>VWZW01007169.1:1640753-1689396 GCA_013397115.1 Edolisoma coerulescens
GGTCCGGCGCTGCCCGGCTGCTCACGGGGGCCTCCGAACTGCCGCATGCGGTGGGAAGCCCCCGCCGGACCGGGATGACCGCACTGAGGACAGGGAAGCCGGGAGGACGGCGGTGGCTCTGCGTTCGGGGCGATGCTTGCCCTCGGGCCCTTCGCGGGCGGCGCGGGACCGCCGCCGGAGAGGAGGGCTCGGGGAGACCGAGCAGAGTGGGACCGGCCGCGGGCAGGGCTGGATGCTGGGGAAACGCTCGGCCGCTCATGCAAACCTTGAGCTGTGCCGTGGCCTGAGCTACTTGTGAAATTCCTTGAAAAGGTTACAGAATATCAGGAAACTTGGAACAACACCGGGAGACCGAGCAAGAGGGAGGAAAGACGTGCACAAGTCGTCGAAGTGAGATTGAAGTGCAGTAGGACGACGGGCTCATGCTCGTCTCGATCTCATAGCTCCTCTGCACCGTGTGCTCCTGGGCACGGATCCTGCGGGAGCCAGCACCTCCGGAGTTTGGTGCGGGTCACCCCCTTCCCTCGGGCTTTAAGGCACTGCAGGACAGCGCTGCGCTGGGTTAGTGGCCGCTGGGGAGCCGTGGGAGTCCCGTCCCTCTGTGGCAGGCACAGGGCGTACACGGGGTTTGCGTGCTGGGCATACCAGCGGGATTACACCGGGTCCAGCCCAGGGAGCGCTCGTTCCTGGGAGCCAGCGGTGGACTAGGGTGGCTTCTGCACTGGAGCCGCTCTGGAAAGCGAGTCCACAGTGAACACTTGATCCATTGAGTGAAGTCCTGACCCGAAAACACAGCAGTGTGTTTCCATCAGTGTTAAAGTAACCTTTGAAATATGGTTAAATTTTAACAAATTTGAACATAAATATCCTAAAATGATCCACTGGTAGGACTAGTTGGATAAGGCACAGCAGGCTGTAAGGCTGGCTCCTGGAGCTGTGGCCCACTTAGCCACCTACTTGGTATCCCACAGGTCTGTGCTTCGATTTCATAGGAAAATATCAGGGCTAAGTGGTCTAACTCCGGCTGAAACCAACGGGCTTCTTTCAAAAGACTTGTGGTGGGGCTGTAACAGTCCTGAGGAACTCGCAAGGCAGCCCGGAGGTTGTTTCATACTGTGGTGCTGTGGATCAGCTCAGCTCAAACCGCTTCTCCACTGCACTGCCTCTAAGGAAAACAGCCAGGGCTGTTCCTAATTAAAGGAAGCAGAACTGCCTAAAGAACCCATTGGGAAAAGGAAACTGTGTAAGAGAGGCAGGAAACTGAAGAATGGGGTGAGGGAAATGGCAGTTCACGTAAACATAATGAAAGTTCATTAGTTTTTAGACATTCATGTTGGGATAAACTCATCTTTCATGACCTCAGAGAACATGTGATTTAGGGCTAGATTCAACATCCTCCAAAGTCCTTGGAAATGTTTCCATTGACTTAAGTAATGTTGGATCAGGACACTGTTTGTTAATGCTCTCAATAATTTTTGCTGCAATACACAGTGGCTTGGGAAGTTTGAGACATTTACAGTTGGTATGATTTTCTCAGCTCCATAAATTATATGTTTCATCAGTTTTGGAATAAAATGGTCCTGATTAGTAGCAGACAAAAATATGGCCTACCATTTTCTTGCTGTACAATTAGGTTTAAATTATCATCAAATAAATCCTGTAGTTTGTGGGGGTTTTACCTCATCTGAGCAAGGCACAAATACCACTTGTTGTTTTTATGCTGATACTGAACATCTGATTAGAAAAGTACCAATCTTTCAGGGTGATTGCTGCCTTTTATTCTGTGATCAGAAATATGCTCACACCCTGGGGGAAGAGGTTGTACAAGAAATATTTGAGTGTAGTTAAAAACACATTCTCTTTTGCATCACTCTGACAACACAAAGCAAATTTAAGCCCATCAGTGCACTACAAAGCAGCTGGAGCACACTGGGCAATCTGGCTCATTATGGGTAAATCTCTTATCTTTGCCCTATTTTTCCACATTTCTTATTACTAAGGCTGTTTGTATGGAAAGAGGATTTGTACAAGAATTATTCCCCACCTGAAATCATAATCCTCTTTGTGACATTGTAATAACTTCTTCAGCCACCACATGTAATATCATAAACACGTGCTGATGACTTCAGTTGGAAACTAGAGAAAAAGAGCTCTGAAGAGACTAAGTCTGTTTTCTTGGAAACATGGACCATAATCTTACAAATATTCTTGCACATGAGTTATTATAAGCATATGTGTAGTCCAGTTAAACTCCCTGAATTTAAATTATCCCGTGCGTAATTCCACCATAATCTATAGAATTAATGTGGCTCAATCGAACGATCAAAACCACATTTGATTTCTGTGTTCTGCTCAATGGCTGAAGATGTGCAGGGAGGAGACTGTTGAGTCCTCCTGGTGGAGTCGAGCCGAGCCATCTCTGAGGTGAAGCATTGCCTCCTTCCTACCCATCTGATCCTGATAAAGGGCCTTGGTTTAACCAGCTGGCTCAGCTGAGGAGGAGTGGGATGATTTCCCTGAAGGATAAAGGGAGCCAGTTTGGGAGAGCTGAACTACATACAGGAAGATACTTTAAGAGGATGAGCTCTACAGGGTGATATATAAGGGAGGGAGGAAGGAATGCTTTGCTGAATGCTGTGGCTGGTCTGAGGGAGAGGAACAGGGTTCTGAACTGGGGAGAATGGTGGCACCAGCCATGGGGCTGGGTAGAAGCAGATGCAGAAATACACCACTGTGTGTGTTTGTGGTCATGGGTGTGATTTTTGCCTGGAGCAGAGGAGTAGGTTCCTGGGTGTGAGGTGGGAGCTACAGAGCTTGGAAGTCCTGGAGTGCAGGGAGAAATCCAAGCAGGAGTTGTGCTGCCTTGGTACAGGCAGGAGGTGCCTCAGGGGAGGAGGGGTCCCCCGCTGCGCTGCTGTCGATGGAGCTCGCTGGCCTGCAGGTAACTGGGGGGGAGCTGGCCACGGACAGCGCTCGCCAAGGGCCCGCTGCTCTAGGAAGGGGAAGGACACTCCAGGATTTCTGAGTGCCGACTGTGGTGTCTCCTAAGGATTAAGAAAAAAGAATACTCGTGAGTGAGTGTCCTGACCTGGTGAGGCCAAAGGAAGGCTGTACTGCTCGCTTCCCCTTTGATGTGCCTCAGCTAAGAGGCAAGGAGCAAACTAAGCCCTTTTGCAATTCTCTTGAATTTGGGGGAGTTTTTGTCACGCTGCCATCCCAGTGTTGTGAAGTGGCCTGTCCTAGGATGGTAGTGACACCAACACTCAGTAATGTTTTGGCCTAATTAACTTATGTGACTAAAGTTATTAAAATTGCTGTAGGATAAATCCAACTTGTGACTCCAGTGAGACTTGAATCTTACTGATGGTTAAGACCTAACATTAGCAGTAGCATTGAAACTGCAAAATAAGAACTCTACAGAAGAGCCTTAGTACTACCCAAAACTGTTCCTAATCTTTCATTTATTAGGATTCCTTTTCAAAATAATGCATGTTCTAGGTAAGCTGGTATAATGTTTATTCATATGTTACCCCAAATATCTACTTTAAAACATTGCTGTGCTCATATTGCTAATTGCTTTGGAACATTCTGGGGGCAGGGAGCATTGCCCTTGGTACTTTGATTAAACGTGCCATGCTGTATGTGTGCTGTATTGCCTCTCAACTACTTTACCAGACCATTCTCATCCCATAAGATCCTCTTGCCTTGTAGAACAATCACAGGCACTAAAAGGTGTTCGTAGCCCCCTCCTCTTTCCTCTGTACCAGACTGCAGAAGACAGCATTTTCTCAACAGTCATTAATTCTACCTAAGAGTAGCTTGCAAGTGTCTTAAAATCAACATCTGGAAAAATGAAGTACAGAGACTTCTTTCAAATACCACAAACTGAATCATGGGGCCAAATTCAGCCTTGATGGAATTATTATCTGATATCTGTGTTCTGTGTTTTCCCTACATTGCTTGAGTAAATTCCCTTATATGGAGATGTTTTCTGAGATGCACATGATGCCAAAATGCTCGGAGAATTGCATAGGACCAAACCTAAAATACTGAAGTAGGAAAAAAAAAAAGGAAATTCAAACACAGACTTTTCTTGGAAGTGTGTTGTGGTGGAAATCGCTCATTTGAGAAGGGATTTTAAGCATCAGTTCTGACAGTTGCAATACTGGGAGCCCCAGGTCTCAGCTTTGGGAAAGACTCCCCTCTGTGACTAATTTTTAAGGACATTTATGTTACTCATGTTTATGATAAAATAACTTGCTGAAGGGAAAGACTTATGTACATGTTTGTATTTTTAGAGATTAAGCTGTATTTAAACCAAAACAATGTATTCAGTTTGTTAAAATATCTAAATGTTTGCTTCTTAGTCCATCACCTTTTCATTGATTCTAACACTGATGTCATCTTCTGTCCCCCATACTTTTATGAGAGTAGGGGGGTTTTGTTAGCTTCTGGTGCTAGCTGTTCATAAATAAGCTTAAGGCAGACTTTTCTGCTTTTTTATTTTTATTTGAGGCTCATGACCTTCTCTTAAGATGTGATAGCTGCATCCTTATCAGTGGGGGTATAGCTAGAAGAATTGTTGAATGCTGAAGTACATTCCATGCTAATATAGAAAAAAAAAAATTTAAATATAATTTACCAGCAACCTGATTACTCTTGGGGGTCCTGTGTTGTCATGTGCCTCTCCCTGCCTCCTCCCCGACTGGGTGAAAGGCTTGCTGCTGGTGCTGGTTTTTAACTTGCTAAAACCAGTACACAAGCAGAAGGCAACAAAGGACTTCAGATTGCTTGCTGTGCAAAATGCCTGACAAATTTTACAGTTCTGTTCCTCGAGCACGGGAACAGCAGTCTGTTGGCTTGCAGCAGGTGGGTCAGAGTGCCCTTTCTGCCTCTTATTTGATGGCTCCACTTCTCCATCAGTAGGACCTATACACTTGCAGCCAGACTGTGTCACCAGCATACAGGTGCCGAAGTGTTTGACTCGGTGTCAGCAGCCATCAGTTCCATTTCCCAGTGATGTTTGCCTACAACAACAGTATAGAAATACACACAAAGGAAATGCCTGCAGGGACAGCACGTGCTACCAGAACTGCTCCTTGCAAGGAAGACAAGACTTGGTGTGTCTTTCTTCATTGTTCTATTTCATGTGTGTGAAGAAAAAAAACAACTCCCCTTTTGTATCTCTACTTAAGGCAGATTTTGTTAGGAAAATAACTTGGCACTGCATCTTTGTGCTACTTGTAAACACTCTTAAAAGGGTGGCCTTTTCCTTCTTAATTATTTTGCTTCTGATGGCTCTTAAGCTTCCCACCAGTCACACTGTAGCTCCTGAAGTTCACCAGGCCACTTCCTTGGCAGCCCTGGGTGAGCCAGGGCTGGGCCCAACCAACCAGCACACACCCGAATTCTTCCTCCCCGTAGCAGAGGGATGAGCCACAGAGGATGAGCACACACACACCGACTGCCAGACCTGCACTTGAACTGTAATTCTGTAATGACAGAGAGAAAGGCCAAGCGGTCTTCACACGAGCTGCTGCTGTTTGCAGCTTCACGGGAACTGCTGCTCTGGGAGCTGAGGGAACACCCCAAGCCACAGGCACCTTTGCCCTGAGGAGAAGAGGCTGCTGCCTGACTGCCTCAAAATTATAAACACAGAATGTTAAGGAATTGTTCCACTCTTGAACTCTGAATGGATGCAAAAGTTAATGGTTATAACACATTAATTCTAATGCAGAATTACTTTTAAGCCCAAAACTTTCCTTATTTGTTTATAAAACTTTGTGAGTCAGTTTTGCCCTCTCTTTTGGAGGCGATAACTCTGTGAGGGAATCAGAGGAAGGGAGAAAACTGTAACTTTGTGGTATTTTGTGCCTCTGTAATTCTTGGCTTCTAGCTACCACTTTAACTTTCCATCTATACATACGAAATATAAATTTTCACAGATATATTTTGAAGAAGCAATTTCTGTCTCTCCGGGATGCAGAAGAAGTTATTACATTTACTATTTGGCTGATGCCTGCTCAGCATGATCTGAGATTGATTTCAAAACTTTATCTCCCTTTCTGAACCTCCAAACTTGATTTTTATGCCACTTGAGCATGTTCTCCTTGTTTTTATTTCAGCACAGCTCTTAACAGGTCTGAACATATTCACGTCTTTCAAGGACTGGTGTGTTAACACCAATTTTTTTCTTCGTTGTGTTCCCCAATAATAAACTCACAAGATAATTGATGTAGAATAGTATGTGGTAACTTTTTTTCATGCAACTTCAAGCTGCATTATTCAAATTTATTTATTTGGATGTCAAACCCAAAATAATTACAACAATTGACCTGTGAGCAGATCAGTTATTTGATGGTTAAAGTCTTCATGCTCACTTATTGGAACAAGACTATTCTTGAGCAGTGCTGGTATTTTAAAAGGTTGGTTAATTATCCAGTAATAATAATTTTAATCCAGTCTTAATCAAAATCTTAATATAGAAAAAAGGAATAAAACCCTTCTCCTTGGAGCCTAATTCTGTGACTTCTTCCAATTTTAATTATCTAGGCAGTATTTTCTAAATGAGACTAATTCCTTGTCAGCAGTATTTTCCACCTCTGACATGGTATTCTTACAAGCTTGAGAAAATATGCTGGTTTTTGCTTCTCTGTTAACTTTAGTTCATTATCCTTCTGTGAAATCTCATGATAAAGCTATAGTTAGAAATTAAGATAACTGCAAGAGCAAAACAGTACTTGCAAAAAAATAGCAAGTGGTTGTCAGAGTGCTTTACAGGGTTTTTTGGGACTGGAATGGTGCAAAGAAGCAAAGACTGCTGAGTGTTGCACATGAGTGACTGGCTGAGATACAGTGGCATTTAGCCAGAGGCTGGCTACCGTGGCATGGAAACTCAGTTACTACAATAGTTTGGATCCCAAATCTGTTTGAATAAGAGAGGTTTCAAATAATCCATGTCACTGTTAATGTACTTCAGTACATGTCAGAGGATGTGATTCAGACTTGGGGGAGAGAAGGGAATTAGGAATAGCTGATGCTCAGATAACTGAGACTGTACCAGAATACAGAATGCTGAGGTTTTTAGCCACTTTATCCCAGATCATTAATCTTGTCCATTTTATGCTCACATTGCATCCCGCAAAACTTCAGAATTTCCAGAAGATGTTGAGTGTGGGGTTTTTTTGATGGTTTCTTTCCTTCTTTTTTTTTTTTTTTTCTTGTTTATTTTGGCTTTGTAGGTTTTTTGGTGCTATGGAGAAGTATTTTTTTCCCTTCTTTTTCTATTTTTTTTTCTCCCAAACTGAAACAAAGATTTAATATTTAAAATAATTATTTGCTTAAGTTTTAATGCAAGCAATATCTGTTTTTTGAAACTCAGTGATATCGATATGATGTACTTAGTGTGTGCTAGGGGTGCTTGCTCAGTAATAAATGCAGTACTGGGATGGTTCAGTTCTGTATCTGCAGTTCCCACATGTGTTGACTCATCTCCAAAAGGGGATGGAGTAGAAGGTACTGGTAATGTTTACTTGTAAACACAAAGGAAAATTCTGGTCATGGAGGTTAAAACTGTAAGTAAACAGATAAAAAATAAAGTTGTGTCTGCAGTCTATAATAAACTTTCTTCAGAGGAAAAGCTTGGCAAACGAGCATATAGAAATGTTCATTACATCACAGCACAGTGTTGAACTGTGCAAATTCAGTCTAACCAGTATAAAACCCTAACTGCTTTGTGATATATTCTGATTCTTCAATAAACCTGAAAGAACTTGAGGGTGGGAGGTGTGTTACGGCAGCAAGGCAGCAGTAATAATTTCTTTCAGAATTACCTGTTCAATCTTTCCAAAGTAACACTTCACATGGAAGCAGCTCTCTCTGTGTTTCCTCAGCCTTCCTGTTCTATCCCTAGTGATATTCAAAGAAAAAGTTAGATGAAGATTTTAATGAATTATCCCTAGTCTGGAGTTTAATGAAAAAATACATTTAGAATTGGGATGTGCTCTGAGATAATTACCTTTGCTTGTCAGTGGCCATCTTCTGTCTGGAAGTGACAGAAGAGTGGAGATCCTTCCACCAATAATTTTTGAAGGTATTTATTTTTTATCTAACTTCACTGAAAAATCTGACTTAGTGTACCCTGTTACGAAGTTACTTTTTTAAGGAATTATTACAAGTATTAATGCAGAGCTGCTAAGATATCACTTAAGTACTTCTTTACAAATACAGCTACATTACTTTTAATATTCTGCTTTTCAGCGTGGATATAAAAAGTACATTTAACTGTAATTCCCAGCTGTCATGCTTGCTTTTTTACAAATGGGTGCCTGCAAAAACAGGCTGTGTTTACTGCTGCTGAATAATAATTTCTGGATTTCATCTTGGCAGTGAATGTTGGAGAAATATCCTTTAAGCCACTGAATTGGAGGTTAGGACATTCATTTCAGTGTCAGCTGATATCCCAAGCTGGATCAAAAATGAAAAGCAGCAGAGTTCAATTGCAGTGTTTAACAATAAAGCAGGAAACTCTAATTGCCAAGCTACTGGCAGCTGAAAGTAGAATTTACAGTAATGCTAAGTGAGCAGATCTGACTGTTGATATAGCATTACAAATATCCATTCTTCCTTAAACCAAGTAGAGGGTTTTCTTGATTTTAAGAACTGACTGTGCACTGATGCATAGAAGGAGTAGGATTATGCACAGTAACTTCACCGTAGGGTCTAAAATACTTCTTAAATCTCCATATTAAAAAAATACCATAACTTTGTTATGGACTCCTTTAAAAATTATTTGCTGCATAGTGCAAGGAAAATTTAATCCATCTAAGAATATTCTCTTCCTCTGAAGTTTATACAAAATCTCTTTGAGCACTTGTCTAAACCCAGTACAGTCCAGGTCATCTCACTGCATAGTCATGAATACCTGATTTTGGTATTAAAAACACCCATACTCCTGACACACTTCCTCAAAAAAAAAAAAAAAAAAAAAAAAAAAAAAAAAAAAAAAAAAGGCACTCCAAACTGCAAAGGAAACATTCTGGGTGGAACAGTGGACTAGTGTCTGTGCTACCATTCATTAATTCATCAATTTACAATATACTTGTTTAATAAGCATAGTATCTTAACTGATAAAGTGTTATAAGTTTTTTGAAACGTTAAACATATCTCAGAGAGACCCTCATTTCCCCTATTTTTGTCTGTTAAATATTATTACCCCTACTCTGTCTCTTGTCAGAGAATAACAAGCACATCAAACATCTTGTTCAGCTTTGTTCCTCAGGTACACACAAAGATAACACAAGGTATGTGTAAAACTCATGTTATCAATCAACAATCAAAAAACTCACATTAGCAATCAAAAATACATCTTTTTATAGATGCATGCATGGTCAAAGCTTATCCCTGGCACAGGTAAATGTGAGATTGCTTATTTCTGTTGCATGCATATTTCTGTCTGACTAGTTAATGAACTGGATTATAAGACACGTTAAAAATTTTTGGGAGAGGAAGTAAAACAGATATAAGAATTTCTAAATGGGAAGTGTTACACTCTGCAGAATAGTGACCTGAGTTTAAAGAACTATGTCAACAAAGGTCCATCTTCATGTATTATACACAGCTTTCATTTCCTTCTCCATTGCCATTGCAGCATGAAACAGCAATGCCGAGGAAAAATGTTGTCCAAAGCTGTTACTGTGAGAGCTACTGGTTTTCTTGAATTCTTGTGCAAAATTCTGGTTCTTACCAAGCAGCTTATGCAAGATGACCTCTGCCTCTTAGTACTTCCTATTGATTTCAACAATACTGGTCATGAGACTACCATTATGCTATCAGGAAGCATGGGCATTGGCAAAAGTCAAATTCAAGTTTCAGAAAGGTCTAGAGCTCAGTTTGTGCTGCAAGCAACCTGAGGGTCTGTTAGAAGCCCCCATTTCCATTAAGAAGATGTAAGAGACACCGTTGCTACAGAGAAATGGTGTCAGCAAGTCTTTTGTGCTATTTGCCAAGGACTGAAGTGTGAGGAAAAAATGTCTTCAGTTGGATGGTGCTACTTGGCACTAAATGAAGGAAAGGTTTTTGTGCAAGTGCCACTCTCTAACTCCCTCTGAGCTACTCTTCCCTGTCGGCATCCTACCTTCTCTCCTGTCCCAGGGAAACTGGCTGCTGCCTGGATGCAGTCTGTGATTGCACATTGGCTTAGGCACACTGATAAGCTCATTTGGAGGTAAAAATGAGGTTGGAACAGGTGGTCACTTTGGATCTGGATATGCTCTAGGGCCCCTTGCACAGATGTAAGAGGATCTCTTTGCTTTGCAAACATGACTTGCATTTGTATGTTTAAAATTATCTATGTGCTATTTGTATACAGCAGTCTTTTGTTTCAAGGCATTAACTGTCCTATGTTATGACAGGATGTTTTTGCATGGAAAAACAGGTGTCTGAAGAATTGTGTGAGTACAACTTCAGAAGTTGTTTTTGAGACTTTGACTACTGCTCCCAAAAATCCTTAATGTCTTGCAAAATGTAACAGAACAGCACAACTTTATTAGAATGGTCATGGCTGAGTTGTAAAAATTTGAATCACTGGCTGAAAGTAGATCTGTCTGTTTAGCTTTCAGATCAGTCTGTTTATCTTTCTTCTGGTATAACATAGAAATAATCTCTTGAACTGTTTTTATCAAGAGTCAACCTTTTTCTTATATAGTTATTTTATTTCTAACTGGTTCTCCTTTTTTACCTTCCCTTCCTCCTTTTTTAAAATAAAATTAACCTGTCTTTAATGTACATTATATACTCTCCAGCAGAAGACAACCAGGTCAAAAGAGAAGCAACTCTTAATATTTAATATTTGTTAGCTAATGCATATCTAGATAAAACAATCTGATAACTAAAACTCATTTAGAATTTGGCTTTCATGCTAGGACTCAGGGAAAGAATTTCTGGATGCCTTCTGTTCTCTTTGAAAATCTTTGCCAATTTTGATGATGATATTTCCATAAAGTCCTATTTGTTTTCTTTAAGAATATATTTCTTCCTCATTTTGCTTTAAATCTATAAGGTATTATGGTTTCCTCTTTGGGAAATGGAGAAAAAGAAAAAATGTATTTCACATCAAACATTCCTTGTACGTAATGCAAATGTGTTTGCCATAATATTAATATTTAAGAGGAAAAAATGAGACATAGCAAACCCTAAGAATCTAAACTTAAGGAGTCCAGTCAGCAACCTTTAAGTCTCTGGCTAGACCCTGGGAGGGCTGTTTTCTGTTCTGTGCTGGGAGAAGAAGAATGCAGTTTTCCCCTAGAACAATAGATTGTTTGGTCATACCCACCTTCTAAAAACAAAAGATAAGAAAGAGCTTCTCAATAACAAAATGTTAGTTTACTTCGGCTCCACTGTGCATTTGGAGAGAACTAGCAGTTACTAGAGATAATCTTTTCAAGGAAAAGTCACTCTGGTTGATAACAAAACTTCCTTTAAGAGAATTTGAGCCAGAAGTCTTTCTTCTGAACTGTCTCCTATGGCTATCATGCAGTGTTCTGTTGAAGGCTTTGGTCAGAGTTAGGCTCTCATCTTCCCATTTCTGAGCTCTCCAGAGCACTTCTACCTGCTTCAACTCCACAGCCTTCTGGGTCACTTCTATCCCAAGTTTTCACTTGCTAGAACTAATGATAAACTGCTGAAAAGTAAATGCCCTTAACTCAAGTAGGCACTTGAGCCAGTAAGGGAAATAGCAGTACCAGGGAATGGGTACCGTCCCACACTCTCATAGCCAACTATCTGAATTAAAAACCACTTTATATGTGCTGTTTCAACCTGTGTGTTCCCATGTTGACCAGAGTAAAGAATGTGCTGTTGGGGGAACACAGGCTGAGATACTCCTGGCTTTGCTCCCCCAGAAGGCTGGCAGTGAAGAGAAGTGGGAAAAGTCTTCCCAAATCCTTGAAAATGAGACTCCTCTACATCAGATGGCCTGGAGCTTTTGATGGCTTTCAGGACAGTCTCTTGTGAAGAAATCTACTGTTATCTTCAGAGTGTTTACATGGGAGGTTACAAGTCTGAACAGGCAAGTTCTTTCTTTTAGCAGTAGTCATTGCCATGCAGGTGACAGGTGAAAGAAAATTCCTGGAACTCCACAGTGTTCAAAGGCAGACTCACAAAGTTTATGAACCCGCAGTTGGACAGCACACCAAAACCCCAAATCCTGCCCTGGGCGGGGCCCTGAGGGAGTAACAGAGCAGGCAGAGATGCTTTCCCTGAGGTGTAGATCCGAGCAGGATGAGGGCAGGGGCAGGCGGGCTCGGCGCTGGCCGGGCCCGGCTGTGCCCGCGCTGAGGCGCCGCGGCCCCCGCGGCGCTGCCGGGCCGGGGCTGAGGGCACGGGCCGTGCTGCACCAATGGCGGCATTCCCTGCCTCGCTCTTCTCACGCTCCTCTGAACCTCGGGGCGTGGATCCTGCGCTGCTGCCCCTTACCCAGAGCAGAGGAACAGGCTGCCTCTGTCCTCTTCCCCTCTACTCTAGTTCCCTGGCAAAACAGAAAGCAAGATTCAGGAGAGAAAGCGCTGATCTAAAATAAACTACCACTAGCCATAATAAAGTCCAGCGTATCTCCAACGTATCCAACTATCTGCAACTGTGCAGAAAGTCATGATAAGATAGTCCTCACTCTGATTCAGGGGGAAAAAAGCCCTTGGACACATCAGATTTTCTTCAACCAAGTCATTTTCAAGGACCTCAGTATGCGCTGCACAAAGTCCCTCTCACATAGCCTCAACCTCATAACTGCTCTTTAATTTGAGACATAATCTTGGTTAAAACCCACAAAAACTCCCTGTTCTGAACTCACATGTGACCACATCAAGGGCCTCTACTTTTGCTGAGGATTATTAAGCCTGTCGGACAGGTTATAACAGCTGGCTCCCCCACAGGCCCGCACAGGGCCTTGCAGTATCGTGACAGTCATTTTCTGCACAATGTTTTCTGATGATTTCTAATGATTTTCTGCATAAAGCAGCCTGTTCCTCTGGACCCTTGTTTCCTAACAGCAGGAACCATTGTTTCTGTTGACCTAAATTAAAGCCCCATTCCCTACCAGAATAGCTGCTGCAATGTTTTGACATCTGACGCTGAGAAAAGGCTTCCGAGAGTCTCCTCCTGCGGCGGCGTGGGGAGCTGCTCTTGGCTTCACCCGGCGGGCTGTGCACTCTGGAGGGCGTTTCTCCTCTTCTCTGAGCTTTTGTCTTTGTTTATGTTTCTGTAGCCAGCCACATAGCTCTGTGTATGTACAGATGACAGATGTGTTTATATTGCTTTATAGGTGGGATAGTCGTAGAATTAGATTTTGCCAGATGAGTGTGAAATGCTGGAGTATGCTTTCACACACTTACTGCCAACAAAATACCTTTCAAAAGTTGTTCCAATGTACAGAATACCATTTTTCATGGCAAAGACTTAAGTGTATATTGTACTGTTGAAAGTAAGGTCCTTGAAATGAGAAAAGAGGATATACTAAAAGTCAAATTCACTGTATCAGAAAAAGAGGGAAACTCTATTCCTTCCCTTATTACTGATCTTTTTTTCTCTATTTTAGAGCTTGAACCAGTTCAATTTCCCCAGCTGACAGTTTTGCTCTGTTTGATGTAGATTTGGTAAGGCTTTTTGCACCTAAGCTTTGAAGAAAGTACTTCTTAAATTGGTAAGTATTGTGCCTGTAGCATGGCACTTGTCACCTTTTTATTTATCTTAAGAAGTGAGCAACAATTTTCAAAAGGTGCACAACAGATTGTAAGGACAGCTTTGACAAGACCAGAGGAAAAATGATACTGGTTTAATGCTCTGGGGGTTTTGGAAGACTGCAAAGTACAAACTGTCATGAAGCCAACTTAATATAACTGTTTCCTTTATCCTCTAAGGATTCACAAGGGACTTCACTGCTAGCATAAAGGAAATAAAGCCTGTTGTGCTAGAAAAAGACTTTGTTGCTTACAATTTTTTAAATGACACAAAGTTTCCTTACAGGAAATGTTACATTCATACAAATTCCCATATTTATTTGTAGACAAAAATTACCATTCACATAGCAGGAAAACTAGATGAAAACAGAGGCAGCATAGACTTAGAGCCACTATGGGTTATTGGTGAACAGACCTACATGATAGCAATAAATACAACTACACAAAACTTTTACTTAAATGTAGAGAAATCTTTATTGTCTCATTTTCCAGTACCAGCCTAATTTCTTAAAAGGAATTATTGAAAATAAATTACTAAAGGAACGCGAGCGAGGAGCTTGCAGAGTCTATTTTAGGTAAAACTTGCTTGTCTTCTGTTGTTACACTATTCGACCAAGATATACCGACTTGGGATATTTTTTCTTTAGATCAGGCCACTGAACGATGAAATAATCTGAGAAGTAGTAAAGAATCTTTCCAGACAGGGATAAAGTTTCCACACGGCAGATGCTCTCTACATACACAATGATTGTTCTCTTTATTCGTAGAAGGCCAAGAAGAAAAGCAGATATACAGACAGGAACACATGTTCCTGGTCCATTGCACAATATCTAAAAGAGATGAAACACATTACAAAAGTAAATAATGATTTTTTTCATAGAATAAAAAATTAGAAGTGTGTATATTCATTTAACATTACATTTACACAAAAAATATATTTCAAAAGATATTTTAAAAAACCCAGAAAAGACAGGTGAGTATGGAAAAATAGGGGGGGCAAACAAAAGAAATTATTTCGAAGTAGCTGTCAAAAATACCATATTTCTTTACATGTCATGAAGGAGGAAATGAGTTCTGAGATGGCACAGTTATTTCTATGAAGGAAAAGTTTACAATTCCTTGACTCACAGGTATATAACCAAAACAGCTTCCACTCTCAGTCACAACTTTGTGTTGTATCAGTCATAAAATCTGTGCACATAATAAAGCCAGAGAAATTTAATTAGGATTAAACCTGGCATCCAGTTATAAACCTCTTGAACCTTGGCTTAAGTCAGCAAAACACTTAAGAGTTCATCAAAAATTTGCTGATGAATTAGGACCTTTACATGAATCTATTAGCTGAGATGTGTGACTAGATTTTAGTTTTTATTTTTTATTTTTAATAAACACTAGGAGACAGTTACAAGCATACAGAAAGAAGGTGTTTTGGTAAAAATGTCCTTGGAGCAGAGGCTCTCAAATTCACTTACGTTAACAATAAAAGAAAGTACTCTTTTAATTTTACACATTTTTCAACTGAAAAACAGATTGCTTAAAAGTAAAAGGTTTAAACCAGGGTATATTAGGCACTCCACTTTGTGTCGAAATTGATTTCAGGCAAGAAATTTCTTACTGAACTTGAATACTACCATGTAATCAGCACTTTTCTCCACAGCTGGGGTTACATGGAAATAAAGAGTTCTTTTATAAAATCACGGCCCTATATCACATAAACTCACATTTTTTTGTTCCAAGTTCGCCAGCTTGTGAAAGATATTATATTGGTGGGAGGAAAAATCTGAGTTTCTGCTTCAGGGCTGTAACAATCAGTTCAGAACATTTCCTTTCCTGCTTCGTGGCAAGATCCCACTGATAAACTGGTTAGCAGCACCTTGCCTCAGTTAAAAGGAGTAACAGCTTGGGTGCTACAGAGTTCCAAATTCTCTCACCTACACTTTGCCTTGATCATAGCCCCAGAAATACAGCTTGGGGATGTGATGACTGTAATGCTGTGTTTTCTGTGACCAGAATGATCAGACGGTAATACTGTTTCTAAAAATGCTCTGATTTTACTGTTGATCTTAATTGAACTAATTACTAGTGCAATACTTTGCTGATGTTTTCTCAGCCTCTTACAAGTAACGTGCTGTATGCAGTTTTAATCTTGAAAGTTTATGGTATCAACCTCCACAGATACTTGAATCTGGAACTTGCAATGGCGTACTTATTTCATATTATTTTTGTATTATCTAGCTAAGAAGCTGAACACATCCACTTTGCATACCAGAATTTTGAAATCAGAGTAATATACTGTGGTTTCAAACCTCCTGCTGAACCTGATTTCAAGCACATCCACGCTGGGACTTCAAATCCTACTCTACAATCTACTGAGAATTAAGATCTGGTTTTTATACATTTGGCTTGGTTAGTAAGGACATAAACCAACAACACATGCTGCTCTTTTGCATTTCAAAGAAACTTTTCCACATCGGTGAACTAAATGATGCATTTTGTCATATTTCCTGGAAAGTTTGATTAACTTGCATGAATGTTGACTGCAATACTGGTACATGGCTACTGACATGTAACTTAAGGCATGTTTAGGTATCTCTATTGGTAATAACATTTGTTACTGCAGTGAAAATAAAGGCATAGGAAACAACGTGTTCTCCTGTGACTGCAGGCAAAACCCACCAGCATCCCGGCAGAAGCTGGGCTGTTTCAGACAAGAGCATAAGAAGCACCTAAAGCCCCAATAAATTATTTACTATTTACTATTTTTTTGAGTTGAATATACAGTATAACTACTGATTTCCTATTCAAAATTCAGCTTTAAGTGAACAGACAAAAATGTGCACCACTGCTGACAGAAACTCCACTTCCCCTTTCCTTTAGTAGAGCTACCTGGAATACACATACTGTCTTATCTTCACTGCTCCCTGAGCCCTTTCTCTGCTCTGTTGCCATCCAATGTCCTGTCCTTTCCTCAGTGCCATCATTTTCCATCAATTTCTCTGTACTCTACCCAATCCTCTGGGATGTCTCCCACCCATCCTCTCTTCTGTAGTTTTCTTTGTGATCACTGGTGTTCATCTCTCTCTGCATCCCTGTTCTCAGGCACTCTTCCAGCTGTCTTCTTTCTTGAATGGCTCTGCACTCTTTTGGCCTCCGTCTACTATGAAAGCTCAAACATTGGTCCCTTACTTTCCACAGGCAACAATCAAAATTAAAATACCTCTCCTATACTCAGGTTTTGATATGATGCACTCAATTTATAGCTTCTACTGACTGTTTATAATTTGTAACCTGCTTCTCAGATGCCCTTTCATTCATGGAAAAGTAGTTGCATGCAGGAAAAAGGATCAGGAAAATTATGGACTTGGCATCTTTAAAAAAACCATGATCTGATCATAACTCATGTCCTCTGCTCTTTCCCCTTTCACACATATGAGTTCAAACAAGACAAAGCAGATGTGGCTCTATAGGATTTCTGTATGCAAAATGCTCATATAATACTCTGATTAGAGATGTTCCTATCCCAAAATGCTTAGATTTAGGAACTGGCCCCTGAAAGAGACTGTTATAAATCTGCTGAAGCCCACAGACAAACAGATCTCTATCTGAACTGGGGCCTGTGATCTGCAAATCAGAACTAAAAATTAACCTTCAGTTAACCTTCAGTGCGTGCATACAGACATGTCCTACCTAGAACTGGTGTGGTTGCAATTGCAGCGGCAGTTCCCCTCCAAAAATCTGGTCTGACCAGTCCTTACTCCCTCTCGCACTGCCAGCAGGAAGGGAGACCAGTGGTCCTTCTGCTTGGAGTCCAACATCATACACTCTTCAAGGAATACAGGGGAAACTTCAGAGAAAGCAAATACGTACGTCATGAAGAAGAGGAATCATTTGGGAATGCGTAAGCTAGAAATGCTACTGTTCAGCTCCTGCCAGCACACAAACTGGAAGAGATGATGGAAAGGAACTGAATCATCTACAGCCTTCCTTAAAGATGAGAAGATGAGCACTCCTACTAGTGAATTTCAAAACACTATTCAAAAGCAAATTTTGGAGAATGATTGATGTCTTACACCTTGAAAAGATCAAGGCTTTTACTTTTCCCTGCCAGCAGAATACCAGTATCTCCTGGTGAACCCCATGGCAATCATCAGTAGGCTGTGGGGAGGAGGCAGGAGTCTATTGGACAAGAGGGGACCAGGGCATCCACAAGGTCAAGCAGCTATTTAGGGTGTTTCCCTCAAATATCTATTTACAATTATCTATTTCCCTCAGTATCTACTTACTTTAGCTACAAGGCTGCCTGTAGAATATTCGTGTTGCATGTATCTGAAAACCTCTGAGTTCAGCCTTCCTTCACGAGGCAGCAGAAAGGGGGAACGAGGGAGCAAAGACAATTTTTGTGTCACTTTTGCGACCTCTTGAGCTGCAATAGTCCAAGGACTTTCCGGGTCACTGGGGGTTCCGACTTTGCTGCCAAGAAGCTCTAAGGGATTGTTCCAGAAGCTGGTGCTCCAGGTCTCTCTGCACCATTTATATGCACCTCTAATGCAAGGAAATGTCCAGCTCACTGTTAACTTGGCTCACTGGCTGCCTGGGCTCACAGCTAGGTCTATAAACTAAGTCCTACATACTAAAATTCACTTCCAATTCAATCTAACCAAACTTTAACCAGCAAAATAAACTAATCAAGCTGTTTATTACTGGAGGTTTAGAAGTAAACGATCCGAATACAACATTTAGCTTCAACAACTCTATGCATCTAATTTCCTATTAATCACTTTTATACAAAAATGGAATAGTTCTTGTATTTGTGTTTCAGATATTTTCCACAGCTGTTGAAAGAAAATTAGCTAAGCCAGCAGTCTGGGAACTACTGGGAACACTGGCACATGGCACCACTGCTGATAAAAGCTACTTTAGAGTTGGTGAATGCAGCACTGTAGCAGAGTGACATTTACCAGTGAAAACACTGAAAGCAGAGCTTGCAGCTTCCCTGGGATTAAATGTCACTGGTTAAAGCAAAAATTAGTAAGGCAGAAAAATTGCAGTTTTTCTCATAAGTACGTAAACATACAATCGCTGTATATCTTTTAAAGAACAAGTGTTTAAGTACTACTTATGTTCCCAAATTACAACAATCAAAAGGAGGACAACATAAGTCCCCCTAAACTTAGTAGAAAGTGGAAAACTAATTTGTGTTTTGCTTTGCATAGGAAACTGGCAACACCTGCTGTTCTCCTTAATGACTTCTGCAGAGATTGGCCTTTTGTCACCTGGTCAAGAGCAGAAAAACTGCCCTGCTCCCTGGGGCTGGGGAGGATGGTAGTGTGGGAATGCTGTTTGCTCTTGGCGGGGGGGTGGATGTACGTGTGTGAACTGAAGATTGTGCTGCTTACCAGGCATGGAGCTACCTCCTGGAGTACCTTTAGGATACTGCTTGGATCTCCTTCGTTCTGGTATTGCTCCCTACTCCACAGTGCTGAACAACTGGAGACAGGACTAAGGGAATAGGAGGTGGTGGTGACAGACAACTACTAAAAGAGGCAAAGGCAAGTGGAGTGATACAAAATGGACCAAAGCTGGGTTAACTGAATGATCTATCTATCTATCTATATATATCTATGCAAGTCCTACTTTTTAACAATGTAGGAAAAAAACCCCATAAGGTATTCCTATGTTAGAGGAACAATGCATGTTTTTGTTTGTGTGTGTTTTTTGTTTTGATGGGGGAGGTGGTTGTTTCTGTGGCACAAGAGAGAATCTGCAATGAATTGATTTGTATTCTGCTGTGTAAATTACAGCATCTCATGAGCTCACCAGCACTTGCTTGGTTTTAATACTATATTACTATTTTGAAAACTTCACGCGTGTTGAGAGGGAGTGTTGTTATTGAAGCTTTTGCTAGTCTTGCTCTTTAGTATGTCTGAAAACTCAAGTTTTGAACCTTGAGAAAAATTAGCTTAGAATTGTTAATATTTTTTACGGTTTAAAAAAACCAGGAACCTTTTTCAACAGCTCCTTATTATTGCTATTGATGGAGAGAAAGAAGAATTTCAGGTTCTGTTTGAACAATAGAAAGGTCATTAAACTACCTACTGGTTTATTCTTTTTGAAGAGTGGAGATCTTATCCAGCTCACTTTCCTCTACCACCTGCATATAAACCAGCTAAAACTTCACACCCTATTTGCTGTTTGAACTTACCTGCAGAATGCAGGGTAGGACAAAAAAATGCCAAAAACCTAGCTGTGTAGTCTGATATAAATCAGGTAATTAAGGTAGAACTGAATTATATCTGGCTACACTTTTACCTTCTACTGTCTAAATCACTTGAATCATCAGGGGTTCAAGAAGGAAGTTACAGTGTCCTAGAGCAACAGCTTGTGTTTGGGCTGGTCAGCAGCTGTAGCTTGTAGCATTGCCATGAAAACCTTTCTTGTTCACCTCTGGATCTCACTGGTACAGTAGCTGTTGTTATCATACAATACACCCAGTAAGTGAGGTGCTCTTCAAAACAAGCAGAGACATGTGTGGTTCTACAGGCAGATTACCTAACCAGGATAAATAAGATTAGTGAATGCCAGAGTGGAGAAGAGAGAAGTGGAAGAGCAAGGACTTAAATCAGTACACTACACAGCTGGGGTTCTCTTTGTTTCTGAGTATTACTTTCATCATAGAATGAAATAGATTGGGAAGCATCACCTTTTATGCTTCTCCCTCACTTTATAAAGGTTTGGGGAGAGAGAGAAAGGAAAATCCTACCTAGTGGGTTTTTCTATAGGAGAAAAGGAGAGCTTCTGCAAAACCACTAGGAACTAGATGTAAGGATTTTATCACAATAGCACTAGGCATAGTCACTTCTGCCTTCTAGGCCTGACCCAGAGTTACCAACCCATTGTCTTCAGGGGCAAGAGACAAGGGAAGAGGCCCAGCTGATGTGATTTGCATCAGCATCCACATACCAAACAGTGAGGGAAGCTCCTGGATTTCAGCAGAGCACAGGAGCTTAGCTGTGCATGTGGCTATTTGACACTGTAAAGACTTAAAACAGCTCAGGTCTGCTTGTGGGTATGCCCGAGGGCTTTACTGATGAAAAGAAAAGATATGACTGGGGTCATTAAGAGTGTCAGAAGTTAGGCAACAGCTTAGTGAGGAAGGTTTGAGAATCTTCATTTGGATGCCAAAAGAAACACGCAGGCTTTAATTTTTTCTAAGGAGTCTAACCTCAGGCACCTTACCTAACTGCCCCTGTATGCCAGGTGACACGTCTGTCCCTGGGATTAAAAGGTCTCTGGAGTGGTTGTTTCCATCAGCATACTTCCCAGCCTAGTTCCCAAATGTAAAATGAGAAACACAGAATGATCAATTAAAAGTAGTAATAATAAATGACAGCTGTGAGACTGGTACTAAGGCTCAAGTCTGTGAAAATGTTAGTGTTGGTTATTAAAACATTACAAGAATACCCGGTCTGTCAGTGGGACCAACAAAACAACTATTGAGTCTTTTGAGAAACTGTGGGAGATGGATAGAAGGTTGGTTAAGAAAGAACAAGATTACCAAAGCAGATACAGGGCAGAGAATAAACTAACTCCCTACCTACATTACTGTGGAGTGGGTATGTGGTTTATTGCTGCTGACAAATTAGTAGGAAGTAGAGGAAATCTGACTTAGTGTAGATGAAAAAGTTGGCCATAGAAGAATTCAGTAAAAGGCCTTTGCCAAGTAAATGAAATGGCAGTTACTGAACTACATCTCTAGCTACAACACTAGGTACTATCTGGCTTTCAGCAATGTCACCTTGGCTGAATCTGAACCTGACTACATTGTCTTAGTCACCATGAGAAACACCATCCAACCTTTTAGAGCCTCTTCACAAATAATTTTTGTATACTGCTTATTCCACTAGCCTGCTTCTACTTGAAAGGAGAAATTAAATCCAAGGACTTTCAAATATACTCATGTATGTTACTAATAGTGGCCTAAAATGAGCCTTTAATTGCAAATCTCAGTGTGTCTTTCATTAATTGGGCATTCGTTTAACTCCAACTTGAAAGCAGTATTTTAGGTTAACTAAACATGACATTTAAATGTACATAAAACATCTCCTGAGCTACTGCCTAATCACTGAAGTTGGTATAGCAAGAATGTGCATCAAATACCTGCCTGAAATAACTTCACAGTGTAAAACCTAGAGGTGTTGGCAGTCTGTATCTGCATACCAGTGGTTAGATTTAGCAAGACTGTTACGCTTTATAACACCCATGGAAGTGTGACCAGGGTGTTCATTAGGTTCATAATGAATCTGATAGCTGATGAGTTAATACTCTTTTACGTTTAAAAATGCCTCCTCAAATCTAAGCTAAGATCTCAGTTCATCTTTACTGCTACTTCTGTCCTCCCCCTGAAAAGGAGTGTCTGCAGGCACTAATGAGCAGTCACAGAAAGGGCAGAGCTCCAACGCAGCTTTGAACCAGCTGATTGGAACAGCTTCAGATGTTTATCTGTGCTCAGCACAGGGTAATTCTGCATCGTGGCTGCAGGGTAGCTGCACACAGTACACAGGTTAGGAGGGGTGAATAAGACTCATTTTCATCAACACTGAGAAGTTAAACACAAATTTTGATGCTTTCGCTTTGGTTTCTTTTTAGATGAAACAATTTGTATCACTGAAGGTCTTAATCCAGTGTTCTTACTCTTGCTTATTTTGACTGTTTTGATCCTAGAAGAACAATAGTAGATCAGACATACTGTCAATCTGGTCCAAAAGAATTATAAACACTGGGGAAAGATTCAGTGTACAAAAGAATGCACCAGATAGTCCTAATATTGCATTATACAAAGTTCACTTGTTATAAAATGAATAGAGAAAAAAAGGCCACCACCCCGATTTTGTAGCTTTCCACAAAGTTCCAATTAGAACTGTGATATAAGGGACAATAACTTACTATTTGTCACAGTAATTTGTGAGAGTGTTATGAACTTAAGACATTTTGGGCAGGGCACAAAGAATGGAAAATCTTAGCTAAATGAAATAATGATCTCCTTTCATTTAGCTTACTGTGTGAACACTTCTGTAACCAGAAGCCAGTTTAACCAGTCAGGGGACCAGGCATATGTGATGGGAAGTGCAGTCATAAAACAATAGGTAGATTGCTACAAGCATGGTGAGCTGTGCAGGTTTCAGGATTCTAGAAAGAAGTTTAAAAAGGAGAGACTTATTCAACTGACAGCTGGTGGGGAGGGAGAGACAGCAGAGCAAGTACTTGCTGTGCAAATGTAAACTTACTACAGACTTCCCACAGGAAGGAGGCCCTAATGTGGGAGGACTGCCTTCTTAGCCTGAATTAACCCCGGTTTTTCCAAATAACAGGCATCTGAAAATATCTACTTATTTCAGGCTCTGTAGAGCCCTGAGGCACGAGGAACTATTGAGAAGTGTCCCCAGAAAAGGAAAAAAAAGTCTTGTCCTAAGGGTCCAGGATGTGCAATCTACTAATGAATGGAGCTTTATGCAGCATTTCTGCACAATTCTAGGTGAAATTTAATTATATTAATGGATAGCAAATCACTGACCCAATTACATAACCCATCTATGGCTGAAAACAAGGACTGGATACAATATTTTGCAGCTTCTGCTGTGTGGTAGGTGCACATCCTAATTTTCAGTTTGGATTTCAGGTATGCCAGAATGACCAGGATAATCATGATCCAGACAAAAGGCTAGATCACCTGAAAACCTAGTTGCAGGGTTGGCAGAGTGGCCCAAAGACAATGGTTCAGTAAGCAGCAAGAGATGTGAAGACCAGTTTCCTCTGAACTTGTACCTACTGACTGACTTCAAGCATATTATAGGAAAGATGTAACTTTAGTTCTGTCCTTCTTGTATATCAAATAATCTATGTAAGATTCAGTAATTTTCTTTATCTTTGGAAAAAGTCTCCCTACAGCTTGTCTAATTTTCTGTAAATACGAAGGATTTGCATCCTTTTCTAGATAACAGATCTTATAACATCTTGTTCTGATGTTGTATTTCTTCTTAGCCTTTCTCTCAATGAAGACAGTAAGTCTCTCTTCTCTGACCAGCTGCCTGTTTTCATGGTAGGAATTTTCAATCTTTGAGGCTGCATGCTAAGTCTGGCTGCAGCTGATGAATGGTTTTAAAAGCTTTTCTGGGGGAAGGTAGGTGTAGACTGTGTGCTGGAACAAGCCTTTCCTTCCCTGGAATTTTAGGCCTCTGTATAGGAAGCCTATCTAAGGCAGATAGACGTTGTATGCCCACCATACATTCACCTGCAAAACACTCTGACACGTACATTTCTGTAATTCTGGGCTATAGAAACACAAGCCAATCATCACTTCTGACATCTTAATTGTTACTTGGCTTAATATCTCTAAAGTGACTTAACTTTGCAGAGCACAGACGCTCATAACTCAGAAATGGCCCTCCTGAAGATGATCTCAACCTGAACAACTAAGCTAACTTTTAGATTTCTAAAACTCTCTGGAGGCCCACTTCAAGTGTAGGTCAAGTCCTGCAAGACAGCAAAGATCTCCTGGAAGTCGTTCAGTTCTTTCTGAACTTACTGTCTTGAAGAAGGGTTAGTTTGAAACTGATTTCTCATGCAAAGTAAAACAAGAAGCTTTGCCAGATCAGTGTGAGATACAGAAGGGACACAGTGCTCATCAAGTAAAGCACACATCAAGTAACTCCTGTGCAGCTGGGTTTGCTGTTTCCCTTCTGCAGCTATTTGCACTCCACAGGTAGGCTTAGGTTGGCATGACGAGCATATCTGTTTTAAATCTTGCCTTTGTGCACCTAATGGTTTTGGGCTCCCTTTGCAGTACTTCTCTTGTCCTGCATTTCTTGACAACTGCAACATTTCTGTGCTTCTCTCGCTTTTGGCTGCCTAGAGAAGACTTCAGTCATTCCTTCACACATACACATATTTCTGACAAGCCTGAAAGCAAGTGTAAGGATTTGAAGATCACCCATACATACAAATGACTAAGAAGCAACTCAAAGCTGTCTTTCCCTCCTGCAGTTAAACAAAACCAGTGTCTAGACTGAAAATGTACAGCACCAATAAGCTCTCAGCACGATGTAATACTGTGCTTGTTTCTAAACTCGGTTGTTGACTTCCATGCCAAAAGTTATAGATGAGTCCTGTGAATGCCAGCATTTGTCCCAGCCTTTCTAGTTCTTTACATTACTAAGCACTACATTTTGCCAAGTGTACAGTGAGTTTCAATTCACTGCAAACATTTTTGTTGAAAGGCAATTAAATACTACCAGTTGCTTCACATACCATACAGTCTTTTCACTGGCAATGTGAGGCATTTTAATCCCTGAATCAGTCTCCTTGTATAAGTGTTTTAAAATCTTTGCAGCTCTCTGAGTTATTATATTTTACAGAATTCCTAAACTAAGATATGCATACAAGTAGAAGTACGTAAGCAGCTTTCAAGTGGTACGTGATTTGCCATAATGCTAGAGATGCTTCTCCCAGCTGCTATTGTGGTTGATAATAGCACCTGAACAAAAAGTACTTGGGGTTGCCTTCCCCTCCAGCTCTTTAACCACAGATGAAGACTCTTTGGATCTCATTTTGAGACAGGGATTACTTTAAACACTGCAAAGGGCTTAGAGGCCTTGCTAAAAGGTATCCTTAATTTCACAAGGGCAAGTGTTTTTCGAAAATGTTAGTCTTCTGATAGCTTATCACAGTTTATCAACTCCGACACCATTTCTAATAATTCTATGTGTAAATCTCACTGTCACTTTAAATTCCTTTGATAAACAGAAAACATGGAATTAGATTAGTAACTTCCTGCTTCCTATATTAAGCTATGCAGTGAGATTTTTCCAGTCAATTTCTTTTGCAATAAGTAAAAAAATAAATATACATTAACCTAACGCAGTGGTGTAGCAAAGTGATTACTAAATATGTTACTCATATTTTTCTCTGTCTGCTCATGTAAGCAAACTTGACTATTATCCCTACCCCAATCAAAATCACCGTAGAAAGAATAGCATGCCACCTTTCCCCCCCTCCCAATTTTATCTCCAGTTTTCAGAATAACTGCAGAAAAAGCTACTTCTGTTGTTCTGCACACTAAAGTGATTTGAAAACTCTAGCAAGCAAGTAGCTTTTGATCTGACAGGAACTGACCAGTATGATTGAAGCAAATGAGATCAAATTACTCACAACAGCTTCCCTAAACATTCACAATATGACAAACATAAAAAAGCCTCTTTAGAATTAGCCATGCAGTTCACAGAGGGAGTTAAAAAAAAATCTCCTTACAAATATCCTCTG
The DNA here is from genome assembly GCA_013397115.1 of Edolisoma coerulescens. NCBI lineage: Eukaryota > Metazoa > Chordata > Aves > Passeriformes > Campephagidae > Edolisoma > Edolisoma coerulescens. Next base: position 1,666,802 of record VWZW01007169.1, read on the forward strand.
TGCATGCATAGATGCTATACTAAATTATGAAAAATACCTTGTAACTGCACTAGTTTTTACATGTTTCATTAAAATATTTTAAACCTCATAAAGTATTTATTTGAAGTTCTGCTAAAATAATACTTTTTTAAAAACCCTCAAGTTTAGATTACTGATTACAACAACTCCAGCAAGAAGCCAGCTGTAACCAAATTTTTTCTTACAAAATTGTAAGACTTAAAGCCAGGAGACAAGTGCACTACCTTTTGTGTTAACACAAAAAAACTTTATTGATTGAATGTCTCCATTGTAGTTCTACCATCTGACAACCCTGAATGCTTCTGACTTGTTTAAGTGTGTGCAATATTCTTAAATAAATGTAATTAGCATGAGAGTGCAGCTTTCTGAACAGCTCGAAAAAGCTACTAAAGTGCTGAGGAGTTGCTACTTCAGCAGTGATGCTTTTTGTCATCAGATGAGATAATTAATGTCAGTCAGCCAAAGACTAAACAAATATGCACTGTAGCTCAAAAGTCCATGTAAGCACAAGAACTGAATCTGTATATATTTGTGCTGGTCTGAACCTGTCTGTGCCAGACTGGTCATACCATTTTAGAAGCAAGTCCAGCCAACAGGATAACCAGGCTTTCAGGCATAGTTTGTGCTGCTGCAATCCTGAAGAGATGCTATCAGGAAGCAGCAATTTTGTTTTTGCTAGCACTACCAGCATAGCAAGGGAGTGACTCTCTGATGTTACTTGCAAACTTTGAGAGGGAAAGCTGGTATTTGCTATTCTAATTCACCAGCAGTGCAACCTGTTCTCTCTTTCTTGATGTATTGCTGCTATACTTAATTTAACATTAGTTTTCCTGTGAATTGTAAATCTAAGCACACATATGAGACGCAGTCTGCAATGTGTTGATATTCCAAGCGCTTTTATGATGCGGATTAGCAAGTTCTCAATAAATCAAAATTTTCTTTACCTACCAAATCGGGTTTCCGTTTGTAGGTCAGAGGAAAAGAATAAAGTATGGAGTGAAGTGTTGTTACCACAGAGGAGATCCACGACTGTCTAACCTCACGGCTTCTGGGAATGCGATCAAGGGTGAACTGCAAAAGAGCACGAGGAGAGGAGCTGTTACTTTTCTGAGAATGTTGTGGTTCCTTCTTACTAAAGCTGTCTGTGCCGAATTTTTTTTAAATTTTTTTTAGCCTAGTTTGGAGACGTTCGTGTATAAAAAGTATACACTAAAGTATAAAGTACAGAGAAATACTAGAACTATGTGTAGCTATTGTTTAGTCCCGTCTCAGGTTACTGAAACCACTGGCAGGTCCCGGCAGCTGTGCCGGGAGTGTTGGGCGAGTGCGGCACCTCGCGGGCACCAGCGGCGCTCGGACGCGCCCCGCCGCCTCCGGCCTCCCGGAGCTCCCGGGGGCTTCACACTGCGGGAACCGCAGCGGCTTTTCTCAGCTAATGTCCGCGGAGTGCTGCTAAAAATGTAAAAGCAACTATCACCATCCTTTAAAGGAGTACTCAGTGAGCATTCAAAAGATACGCATGATGCATATTCAAAATGCAAAATATTTGCATAAAGAAACAGGAAAGAACACCTTATCAATTAATAAGAAATAGGTAAAGAAGTAACTTTCTTTGTTCGTTCCCTAAATAAAGATAATTCACTGTGTGTAAAAGGTATCAAATTAATAAAGCAAGGATGTCTTCTTTGTCTTGAAACCCCGGGAGCAGGGAGCAGTCGCTGGGCTGCCTGCCCTCCTGGCAGGTGGCTTTACCTCGATGCAGAGGAGCTGTGCCTAAGAATTACTGCTCCGTCAGAAGGCACTCCTGATGGCAATGACGTTTTTGACTGTTTGAATGAAAGACAAACGTAGTGGCTCCAGTGCAGTGTTCAGTGATGCTGACATGTGGACAGTGGTTGTTATCTCCCTACATACGGGATGCCAGATCACTACCACTACGAAGAACTTACATTGGGTGTGAGAAACTCTAAATACTGAAAATTGCCCCGTTACTGCACATGCACATTGCTAGTTGTCATAGCTTAGTCCTGGTGATGTGCGCCCCTGAGAGATGATGTTGACAAAAGCTGTACAGTAAATACAAATTACAAATCCGTCTTGATTAGCAATAACTGGGACTTTTTTAAATATATAAAGTGGAAAGAATAAAAAAACTCCCAACACTTGTAAATGCAGAATGTTAATTTTCTTGACGGAAATTATCCTGCTTCACTGTGATATGTTTCTTTAATAGCTGTGATACTGGAAGGCATTAACAGATGTTACAAACTGATTTTTTAATGTTTTATTTGGAGGTGTTGAAACTCTGATTGCATTACTCTGACAACAGAATACGGAAAAATAAACATGCCCCCTGCTCCCTATTCAACAGGTTTCTGGTTATCACTGCCTCTGTTTCTTAAAGCTTTGGAAGAGTTCAGGTGATAAAAAGAAATGCTGTAAGTGGAGTTTAGACCCTTGTGTAGTACTCAGCCCTGCAAGAAATGTGGGTATGGTAAGGTGGTTTCAGGCAGATCAGGGCTCAGTAGAACTATTCAGATGAACCTTCACTGTAAGAATGGTGTTAAAGAGTATTTGACAAAAAAAACTGTATGTGATTTTCTTCACCATTAAAAAACCCAAATAATTTCAGCAAAACTCATCAGGAACTCCAAACAGTATCAAAGTAGAAATTTACTTGTAGAATTCAAGTAAAGATCAGGCTCATTTTATTGATACTTTTCAAAAAACATGCTGGAAAGTTTGCATATCAGTGTCTATGTCATGTTAGGACTTCAGTCCACACATCAAACAACTCCTAATTATTAAGATGAAAAAACAAAACTGGGGGGATTTGCCGTTGTTTGTTTAAAAGCCATTGCCACTGATGCTTCTGTAACCCCAGACTCTCATCTCGTGAAGTACTGTCAATGTTCCAGACAAAGGTACATCCTGTATATTTTGCTGGAATACTGCATAGTATGTCTGATACCAGAAGATTTCTCCCCTATCTACTATGGTGTCATATTGTTGCATTTTTTTTCTTTACATCTGTAGTGCAGTGAGAATTTTTTTTTAATTTGAAAAGAAATGTTCCAAACTGGCAAGTCCATAATGTAATTTCAAAATCAGTGACGTAGTCCTTTACCTAGTTAATATTGTTGTTTTGCAAGGATGCAAGGGAAAGCTGGTGGGAAATTGCAACTGCTGTGAATTATTATAATATGCTCAGCTGAACATACCACAATGCTTGCAAAGAAACTGGGTTTACGTAATTCTTTTTCATGCTGAGAAAAAAAGATTTCTTAGCATAGTACCTCTCATGAAACATAAAATGGAAAAGAACATACAGTCAGAAGAGGTTTATGTGAAGGTTAGTTAATCTGGTTGCTCATCTCAGACCTGACCAATGGGGGTATAGGAATTCATATTCTTCAGTCAACAAATCTGTCTCTGCTGCTAGAGGATGTTGACAGCAGCTCAGACAGGTTCTCTAGGAGCACAGAAGGTTCCCTGAGTAACTGGGGGCATCCACGTGGAATAGTTGTGGTTACAGGTGGATGGAAACAGAGAACAAAGAGGCTCAGTGACAGCAGGACCAGAGACTTTTCATAGGAGGCATTTTTTGATTTCTTTTTCAAGAGACTGAGTGGGTTGAGGTGCAGCATTTTTCTTCTTGTAAGCAAGATGCTCATTCTGGCTTTCTTTCGTTCTCCCTGAACAGCTGTTAGAACGGAGCTAGACCACAGATCAAAAAGAAAAATATTTGGGGAGGTGTGTGTGTTTAATTTTCTCTTATATCACTGATATTCTGTTACATCATTATTGTAATTTGTCTTCCATCTGGTCCTTAGTTCTGAAAAAATTTACTTCCTTAACAAGATGAGGAAGGGAATGACCATGTGTTGAAGCATTCAGACTTCTCCCTTTCATTTATGCAAAGCTGTAAGAAGCTACTAAGACATAATTTTTAACTGTTTGATAATCTCCAGTGTCCCCAATAACGAAACACACACTGTGTGTCAGTGTGTGAAAGCACACTCTGAAAGTTAGCAAATATATGTTACAGGCATGTGATCCTTACTTTCCAAAATTTATCTTTCATTTTCACTCTAAATACTTTTGCTCAGTAGAGAGAGAATGGTCAAAGGAAAATGAGCATCTGTTATCCAGACATCAAACTCACATGCAGCCAAAAATGTTCCTCTGGCTTTCAACGTTGAGGGAAAATATAACTACAGGATCTGTTAGTAGTTGGAGGGGTAATAAAAGGGAAGCTGCTTAGCAAAAATAAGTGAACTATGAAAACCACATAATCTTTTAATACTGAAAATATGCATCTTTAAGAAATCTAATAATTTAGGGTTGGCTATTTTTCAGGTAAGTGAACATGACTGTGTGAATGGCTATTTACCCAACAAGATTTCTCTAAACAGGAAATACCTCTGGTCACTTCATTAAACATCCATTCTTGGTGCACAATGAGAGGTGAAAGCTGGGGTAAACAAAAATGGCATTCCTAAGTGAGCCTGTTGTTCACCTTAGCAGCAGTTGCCTTACATTAAAAGGGTTTATTCTGAAAATCATTGGTACTGAGTCCTACAGTCTTTTGTCCCAATAGGGCTGCTGAAGACAATGGAAGTGCACCATAAGAAATCAACACGATGCAAATAATTTACTGTGTGTTGTCCTATTTGCTCAAAAGAACTTGTGATTTCTGTAGTCAGACCACTCATTTCCATTGTACTTATTCCACTAATACTTTCTACTAGTTTCACTGGATGTCAGATCACACTTTAGGTCAGCAGTTATGCTGCTGTCTGTTAATCATATAGCAAACTAGCTGAAAGCAAGCAAACATCTGAGAAAAAGATAAACAAGATATTTTAATGATTTTTTTCATGATTTTTTGGAGTTCAGCATTTGCTCAGGTCATCAGCCAGAAAACTGACATTCAGAGGCCTTGCATCCCTTTTAAACACACGTTTAATACTTTATTTTAGAAATACAACCAAGACACAGTCTAGAAACACACAAAGCCAATACAATTTAAACTAAGGTTTTCTTAGATAAAATATTTTTATATATAATTTCTTTAAAAAAACCACTATGTGTCACTGAGGGAAATGTCAAACCGAAAAAAAAAAATCCCCTCTGCCATTATTTTTGCCCCAGTATTCTTATAGCTACAAGTAACACTTCAATGGCGAGCTGGTTTACAAAATTAAGAGATTTCTTTTCAGCATGTTTTTCTTGAGCAAGGGAGAGCCTTCTTTGTATAGTCACTTTAACTACAATTATGTTCTCTCATTGCTTTAAGTGGATTAACACGTTAAACAGGAGGTAAAGACTTACTTAAGAGAAAGTAAGGAAGGTGGTAATGAAAACTGGTAGCAAGAATGGCATTTGGTATTTTTAGGTATATTTACTTTGCATTTTCAGTGTCTCTCTAGTACACCATTAATCAGTAGTGTTTATTAAGTTTACTTTTAGAACCAGTTTGCATAGAATGGCACCCTTAGCTGAACTTTAGTGCAAGTGATCATCAATACCTAGAAAAACAAAAGCACTTGTTGGTCATATAAATATCCTTTCAAAAAATCACTTCCAAATTGCCTTGAATTAGAATGTCATGTTAAGATAGTTTTTCTTATGTGAGTATATTTAACAAGTTACCTGGGACTTGGAGAATGTTTCAGCTCTTTTTTGTTCAAAAGAACGTATTTTAGCTTCACTCATTTTATCTGAGTCTGCCAAAACATAATGTCTAGGAGAGTATGACTCTGACAAACAGCTAAGTAACCTCAAGATTTCTGTTGTGTGCCCACCTGTAAAACAAAACAAACTGCAATTAGTATGTGAAAAATTTTGTAACGTTTCATTTCTTCAGCTGAATCAGTCACTTTGCATTTTAAAGCATATTGGTACTACTACTACCAGTGAGAGAGTATCTTCTGAGAGCAAAGCCTTCAATTAGAGGATGGCTGAGACTGTTTAAGTAACATGGAAAGAACTCAGCCCCCACTGAAGCGGTATTGATGGACGTTTTCCAGTGAAATGGGATGGAGCCAGGGTCACACAGGAGTCTGACATTTGTGTTTAATGTCCTGTACACGGTGCAGAACAACCGGGCAGAGTGACACTGTAGTCTGTACTCAAAGGCCACCCCGTGGTGCGATGGCCAAAATGGAGCTGGACGAGATCCAGCTCAGAGCTGCACCTTGGAAGCAGAACTGCCACTGACCCTGCCCTGTGCCCCGTGCTGTGACCTGCCAGAGCAGGGCCTGCACTGTCCCAGTTCATCACACCGAACCAGCCAGGCAGCAGTGTCACCCTGCAGCCACAGCAGTGTCAGCCCCAGCGGTGTCACCCTGCAGCCACAGCAGCGTAGCCTCTGGGTGCTCACAGAACGAACAGTCCTGCTCCAGCCGCTGCTCTGACCACTGCCCTTGAAGGCCTTCACAACCTTCCAACTGCAGGGTCACTCTGTCCCAGAGCTAAACTGGCACTAAACTGGAGAGAAGGGGAGGGTGTACGTACTGTGCTTTTTGGGAGCTGGATTAAAATTTTTTTTTTTTGTCATTTGGGTTTCCTGAAAAGCAGTTAGAGGGATATTGTAAGAGTGGAAGGGGAGGAGAAGGAAGATTGTGTGTGTAGGCAAAGTGGAGCAGTCTCATCTTTTACCTGTTGGACTGGATCATACCAGCATGAAACTGCACCCATAAATACATAATGTAAGTGTTTACTGGATGTGTTACTTTTCACTCTGCTGGAAGGTGCAGATCAAAACAGTAAACTAAATGTATTCCTACTCCCTCCTGCTGCTCAGTGGCACTAGGCTCCCAAGAGACCTTTGCTGCACACGTTAAGCACTCGTAGCTGGTGAACAACTGACAAGCAAGGAGAGCTATGTTGCAGCATTGCACTAGACTTGGCCACCTTTCCGTACAATTTCATGCTGTATTTTTCAAATATGTTTGGAAATATTATCTCCAGAGTGGTGTTCGTTAAAGGTTTCACAAATGTTAATGTAATCATCTGAGCATTCACAGAAGAGCAGGAGATTTCTACCTAAAAATCTCCAAGAATGGGCTTGAACGTTACATGAATCTTAACTGACATGTATTATTTCACTTGGTAAGCTTATGTATAGTGGAAGTATTCTTTTAATATGGACAAACTAGATTCCAAAGGACTAAAGGAAAGTACACACATTTCCAGCCCTAGTGGAAGTGAAGATGACATAAAGAATCATAAAACTGCCAGTCAACCCCAGATTGCAGACAAATCTCGGGAGTATCACTCAATTAGTTGGTGTGCAAAAACCAAAGGGATGTTGAGGTGCTGAAATCAAAGCTGGCCTGTATTTGTCAACTTCAAATCTTCACATTAATTTTTTGGGGGGTAACTCAATTGCCCTTCAACTCTGGTAACAAGGCGTAGCAGATACCCCCTTTAGCGTGGGGTGACATTCTTGCCTCTGACGGATCCACGTGCGAACTCTTTCAAGTAAATAACAGCAACGCGGTTTGGGTAAATTGCAAAATGCCACGTATGCAAGGGGCGTGCCAATGTCAAGAAAGCCGTGCCCTGCATCGCCATGAGTAATTTTCAATCAGAAGACCGAGCAGCTGCACAGGTCAGCCCTGCACCAGTTTACCGATGCCTTCGTGCGTGACTTTGGTGAAATGCACGTGCTGTGGGGGGGAAACGTTCTGAAACTGAACTGCGGACATAAACACGGACGGAAATGCCCAAGATGAGTATGTCGCCTAACAATGACTCCAGTCGAGAACCAAAATACCCTAAAGCAGGTGGCGGCCCAGAGGACGCCGGGCTCGGCCCGGGGAGACCGCGGGAGCTGCCGTGGCAGGGCCGCGGCCCCGGCTGCTGACACATGACACCGCGACTACAACTCCCGGCATGTACCGGGGCAAATCGGCGGCTCCGCGTTGGCCGCGCGCCGCGATGCATGCCGGGACTCGTAGTTCCAGGGACCCGGAGTGGCAGCTCTACGGCGCCACCCGCTCCCGCCGGCGGCAACCCCCACTCACCAGAGCCGGCCACCACCAAGAGACTGAACGGAGGCGTCCGCCGGCCGCGGTGCCTCCTATCCAGGAGCACCAGCGGGACAAGCAGTAAGGAGAGGAGGAGGAGCAGGAGGACGACGACTGGTAGCTCCTCCATGCGCGGCCAGGGCCACCCCGCGGAAGCGGCAGTGGCACCTCCCCCGTACGGCGGCCGGCGTGGTTCAAACCTCCTCGCGCTCTGAACGCGGTGGTGGCTCCGGGGGCGGCAGGCGTGCGGGGCTCGGCGGGCCCGGGGCGCGGTGATGCGGCGTGAGGGGCTCCCCGTGTGCTCCCCGTGTGCCCGCCCCGCGCCCCAGGCGCCTCCGAGCACCGCTGGCACCCGCTGCCCCCCAGCCGGCGTCGCGGAGCTCCGAGATCCCCCCGTAAGCACGGGGCTGAATGAGAGCCGGCGCTCTCAGGGCCCGCAGGCCGGGCCTGCCCGCCCTGCACGGGCTGCAGGAGCTGAGGGGCACCTGCCTGCTTTAGTGCAGGCCGCTGACACGCACAGCTACTGATCCAGGTATGTCTGCTTCCTTGCAGCTGTAATGTTACACAGCCTACAGTCATGCATAAAATAAAGAATATTAATATTTCACTGCCTGTCGTGGTTCTTGTTTTCATTCGTGGTAATACTTAAGCTTTTTATTTCAGTAAGAAGCGTAGAGCAACAGATCAGCACTCTTTCTGTCTCCGTCAGCATCCGGTCTTTGTTGGGATATAGCGATGATTCAGCCATCGGACTAATCTCAGATGAGACGTGTGTTTGCTAGAAAGAGTAAGATATTGCACTTTATGATTAGGAAAGAGTTTGTTCATCATTGTCCTTAAATTATGTGCCAGGGAGCAAGGCCCTCCTCTTGGCCAGTGAATCGGGAGCAATGAACTCTGGAGCTTTATGGCTACTGCTTTATGGGGTGAGTTGTCAAACATGAAACGTGACAGCTGTGCACTTGTACCTCAAGTGCACAAACACAATAGATCAAACACGGTTGCAATTCTGCATCTGCCTGCCATGGTTTCTCTGGCTGTTTTTTTTTCCTCTTACTCATTCTGAACAAATTGGACTTTTTGTATCCCTACCAGCCCTGGAAGCTGAATGTTTCTTTCTCATTTTTAACAAAAATGTGCCAGTGGTGGATTCCAATGGTTATTGCATGTCATACAAGTAAAAGATACACACTCCAGCAGTCCTTTGCCATCTTAGTATCTGAAGTGATCTTTCTGATTCATGCTTCACAGCTTTACAGATTATGTTTTTTTTCTTTACATCAGTGTAACGTATAATTTTGCAGTTGTTTTAAGCAGAGACTATTAAAAACAGTATTACCATGGTAAGCTTGTCTTCCACCCAAATGAGTAACCTCACAAAAAGTATCTCACTGCCTAGCCACTGTTGACATTTGGAAGCAACAAGGTTTTAATTAAAAGTTCTGTTGATCATGCGTCGATTTCAAAAATTCGTTTTGATTTCCACTTAATTGGCTACATAAAACTAATAAGTAGGGACAATAGAGATGCAAGTCAATGACAGAAGAAAGTACCGCAGTACCTTTTCAGGACATCAGCTACTAGGTTAAAACAAGACAGTTCTGTAGACAATTTAAATATTAATTTTGTCTATGGTCATCTTTTCCCCGCTTGTATTCTCTTAACTGAAAATAATGTTATTGATGTAGAATTCATCCTGGTTGCCACAGTGGGTGTAGCTAGCAGTTGTTTTATTTAAGGTGGGTTTTTTTCAAGACTTTTCAAGATCTTTCCTTTGCTCTTATGTTTTTTTGCTACCATAAATGTTAAAGAACTGCTTTTTATTAGGCATTTTATTCCAAGAAACAGTCCTGGAAACTCAGCAATAGAGAGTGATATAAAAAGCTTCAACTTCTTTTCTCCTTTTCATGCTCTTTATTCTGTATGTACATACTTCCCCTTCTAATACAGAATTCTTTGGTGAAATAATGAGAAACTGACCTAAAACCAGGGAAGTTGGAAGGCATTTAAAAACAAGAGGGGAAAATAGAGTGATGCAGACAGGAAATACCTGTTCTTTGGAGCAGACAGTTTATTGGATGCAAAGCCAAGTTTTTGACTTTCAAGGAGTCTGAAAAGTTAACCAGTGAGTTTACCTCATAAACTCCTACAGCTAGTGCTTGAAGTCTGCTAACTCATTGTTAAATTTGCAAGAGTGAGGGATGTAGTACCTGCAGAAGATTGCAAGGCTTGAGGGAGGAGTCAGGGTTTGGTAAGACTGGTTAAAACTAAAGACTGAAGCAAGTCTGCTACCTAGTTGCAACAAAGTTTTGTGGATTTTTTTTTTTTTCCTTTGTGAAAACTGAGCAGAGCTCATGAAGATCCCATTTGCATTGTAACACTGGTAATTATGCCTTTTCTCAGTAGGACATAGGTGTATTTGTGTTTTCTTATCAAGGCAACTCCCTGCTCCCTCAGTACCATGTTGTGGGTCTGGGAGACTTCAGTGCAACAACTGTAAAAGTCCTGAAGAAAGCAGGTTGCTGCCTACTCCTCCAGCTGTGAACTGAATGCTTGGCCATGATTCCAGTCTGGGAAGTGCCTCGAGAATTCTTCATCTCAGCATCAGCTGTGCATATGAAAGTTAATATGAAAAGCAAGAACTCTCCCAAAGTTTAGCATAATGTGTGTTAGCTAAGTAATGTGAAGCAAGTGAAGTATAGGATTTCCATGAGGAAGGCAGTGATTAGTGCTGGATGCTGCTCTCCAGTCTGCAAAATCACTGATACTGCAGGTGGGTGACCTGTATGTCTGGGAGGAAGCGGTGCACTTGGTCTGGAAAGTCATTTGGCAGAAAGTGGTGCAGGTGCAGAGGCTGCCTCTGACACCTCTGCTCCTGATGCAGGAAGTTAGCTGGGAACTGCTTCACTGCAGGAGAAATGAACCACCCTTGTTCTAAATAATCAGTCACTGTTGTCCAACTCTGAAACTCTTGAATAGGCAAAAATAGGTACAGGATTTTTTCCATGTACTGCTTGTGAGACAATGTTCCAAAGAAAGACGTGCTGCTCTCATTTTTATATATAAATATTCTCTGTGGAAGCCTACTGATACATGGGGTGCATGACTCCTTTGAAAGTTACACTACTGGATACTAAAGGGAACGGAGCAAAGCTCGCTCTCTTTGCGTTTCAGTTTGTCTCCAACAGGAAAGGCTGTATTTGGAATATAAATAAAATTATTTTTTGCCCCTGAAATGAAATGTAGACAGCTTTGGCTATCTGACAGTAATTCCCTTTCTGAGCTTCCACCTGTAAGTGATCTGACTCTTAGCTGTTAAACAAGAGTCTTTACATTCAACTGAAATACACCTTATAGTCATGATTTCTTAAATGGCACTTTGAATAATTGTGGTGTTTGGGGTTTTTTTCCTTCTAATTACGGGTTCTAAAATTAGACCTATGAACAAGAGTGAGTGTACTGTTGTTTCCTAAAATGAGGTCATTTTTTCTTGTTTTGGCTTAGAGTGCAGCTCCACAAATGGTTGCATCAGCACTACTGATGAGTAAACTAGCAAATGGTAGAAGCAGTTGAGTGAGAAAAGGGGCAGGAATCACTTAGGCTTTGCTACTGGAAAAAATTGTCATGTGGAACTATTTATCATGTTAAACCTCAGGAACTTATTTAAATGTATCTAAATATTGTTCTTAGTTTCTGCACGATATTTTCATGGAAGTGATTTGTAAAAACAGATACATTACGTAAGTAAATTTGATTTTTTTGCAGGAAGCAATTACTTCTTTTTATGTGCTTATGGTGTTTCTAGAAACACTAAGGGAAGTGATATGCTCTTTGATTAGACAAAACCTGAAGGCTTCTAACTGGGTTTCTCACAGTTCTTCTTTAATATTAGAAATGCAAACTTCATCTTGAAGACTGTAGAAGAGCAATAACATCCTAAGTGTTGTAAAAAGTTCTGTGGTTGGGAAGGAAAGGTATTTTTAATTTAATCAGTGGACTAGAGCATTTGGGATCAACTGGAGACAAGCTACTGGCTGATGTCACTTGAAGGCAGAATTAGGATGTTATCAGAACCAGTCTGTGGCAAAATTTGTCCCTTTAGGCAGCTACTGCTTTCAATTACTTTGGGCCAAGTGCAGTTTCACTTCCTTATGAGTCATTAGAGTTAAAGGAATGTAATCTTAGAAGTCCTGGTTTGTATTTGCAATCAATAACAGCTGTAATATTTATGTTAACATTACAGTTAGTGCTGTGCTTCCTAGTATTAGGGCACTTCTCGTATATATTTAAGGTGAGTCTCATTTGTTTAGATATAAAAATACAGCACTTGCAAACAGTTAAATAATGCTTGTGCTAAATAGCCAAAAAAGTGGAACCAAATTCCCCAAATAATGAGACTTATTCCATATAAAGAACTTTTAAAAATTTTAATTTTTTCCTCATTCACATATGCTTTTCTTTACACTTTAATTATCAGTGACAGACAGCAAAGTGGATGTGAGTTTACAAAAGCTCAATAAATAAGGTATCCTTCACTCCTACTATTTAAACATTTCCCTTTTGTTGGCAATGTCAAGTTTTCTGAAAATAGTCTTTGGAAGTGGGACAGGAGGTTGTTTTAAGAAATTTATTTGGGTCTAAATACCATGTACGAATTTAGAATCAGAGTAGCAATTTGTAGGGAAAATGTTTTTCTCTAACAGGCGTGAGCCACACTGCCAGCAGATGTTTCTTTAACCTGCTACATCTGAGAGCATGTCTGGAGGGCTGGTACGTGTGGCTTTGATGACTCAAGGCGTGGTAACCATTTGGGTGCATTCTGAGTGTGCTTTTATGAAGCAGGAACTTTTGTAGTAGGCAGCACCGAAATTACATAATGCAACTTGTTGTAATGACTGGGTAGTGTGTTCAGGGAGCAGTCTTTGCAACATAATGTAAAATAATGCTCTTCTATCTGTTCAAAAGGCCAGGAGAAAGAGACTGCTGTTTCACTTTTGAAAGTATTGAGTGTCCTGGAGGTCACTTGGGTGCCTCAGGCCACTTTGCCTGTAAAAATAAGGCCTTGTTTTAAAACACTCCTAAAAATAGATTTGAAGTCTATTCTTAATCTCCTGGAAATATGTCTTCCTATCTGTAATATTAAATGAAATTTGCAGGATCCTTGGGGGTTAGGATGTAGGATTCTCTACGTATTCACAGCTGCATTTTGACTGGGGTTTTCCTGAGCTTTCCGTGTAAGCATCTGTAAGGAGAAATGCACATTGGTTTAGCCTTTCCTGGGTTCCTGCTGTCAGAAAACTGGCCACTGCTTGGGCAGGGAGACAGATGAGACCAGGCTGTCAGCTTGTTTTGGGTGCACAGCTTTCCTCTCTCAGACTGAAACCCAGGCAGCTGTGGGGCTGCTGCTGCTGCTGTCACTGCCCTGGATTTCAGCGCTCAGCCCTCAGCACGCTTAGGCTTGAGGAAAGGGCGTCTCATCCTTCTGCGTTCTCTCCCTCCCCTCCTTGTGAGCATTCAAAATGCAGCAGAACTGAGACCCTGCTCTGTAAGGAAAGGCTGCTCAGTTGAAAGTGAGGATGGTTTTCTGAGCTGTTTAGGTTTCTAAAGGTCTAGCATTGAATTAATGCCATGCTGGAGCTGGAAATAACTGGTCATATTAAAAGAGAAGGGAAGATGTCTTCTGGTTTTGCTCTACACTGTCTTTCATTTTCTTTTTCTCCCATCTTTTCTTTAAGCAGTTGTGTTTGAAAATATGTCATTTATTGACTGTTGTTCTGGGGATGTTGCCAGGTATGGCTGTGGATTTGGGGATCTGATCAAGTACTATTTAAGTCAATTGAATGTAATGACTCCACCAGCTCTCAATGGAGATAAATTGAATTCTTTGCAGAGTTTGCAAGGGCTGCCAAAGGTATCTCAGTGTTTTAATTTCTGTATGTTTGTGTATAATTCTTGCAAGACAAAATATTAAAATTTCAAAATGTGAAATTCTTTTTTTCCTTCTATCTGTTTAGTTAAAAATATGTAAGATGTCAAGCACAGCAAACCCCATTAAGAAAAAGGTGACATAGTGTAAAGTCCAGCTATTGCAAATATAATTTGCCTTCTGTGCTGTACTTTAGCAGTCTTTAATTATGTGATAACATAAGATTTAAAACCAAATACCCCTCACTTACATTTTTTTCATCAACCACAGGTGATGTGTAACACTGTTCTCTCTCTGTTTAACAGTACAAGAAAAGAATGTCCTTGCCTTTATTACCGTTTTAATGAATGTTAGGAAATTATAAACCCTTTGCATTAGTTACTGTGAATTTAATGCATCGTTAAGGTGTCAAGAGAGTTAGTTGGTCGACTCCAGTGCCTGTGAATTAAATAGTGATAATGAGACAATTGCTTAGAGTTGTTACGGTATTAATTATTTTGCTGACTTGTGATTAATATATTACTGAAAAGAAAAAGCTTTACACATGTAGAAACACAAGTTTCAGAAACACTGACTAAAACAAAAAAATAATAGAAATAATTTCCAAAAAGAAACCTTACATGTGGTTTCATACTCTTCTTAGAATACTTTGAAGAAAAAACTTGTTGTCTTTTTGATTGTACCTTTGTGTTTGAGGCCTGGTACAATTGTAAGTACAAGCAATTGTTAAGTAGCTAATAGTCAAGCCAAGAGCTTGGATAAATCTTGAGGATGATTATTATTGTTATTATCATTGTTATTATTTAATTGATGAACTGTTTGTAAGGTATACTGCAATCACCTTTAAAGAGTACTGTACACACAAAAGAAAAAACAAGTTTGTTCCAAATGAAACTGAAGAGTGCAAATGTGTGGAGTAAAGTGTGGCCAGAACTCACCTGACCTGGCACTGCAGAACGTGGCATTGGACTGGAGTGTTTTGGTCTGTGCATGTGCAGGTACAGTTGTCCAACATACCTTGAACTGTAAAGTTTCCACTTTCAGTGATGAGATTCCTGTTTCCACTGGGGCATAATTTCCACACAGAAAAAGAGGACATCGCCAGAGGCACTCCAGACGTGAAATGTCCCTTATTCAGCAAATCAGATAAACAGGTGCTGAAATGTTGGCTCTTCAAGCAGTCCCAGTAGAGTTATTACAGAAAAATATGTATGTTTACAGCAAAATAAGAGGAAATGGGCAACACAAAAAAAAACCACAACCAAGATATTCTAACTTGTGTATATCACAATGCAATTTTTCTGCAATTTATTCAGTTAGACAATACATTTGGTGCAATTCACAAAGTGACTTTTCAAATCCACTTATACTGTTTGCATGATACATTTTCATGGTGAAACTCTTCCACCTTAGCATTTTTTTATCTATCTATCTATCTATCTATCTATCTATCTATCTATCTATCTATCTATCTCTATATATCTCACATATAGAATTAGGATTATTTTTGTATTTTCTTTATTTTTAGGTATTCTTGGGTTTTATAGTCAATATTTTTCTAGTATTTGTCTAACCAGTAATGTGTGGTGTTGAATAGTGTCACTGGAAGTAGAAGCCTAAACAAAATTCCTCACTTGATTTGAAAGGCGAACTTGCTTTCTGTATTTTAGCACTGCTGTATTTAAGGTAGTTTCTTGCGTTTTTGTATGTTCTTACCAGGACTGCTGTCTTAAATCTTAGATTTGAAAGTTAGCAGTATAGAGCATGATATCCTTCCTGTAACTAGAATTGTATAGAGGAACAGAAATATGTCTGTATGAATTAACATGCAGATCAAGGCCTGGGGGGGGTGGGGAAGCACTAGACCTCCTGAAATCAATGAAGACTAACAATTAAACCGTAGGTAAGAATCTATAATAGTGCCAATGCAAAATTAGAAAATAATTACAATATTAACAAGTAGCAGGGCTAAAAGCAGGGGCTTTGCTAGAATTCATTATTAGCAAGAAAGGAACAATGAGTAATACGTTCTGGACCTCCTAAACTGACAAACTTAGGACATAAATTATATTTACTTTTAAAACAATGTATTGCACCACTTTAATATCTATCCCCAAATAAGAAATTTAGAAGTTTTAATATTTAAGAAATAGGAATTTTTAAATCATGTTCTCTGTAAAATATAGCATTATTACAAGTATTATTGAGTACTGCATTTGAGAACTATGTGGAAAACATTTATTGCTTTCTTATTCAGTTGTTTTAAATCTATTTCAACAGCACTTAGACATATTTAAAGTGAGTGTGGACCAGGTTTTATTGTTTCCTTGTGTCATCAAGCAGTTTTCCTTCCTTGTTTCCTCACGACTTTCACAGATCAACAGAGGATCAAAAAATCACTAAATGTGATAGAAAGTTTTTGGAAAAATTTTAAAGATTGACAAAGCACTTAGAGGGAATTATATTGTCTGAAGAAGCTGTTTAACCTGTTCAGGCTAACACATCTGCTATTAAAATATCCTTGCAAACCATTCTTTCCATGCTGTGGTGTGTGCTGAAAGAGGCACAGTGACACGCAGTGCAGCTGCTGTGGCATGTGCCAAAGTTTAGACTGAGCTAAGCGAGGCTTAGGAGCTATCTTTAGCATACAGATGAGTGATGCCATCCAAAGCATGTGCTCTGCCTTTTTACCTGAAAATCTGATGCTATCACATAAAACAAAATACCTTGTCTCAGCAAGCACCGTTTTGTTCTCCATTTGAATTATGCTGATTTTAGTTACCAGTTAGAATGTTAAAACCCGAATTGCTTTCTGACCCTCTGTATGCTGAATTGTTGGGAAACATTTTGTTTGGTTTTAGCACTGCTTGGCACCAATTTTATTCTTTCCAATTGTGTGCCATTACAAAGTACACCTTCTTCCATTTTCTGCTCTTCTGACATCATAAAATTCTAGTCACTACCCTGTTCTACGGTGCTCTTGTTGCTAAGAGCCTCGACTCACAAAGCAAAAGGAAATATGTGCATGTGAACAAAAGAATCTGGTATTATTTCAAGATTCCTCCTGCTGTTTGTGGTGTGCTTCATGTTGGAGATTACGGAACCAAGAAGTTTTCTATATCTCAGAGCTCTCTGGCTTAAGCCTTTGGGAATGAAATGCTTTCTCTAGACCTTTCTGGTTTGCAGATTCCAAAGATGCACCCAGTTACAGCTTTGTTTACTAAAGAGCCAAAGACACATTTAACAAAGCTGCAGTACTGCCTCCATTATACCCCTTTGTGCAGGCACATCACAGGGAAGAAAATGCACGGACGAATGTGAGGTGGACAGTGAAGGAATCCAGGGGACCATAACTGTGGGAAGGAAGAAAATAAAGTGACAGAAAAGGAAAAGGTGATAGGAAAATAGAATATAAAGTAGAAGAGGGCTAAAAGAGGAGACAGAATGACCTGGAAAAGGAAAAGAGAGATGGCGTTCCTGTGAGTTCTGTGGATCATACTCAGCACATCTGTCTTAATGTGGTTTGATGTCTTGTCATAATGCTGACGTTGTGCATCAGCGTAGTGGTTTGTAGTGCAGCATGGTAAGCTCACAATGTGCTGTTTTACAGGTCCTCAGTAGCTTCTGGACAGTTATAATCAGGACAATAATACCAGTGGAGAGGGTAATGCTGCAGGTGAGGTGTAAATAGATGAAAAAGACAGCGTGTGATGAAAGACATAAATGGAGAAGACAGAAAAACTGGAAGAAAACTGAAGAAGGGACAGGAAGAGGTTCATGAACAGACAGCTTTCCAGAAACAAGCCTTTGTTCTCTTATGGACAGTAAGTACTACTGGCAGAAATGCTCTCTCAAGTGGGAGGTGACAGGAGCTGGGAAAGTTAAACTCACTGACCTCAGATGAAAAATGGAGCGCGTGTTTAGAGGGAGTAAACTAAAGCAGGGAAAGCGAAGGCACATTACTACCTAAAAATGTGGTTGGATATGTTACAGTGGCCTGTGCTGGAAAGGTGTGACACATGTTCTGTAGCACTCATCTGAGGAGGTGTAGCACAGTGTGCATCAACTCACAAAATGTTAGGAAAGCCAAGATAACACTTTCCCTTCAGGGAAGCATACAGCTCAGCAACTGTTAACTGAGTACCTGCAGGGTGTTAAAAAAAAGCCCAGAGCACACAGATTTGTTCTTTTGTCTATGCAATTTTTTTTCGGAGGGGGAGGATTTTTTAGAAATGGAGTATTTTTTTTTTCTATTCCATTCACCATTTTCCTGCTATTTTTCAGGTTTTTTTTGACTGAAACCAGATTCAGATCCTTTCTTTTCAGTCTTCTCTTTTCAGTCTTGGGCTTTCTGAATTAAATGCTGCAATATTAGCTGCCTGCAGTTCCTGTGATTGGACTCCATGGGTGGCCCGAGTAATTTTCAGACAATGGAGCTGGTTCTTTTCTCACTCACACCACTGTAACTCATTGGCTTCAGTGAAGTTACTCTTGATTCACAGTGTTGTGAAAGAAGAGTTGTGCTTGCTCTTTCATATGTTCTTTAATCTCCATGATATTTTTGCTTACATGTATAATTGATTTTCTGGGAGTATCTCCTGCTGCTGACAGGTAGGCATAGGAACTTCCTAAGACAGAAATAAATGTAAGCATTTTTTAGGTCACTGAATTCAATCCACTGCTTCTATGACACCATGTTATATAATTTCTTTCATAAACTGCTCAGACTTTAAACATTCATTAAGATCTATTCTTACTACAATGGGTAAATTCAGACAGAAAAGTTAGTTACATCCTGTGTAAATTTAAAGCCACAACTGAAATAATTTTCAAATGCTCCAAATGTATTTTTCTTTCTCACCTATGTCTCACTTTTCAGTACAGCAACCATGATAAAGGCTTCCTTCTTGGCAGAAGGGGGCTCAGCTCTGGGAAAGCACGATTCTGAAATTACAGGCATACTTTGGAAAGGTTACTGTGTATTTTTCTTTCATGGTCACATCCCTCTTGCAGATTTTAGTGGGAGTAGTCATCTGACAACAAATTTTTACCATACCTGAAGTGCCACTCTGAAAGTATTCCAGAAGGAGAAGGGTACGGAACAGGTGTGTACAACTTAGCTGAGGATAGATTACTGCAGACTTTGACCTATTTATGTTGGGCTGCCTTCCAGTTGCTAACCTGTTGTAACAAATCCCATCCATTTTATCCAAATTTGTTCTTCATTTATGGAATTAATGGGTCTAATTGACATGAAGCTGAAAAACATCATTATAATCAAGAAGTTTTAGTGTAATTAAAGGATAGATGAAAAGCACAGCCCTATTTTTCTTTTACCTAGTGTAAATAAGATGATTCAGCTGAAGCCAACAGAATTAGGCTGCTGCCTGCAAGTGCTACTGTGATACCTCCCTGTCCTCCCTACCTTTCCTATGCATATGTGTTCATATGGAATATAATGTTATTTTCCCTTGTGTTGCTAAATCTCTGTTCTGCAGCTCACCTTAGCAAGCCCATTGCCTGTATTTCCCTTCTGTTCTGAAGTTTGACTTCAGAAGTTGCAGGTGTTACCGAGGACAGTTCTTGACCATTGCCATTTAGCAGTGGTGACTTTGGTTTGCTGGAAGGTGGTGACTGCATGTCACAAGGGAGGGAGGAAGATGTGTATTAGTCGTGAAAGCCAAACTGTGGTCACTGTGTAGCAGCCAGTTGGCTGTGATACTGCTCTGGTGGCTCGTGATCCCACCCTTTGGCTACTCTACTTCTGATGCAGAAAAAGGTGCACTGGTTGCCTCATGCAGGTACAGTAAGCCTTATACTTCTAGGACTTGCTGGAAATGCTCAAAGTAACTGTGTGGTATGTTCATGCAACACTGTAGGAGTGGTAGAGCACTCCCTTAGTTTTGTTGGCATTACATTGCCTATGCAATATGGGCCAATGGTGTTTGCTCTGAGGGTCTCTGGAATTGCTGGACATGGGACATCCAAGGTGAGACTGCTGCACGTATGCAATAACATGAGATTATTAGATACCAAGAATCCCAGTTCTCAAAATCTCCCTGGAAAACAATTCTGGTTGGAAAAGAGGACAGACAACCAATCTAAGGCAACCTGGATATGATAGCCATATCTAACCATGTCTACAGGTCTCCCTTCTACTGCAATGCCTTCATGCTTCCCATAGGCAGTTCTGTTTTATCTGCAAATTTTCTTTGTCAGAAGTGTAAGAGGTACCCTGCTGTAAGCTCATGTGGAGAGCAGTTGCCAGTCAGGAATCCTCAGTGCATGACCATTCTCAGCTGTACAGTCAGCAGCTCTCAATGCAGCACATGTTATGGGGCTGTTGAAAGAGGGCATTGCCTCTGGTCACAATCTGCTGCGTGCTCAACAACGTGCTGAGCTCAGGCCAAGGAGAGAGCAGCAAGGCAGGTCAAACCCGTTTCTTTCACCCACGCAGCACACTGGGCCTAAGGAATTGTTTGGTAGGCTGTGTGCTACAGAGGCCTGATACAGAGGTTTGGGGAGAGTCTAGTTTTGTCTTCTCCTAGATGCTTACTGACCTGTAAGTTCATAATGGTGATGGGTTGTTTTGAGGCTTAGAGCTCTGATAAGCGGTCTTTGGCAGAGTTACCCGTTCAGTTTAAGGCATTACCACTCTCAAGTGTCTGTTTTACTCTGCTGTTAGGCATTACCAGACTCTCATGGTGGAGACTCCAGGTCACATGCTGGCATATTAAAAAAATACCTACTTTCATTGTTGTACTCTCCTAGAATGATCATGACCTCAGGCAGTTGAGAGAAATCACATCTTAAAACACAGCAGCTAAATCTGCCAGAGCTTGTTGTTCAGAGCCTGTGGCCTTTGCTTCTTAACCATCAGTGGAAAGAATCCTTGCCAGTGTCTGCGGGCCTGAGGACAACCATTCCTGCCTTTACTGCCACTGCAGGTCCTCTGTCACCCCAGAAGTCCACAGTTTGTCCATATGGAGTACTGGTGTCACAGCTGTTACAACTTAAAAGAGCAAGGAGTATGTGTAAAGAAACTTTGAAGTCACTGATATTGTGTTAAGCAAAATTGAGGGCTGTTCTTTCGAAGGTGAATTAATGAAGAAAAAATTCTCATGGAATTTTAATGGATTATGTCATCTTGAAAGTGGTTTATGATTTTACCATGGAGTTCTTAGGATTTAGTGGCTGTTCTGATTCACTAAAAATTGCAGATGTAGTAGAAACTAGGTTGAAATATTCATTTATATCAGGAATAAAATGATATGACATCAGAGTAAAATATGAGGTTTTAATCTTAATTTCGCTAAGAGATTGTGTTGATATGGTATTTCTGTCTTTATTTCTCCATCTGTTTTTGAAATGGAAGGAGATTGGAAGCAGGAACAGGATCCCCTTCACTTGTCTGAGGATGTCTTGTGAAATTTTGTTAACAAAAATCAATGCAAAAGCTGGTCGATCATAAGACAGAAGTCCACACGAAATGAAAGTTCAATAGTTCCGATGTTTACACAAACACCTGGTAGTTGGTTCATGTCCAGCACTGGATTAGGCCAAGCTGGCTGGAAACAGTTAGAGATACTGGCGGTGTGCCCTGCCCACCTCCCACAGGTTCCCTCTTCTGCAGCAGGAGTGGCTCAGTGCCTCCTTAATCAGCACCTGGGTTTCTGCGTTTTGCAGATTGGTGCATTAAGGCAAGCCAACAGCAGTTTCTGTTCAGGCTTAAGCCAGAGCATTCCTGCTGTGGGAAATGTCTTGCAAGAGAGATCAGTGTACATAGTGGGGTAGATGACTTGTCAGCTGCCGCTTAATCTATAGGGTGAGATACATATTAATAACTTCATCATTATTTTTTTAGAGGAGAATTTTTAATTTATTGATCTGAAAGATCAGAAATCATTAATGGAAATGTGAAGTTGAAGGTGTTTAGGACGTGGATGATAGCAGAAGGATGCCAAGAGGAACAGTCATGACCGTTACATTTTCTACTCAGTGAAAGACTATGTCTGTCTATCATGTTTAATTTTGTCAATGTAATTTTGCTTCTGTTTTTCAACACAACAGCTCAAAAATGTAAAATAAAAAAATAATTTGTCATAAATCACAGCACTGAATTTAGAAAAGGGAAAGTATTGGCAATACTTGTTCTCTCTGTGATGGGTGTGTTCCCCATGACTCTGTGCTGTACAGTGCTCCCAAGGAGTGCATAAATGCATTCCTAGGGCACGAACGGTCACATCAGCATTTTTCCCGTGACACGTTTCAGACAAGCCGGCTGTGTAAGTGAAAGACGCAGTGACTAAAATGTTGTTGGAAGGTGACCTGCTGTGCCTGACTGGCCTTTTTCCTGCCCCGACACAAACACCACGTACAGTCAGCAGCGTTCAGGGCCCCGTGAGCCCACGGTGGCAACCGGGTGGCCGGCGGGGCCCGCTGCCCGCGCGGGCTGTCCCGGCCGTGCGCTGTCACCGCGGCTGCGCTCGGGCCGCGCTGAGGAGCTGCGGGACGGTCCCGGGCCGTGTCCGTGTGTGATCGAGCCCCGCTCTGCGCGGCCCTTCGCGGGGGCGGCTGCGGAGAGGGGGCGGCGGCCGCCAGCGCGGGGCGGGCGG
>VWZW01007169.1:1689795-1759512 GCA_013397115.1 Edolisoma coerulescens
TGAGGAAATTGGGTAAATGGTATCGTAGCGGACACCTCACTCTGGCTACCCTGTCTTTATAAAAAGCGTGCCTTATCTGCCGGTTGCTTTGGTGTTCTAAGAGCAGAAGGCTGAGTGGAGTTTAGGGTGTTAATAGTCTTAAATAGAAAGGGAATGGCTTAAGTGTGAGTAGCTTGAATTTTGTTGTGTTTCTCCTTAACGCTGCTTACTGAGCTAAGTAGGATATCAAACGAATAGGAACTACCATTCAGAACCAAGAGCACAGCAAAGCTCCAGCACTGCAGATGTTTTATTACTGGGCTTATTATAAAACGTGCAAACAGTCGGTAGTCCAGTGTTCCTCTCTGCAGATTGATGTGATAAGTTCTACAGCAATTGGATTTGGCTTTCAGTTTTAAGCGGATCAGGAGAGCAAAGTACTTCATGCGATGTCCTGGTATCACTAGCAGCTTTACGGTGTAATCTTGTTTGGAAATTGATCCAACTCATCTTGAAATCCAGTCTCGAAGAAAGTGGCTGTGGGCCTTAAACCTTCCACTGCACCTTCTTACCATGTCTTGTGGCTATACTGTTACATATCCTATTTTTATGTGAAAAACTGATGTGGAAACAGTAAGATGAGGAGAATGTAAATGCTAAATGCTTTTGATGGTACAACACTTGATAACTCTTCTGCTCATTTATCCTCTCTCATGAAGTGATGAGTTGTTTCTATCAGGAGTTCATAGTGTTTTCATATTAGGGGTAAATGGATGTTGAATCTTAATATTGTTGAGTTTTTTCTTCTAAATTTCAAGTAGAAACAGAATTGCAGGAAAACCATTGCATGTTTGTTAATAGCAAATGAAAACCAACATATTTTTAGCTCTTATGGAGTATGATGAAAAAACCTGTGTTATTAATCTTTTCAAAGTTACTGGGTCAATAGAGTAGTTTGAAATCACACTAGGCATGTAAGCAATACCTTGCTGAAAAAGGTTAGTTTCAAGTGTTTGGTAATATTTATTTACCTAAAGACTACATTGAAAAGCTGCAAGAGTGACGTTCTGATCATATGTAGTTACTGTCTAACCGAATGGTTAAGACAGTAATTTTGAGTAAGCAAGGCAAATACTAATGGTGAAGAACCAACCTGTGTATAGTACTGTTTTTCCTGAATTACAAAGTAGTTATACTAAACCTCCTCCCCACTCAGCCTCCCATTAGCTCAAACCCTGTATCAGCTGACAGAACAGTAATCAATGACTATGCAGTTTGGGTGATAAAGTGTCTGCTCATACATAATCCACGAAGTTCTGTATCTTGATCAGACTTTGCTATACAGCTACAAGAAGATACTTGGAAAAAAACCCCACAGTGTAGTTGAAGCTGCCTGGCTTACTAACTTTGGCCTCCGTCAAAGAAAATTGTAATCAGAAGCTTTTTTGTGCTTGTTTTAAGTCAAGAAGCACAATGCAACAAGCTGTTTAGGTTCAGCAACATAAATAATTTTTCTTGTAAATGAAAAGAAAATCTGGTAAACAACAGTTAATTTTCATGTTAAACAGGATACAGTTGAAAACAACCTAGACATATGAAAAAATAACCTATAGATATGAGACAGTGTTTATAGCTGAACTGTTTTTTTCCATCACATATGAAATGCTGTATTTACACCTGGTCCTTGAATTGAATTAAAATATGACACTCTTAATTGCTGAAGTAAAACATGAAATTATTCTCGACTAGGTAGTTAATATACTTAAACAGCATCGTGATAAGCATATACGAAATCAGGCTTGCAAAACTTGAGTATTTGTGAGACCAACCACAGAGGCTTAGTGATTAATTTCTTCCCTGCCTCTCTTCTTCTCTAAAACCATAATTCCTTTCTCCTTCGTGGCCATCATGGTTCTGCATTTGCTGAAAGTCAGATCATGTGCTTTCCATGCAAGTACCTTTTTTAAAGATGAGTTCCCTCCACAGGCTCCTTAGGAGAAATATTAGTCTTCTAATGCATTTCTTTCAAGGGATGGTTGGAAAGTTTGTTTAATTCCATAATCTGTACTAAAATGAACACCTGTCAAATGCTGAAACATTACTTATCTAATAAAACCTTCTAGTACTTAGGAGACAAAACAAAACATGGTTTTCTCGTGTCCAGGAGATTATTCAGCGTCTTTGAAACTCAGAGGTACTCGTGCAGTCGCTGCAGATGAATAAAATGTAGCATCATGAGAATTGCTGTATTTTATCAAAAGGATGAAGTAGGTGTGATTGCTGCTCAGTGGTTTTGCTATTTTTCTGATGAGAATTGTACTTAACCTGGGTTTCGGCTTCCTTCATTAATTAAACCAACTAATTTTTTCCTTATGTGGTCCAATAGAAGACTTGGTTGCTACAAATGAGATAATGTAATGACAAAGTTTTGTACCTGGGGGTAGAATCTGGGATTGGACACTGTGCAGTGCTTCTCAGTGGCTTTAAACTGGTAGATACTAAATTGATTGTTTTATTCTTTAAATTGTAAGGTTTTAGAAAATCGAGCCTAACACCCATTGTCTCTGGCACTTTAAACTATGTGAAAAGGGTATCAAGTTTGGTTTGTGTTTTGTGTCTTCTTGGTCAGTGGAGGCAAATTGAGAAGTATGTGGAGAATCGAGAGTACTGAATATTCAGGATAGTAATTGAAATTGGAGGTTTCGATAGAGAAATTAAAAAGTATGCAGGACTTACGTGCTGCTGCACTAGAACGAGTCATCAGAAAACAACTGGAATCAATTAGTTTGATGCAATGCACTGCAGTGTGTGCGCATGAAAATTTTAGTTTGGATTAAAAATGCACTTATGAACTGAATCTTCTGATCACCCCCTTTGATTTGTGTTGCATAGCTGTCCCAGAGCATGCAAGCTGGATCCCTTTTGGGTTCAACTGGGCAGGAACATAGGCCCTAGGAGCACATCAAATATGTTCCAAGAACTGTGGAGTCCCTAGGACAGAAATAAAGCTGGTCTGAAGGAAGCACTTGAAATCCGTATGATAGAGGCAGGTTTCGCTCAGCAAATTCTGCTCTTATGTGTCCTGCATTCTGTTTTTTACCTGTAGCTCTGTGGGTACTAGGCAGAGGAAGTTTTATAATCTTCAGTTCTGGGGAGAATAAATAGAAAAGAAAGAGGTAGAGGGGGAGAAGTTTTAGACCATTGAACCTTCTGTTTCTAAATTTTTGAAGATGAAAGTATATTTTTTCTGATCTATGTGTTTCAATATACTCACCATTTACACCCCAAAGTGAGAATAGTGTACTTAATTTTTTAAAAAAGTTATTCTTTTGTTATTATGGTGGACTTTTTTTTCCATTTTTTATCCTGAAGTTCAAGTTTCTTACCATCTGCAATGCAGATACAATTTCAAAAATCTAAGGCATGTTCACTCATTGTGTAATGCATGTGAAATAAAGATGGACATAAGTATATTATATAATTGTATCACTTTTGTTGACCATTAGGTTGCTGTAGTAACATCAAATTATGCTATCCTATAAATCTTCATTTTATTTTTAGATATTTTATTAAATAAAACTAAGTGACAGCAGGTTTTTATAGATATTAAAATAATTATTTAAATATTTGAAATGAAACCATTTGGCTTTTTTCCCCTTTTCTGTTCAACGTAATATAAATTGACGTTTTTTGAGTTTGTTACTTTTGCCAGTCTTGGAGTATAAACCACTTCACTGTCAAATTGGAGATGTGTGTCAGAAGTTTGTGGCTTCTGGGAAAACATCATTCTGTGTTGCAAATACTGGCGACTCAGAAGAAATGAGTGAAGCATTTAGAGACTGACACTTACGTTTGGAATTGTTTTGGTATTTAGAGCTCATGAAATAGCTGAACAACCAGCAACTGAAAAGCCAGTCAGCTCCGATGATAGGAGGCTTTTCAGTGTGTGTGAAATTGTGCGAAGTTTAGAGTTTTGTGAAGGAAAAAAGCTCAAATGCAATAGCCTACAGACTGTCACAAGGACAAGCTCCCGACTGTGAACAGTGTGAATTGGGAAAACTGTCTCTGGAAAGTGTACAAACAGAGCTGCAGTGAGGATATTGCGTCTCTGAGCTGACCCAAAAACCGCTCTTCTATGCTTATCTGAATTCATTGTTGCATTTTAAAATCCTGTTGGCAGCAGTCAATCTGGCAATAATGAAACAAGTTTTAACTTTGGAGCTTCTTGGGACAGGAGTGAAGGATTCAGAGCTGGTGGTTGCCCTGGTCAATGGTCTTCACTGCCCTTTCTGTGTAGATAAAATATATACAATTTTAGGCCACAAAAATGTATAATATGCAAATGTTAAAAACAAAATAAAAGTGCAACTTTTATTTTAAAGGTTTGGGCCTACTTTTATACTGTTAATGCTTAAGTAGAAACATTGAACAGGTAGAAACTTTTAGTGAATAATATTTCTGTTGACAAGTTTGCTGTCAAAAACACTTTCTGTGTCTGCTTAAAATAGTTAAATGGAGAATAGAGTGAAATTACCTTCTGCTTCTCTTCACAGGCTGAAGAACAATGGATTCCTTCAGCAACCTGACTATTGGCATTGCTGTTGCCAGTTTTACTGTATTTCAGCTCCTGTTCCACGTTTTAAGTTCCTGGGTGTCAACACGAATAACACCTGGTTTTAACAATCTCAGCCAAAAAAGGAAGATCGAATGGAATTCAAGGTAGAGTGTTCAAAACAACAACAGCTACTGACCTACCTGAAATCATGGGCACCCGCAGCACCTGTGTGTGTATGTGTAAGACTGAAGAAAGCCCTATTAGTTAAATGTCTGTTAAGATCAGAGGGCTGGCTCTAGGCACTGAACAAATCATGCATGTGAAAGGTTGAGGCCCTTTCATGGAAACACAGCATTACGAACACTTGTATGTTAAACACTTTGTTAGACAGTGATGCCCAAGTGAAGGTCAGTAAAAAAAGAAATCAGTGACTGGTAAGAGGTAATAAGCTGAAGGGCTGCTCTGTGATACTTCTAGTAAAGAGAAAAGATATAAAATTCCTTTCCAAACGTATATGAAAATCAAAACTATTGCAATTTATTCTAAATCCCAGTGTATCTCTGGTCATGCTTTTGGGAGCAAAGCAGTTTGCTGTCTGTTCTCCTGGTTCTACTACACTACAAACTGTTTTATATAAGTTAATGTTTTCCAAGGAATTTAGTGAAGCTTTGGTGTAGTATTGAAGAGAGTCAGGTGTATGTGTGTGGTGCTGGGGAATGAAACTGCAAGAGGAGGAGGAGGGGGAAGCTATAGCAGAGGCAGGGTGCACATGCAGGAAGGAGTTGTGGAAACTCAGTCCAGAAACATTCCTCTCTCCCTTTGTTTCTGCACTTCCATCAGTGGGATGGATCTAGCTGCATTACACTTGTCTCCTCAGATACAGGACTTTTAGAAACTTGTTTGACCCACTGAATCTTTTAAGCCATAAAGGAAGTATAAGGTAGTAATTGAAAATGGGATGATCAATGAGGTTTTATTTGTAACATACTACTCTGAAAGGGTATATATAGTACACAAGGTTCTCCAGTTGAAATTGGTACAGTATGACTTTGAGTAGCCTATTACAGCTTTAAAATATTTTTTCAGATGTTTCCCTAATTTAAAGCTGAAAAATGTGTACTGTATGGTTGTCACTGCACTCAAAATGCATTAGTTGTATTTCTATTCCTCCTCAGTGCTGTTTAGTATCTGGTGGACACTTTTGAAGTTGTTTCCATTGTTCTAGGCAGCATTAGCAACTCAAATAGCCTTGCCCTTCCATCTGGCAAATGTCCACTTGCAGTGTTCTTAAAGGCACCATCTTGATTTCAGTTCCATCTTTGAATAATTACCTATCTGCCAGAACAACTGTGTAGGATGCCAGTTCACAGCATCACTGCAGCTTAGGTTTATCTCTCTGTTACAATTAACAATAGAGGCAGACAGGGGAAGTAAACTAAACTGTTTCCATTTGAAGCTGAACTATTGTCTGTAAGCCACATCAAATGGCCCTTGAATTGCATAATAGGCTTTATGAGAACTTACCCCATGCCTGGTAGCGCTGTGCTGGTGTAGTGCTTTGCATAATAACATGAATTGTTTTACACAAGTGTCCTGGAAATAAGCTGCTCCATAATCTCAGGGCTACTTTGTAGTAAGGTGTTTAACTGCTCAACTTGATACAGTCCCCCAGACTATGTCCTTTTTTACCTCTTTGCACATTTTTTTTCCTTGGGGTTGATAGCAGATGTAGATGTTAGCACACAGATGGGTTGTGATCCTGGGCTTCATCCAGTTCTGGAGTTAGAAGGCATGAAACACAAAGCATGGTTCATCAACGTCTTGTGGATGTTATAACTGAGGAGGGCATGAAGGGAAAGAAAGGCTAGCTGTGCTTGTGTTACTTCAGCTCTGCTAACCAAACACAGTGTTTTGTCAAATTGCCCTGTCACTCCAGTACTTCACCAAAACGAAGAGATGCCTCAAGGAGTATCTTGCAAGTTCAGAGAATGCAGATGAGTATGTATTTGTTCTGCAGAGCTCTGCAGGTAGAGACAGTTACTCTGTCCCAGTAAAATCCGTTGGTTTCATTTAAATTATTTAAAAGTAGATGATTGTTATTTTGTCCTATATTGAACTGGTCTAGGGAGTGCACACACAAATGATTCTGTTGGCAGTGCTAAGGAAACTGGCTCAGAGGATGGTTATGCATTTTTATCAGCTCAGCTGGGTCTGGAAGAGGGCATCTGTCTGAATGAGCTGTAGCATTGAAAATATATTGTTACAGTTTGGAGGGCTTTGTAATCAAGCATTTGAGCTGCAGCTCTTGACTGTATTTTCCATGCTGTCAGTTTGTTCATTCTGACCTTCCAAGAATTATGAACCAATAAAGTAATTGCTTCTGGCATCTACAGTATGCAGACATTCAAAACGAGTTACAAACTGTATTTTGTCCCAGATGTAATATAACTCTTCAAGTTGTTGTGCATATATTCCTGTTGCCTGTCCTATAATACATGCTTGCACTCCTATTAAGTAGTTGTGAAAAAATATATATGTTCAATAATAAAGGAGCAAGTCTGCAACTTAGCAGGGCAACTTTCTTTGTTTGCAGCTTAATGGGGAGTTAAAGGATGTAGGCTTTAACAAAAATTTCAAGGAGATGTACAGAGCTCGATAGCTTGACCTAGATTCCATATTAAAATGGACTGTTGTACTATTTCCCTTCTGCCCTGTCTTCTATGGAGAAGCTTCAAAGTCCAGAGTTAAGGAGGAAATCTGCTGCTTTTTCTTTTCTTTTTTTTTCTTCTTTTATTTCACCCCTTCAAGTGCTCTACTTGTGTACCGCTCGTATTCTAAACACTAAGGTTCAGATAAATAGCCTCTTCAAAGACAAATTGCAACTGTAAACTAATGAGCTATATTTTAGGACAAATTTTCCTTCTTCCAGCATTATCCTCTCCTCAAGTTCAAAAATTCCAGGTATTTCTCAGGCACTAATATTGCATGCTGTGCTTTGTTTTTAAAAAGAAAGAAAAGTTCCTATCTTTTTTAATCCTGTGTTGCAAGAGTAGACCTTTTAATTAAACTATTAATTATGATTAAAATTCTGATAATTAAATTTTCTTTCTTTGTTAAAAGAAGAGAGGGCAGGAGTGCAGCCTGTGCTATAATGGTTATTAATTGTTCTCATCCAGCTTTTGACTACTCATGTTATACTAATCTCCATTCATTTTCTGGAACACTATTGAAAAAGCTGCTGAAAATAGCATAGTGACACTCTTGAAACAAATTGTAAATACAGTCTCTTTTATAAAAAGTTACAGAATCTTTTACTGCCAGTAGATAATAATATAACTTCTGGAAATGGAGTAGGGATTATAACCTTTTCTTTCTTTGAGAAGTCTTCCGCAGGAAGTAAGATGTTTTCTTCAAATCTTGCATGGTAGAGCTTAGACTCCTGAGAGTGCCTTAAGGACATCTAAAATATTAATGACTTCCAAATACATGTATTCAATATGTACAAAGACAAGAATAATAACTAACAGCATCTGTACATTTGTGTGCATATTGTTGGTCCTGTGAATGTGGTATGAAGTGTTTCCAATCGCACAGCATTGAACTTAGTTCTCATCTTTCAAACAGTATCTGTGATTCAGTATGGATATTTTTTCACATAATTTTTTTTCTTTCTAGTTGCACTTGGAAAGTGGCAAAGCAGACAGTAGTTACACAGTATTAGATGCAGGTTGTAGCAGTGTTAAATCCCTGGCTAGAGGAGGAAGGTTACACATTTTGGACGCATGCCCGTTGCATTGTTCTACCTTCCAAGAATACGTGTGGACTCAAAAGGGCAGGAGTGGCCCTGGCCTGTGTGCTAGCAGAAACCCTGCTGGGGCTTCTGTAAATAGATATTTCTCTATAAGTAAGTGCTTGTTAACATGCGGAGTTTATCTACACTGTGCATGCAGCCTGTGTACTGGAGACTGTTGTCTTTGGGGGAAAAAAGTGTCCAATACCCAGGCAGGGACAAGGCAACTTCGATTACTGTGAGTTTGATTTTATACTTCTCTCATCCGATACGAAGCTGTGAGCTGCTAATTGATACCAACCTGTAGCTATTAGACCTCGGGTACTCAGCTGCAACCTTCTGTTATGCAAATTTTCTCTTTGAAAACCAGAATCTACTTCAAATGCACTAGAAATTCTATCTGAAACTTAGGATTTTTCATTTAATGCCACTTTCCAAACCCAAACTATGGGTCTTTTAATTTGGTGCCTGAAAGGAGAAACCTGCTGTTGCAAACTCCTGGGCTAATCTGAGTATGAAATGCATACAAATTTTCCAGCAAATGGGACAATGTAGAAAACATTTGTTAGAGAACCAGATGTCATACTGTCTTTAAGGATTCATTAATATATGGAATACTTGTAGGAAAACTTAGTTCTCAGTTACTTTTAAGACTCTACTTTGTATCTATAATACTGCCAATCCCACTCCAATCTAATGGATTCCTTCTTTTTGACTGTTTTTTCCCATCTGTCATTGTGTAAGTGGTTGGATGTAGCATAGAGAACAGATGATTGTCTTCCACAGAAGTGTCGGGATGCAGTTGAGAATGCCTTTGGAAACATCCTGTCTTAAGCACAGTATGAGAAGTTGTGAATGGCAGTACCTCCTTGTCACTGTGATCTCTTTTGCAGGACAGTGTCCACATTCCACGCCTTGGTGGTTGGAGGGTTTTGCCTATATATTTTATTGTATGATGATGCTGTTAATGCTGACCATATCTGGTAAGACATTTTACGTATATGTTGTGTTTACACAATAAAATAATATAATTGAGAAGAAAAAAAATAATCCTGCAGTGTATTAAGTACTGAGTGATTGTTTCATTTTCCATTAAAATATGCAGTTGTAATGTGTTCATTTTTATGTCTGTACTATGTGAAAATTTGATAATTATTTTGTCAGTATTAATGTCTTAGTTAATTTTGTCTCTGTGAAGTGGAATACATAAAATACAAGCAATTTATTTGAAATAGCATATTAAATTAGTAAAGAGAAAACTGTAACTGTAAGTATGACTGAAACTCTGCTATTTACAGTAATCATTTTAAAGTGAAATTGAAAAGCTGTAGGAGATCTGGATAGTGTATATCTGTGTGAAAGTTCTCCATTGAACCCTGCAAAGGGTTTGGGTTCAGTGCAGAGAAAATGTGGTTTTACTGTTAGGTAATGCCTGAAAATAGATACAGTAAATCATAACAAAGGCTGGAGCATTGGTAAGCTCCAGGGAAGCATCAGTGTTGTGTGTGTATACTTTTTTTGATGGTCTAGGACTTCTCATAAAACTTTTCCTTTTTTTTTCTGTGTGTACTAGAGACTAGCTAACATAGATGATGTAGAAAGTGTTTTTGTGGTGGTGACAATCACATGGTAAAAAATGTGGAGGTGGTAGAGATCAGATAAGGAGAGGGAGAAGATGTAAATAAGTGGATTAAGTTGTACCTTCATAGGAGAATAGCCTCTTTCCTATGGCTGCTCACTTCACAGTCATTACAGTTTTTCAAGTTTGGTGCTTGATTAGCATTTGATATGACTCTGTCTGCAAAGAAGTTTGAAGAAAGTTATGTGGATTTTCGTTTGTTCTATCTGCCCGTGCACGTTCATGTGTAATTCCTTTGCCACACATACCTCCTTAGCAATGACCAAAGAGATAGCTCTTCCCATTTGCTAATTCAAGTCACTCCCTGTTTGTCATTCCAGGCTCTTGCTTGCATCAAAACTGGCCTGCAAACATCAGGGCTCATTAATTCCATTGCACCTTCCATTCAAGGAGATAGATCAGGAAATCTGGAAGATTTTAGACTAAATTCTAAGTTTTCCATTTATTGAGAATAATTTGGGATTCTAACATGGACTCTTCTTGAAGGGGTGTGACAGCTGTATGTGTTGTTGAAGCGTTGGTTTAGAATGCCTAGACAAGGTTTGTTGCAAAGTGACCATTCTCTGGGGAAGAAAAGAAGGAAAGTGAGCCATTCCCTGTCCCATCCAGTAAAGTCATGTCTACCATTATCAAGGAACCAACTTCATATACTCAGTCCTTTGCATGTTCTCTGGAGAATATGAAGGCTCTTGAGCACAGGCTTACTCTTGGTGGTGATGTGCTGAAGTGTGTTGGGACCACTCAGAAGTTTAGTTATGATGCTGCTGCTCCAGCTGGGAGCTCTACCATGAGGGCTCTATGTAAAGAGTTTCTGCTGAAGTTGTGAGAACACATCTGCCTATGCTGTATGACTAAACCTAAAGAAGCACTCAGCCCACAACCTATGTAGCTCGTGAAATTGGGTTTTGAAGCCATGGAAAAATGTTCCCATTTCAAGCAGTATTTAAAAGAGCCTCTATGGCCAGTCTTAAGAGATGGAGTTAGCTCCAGACTCTCCTGGTAATGATTTTTCTTCACCTAGCAGCAGAATTCTGGTTTTGTGAGTCCTATTTTCCTGTAAACTACCCTCTCACAGAGGGAAACAGTTAGTTTTAGACACTAAGAAAGCCTTAAAATTTAGTGATCAGATTGTAATAATACAGGAAATCTCTTCCACTGCTCCATTCCAATTGGATTAAGAAAAAATAGTTAAGTAATAGCATTTTACTGTGTTCTGGCTGAGGCAGATTTTGTATTGGAGTTGTCTATAAGCACATTTAGGTTCCTTTTTTCTGGAAAGGTTTACAACAAGGCTTACTTTCACAGCTTGTCTTGAGCAGTCCACATTTTATGAATCTGTTGACCTGTCACTTGAAGCTCAATTCATACTTACACAAAACATAGCTAGATTAGCTGCAAAACCTAATTAAAAAATTAAGTTATAATCCTTACGCCAAGGAAAAAAGACTTGCTTACCAAACTCCTCAAAGTAGGAATGCACAGAGGAGAGTGGAAGGAAGAACAAACATTGCTTGCTGTAATGTGGATGCTTCCCTTTCTTGAGCTGTATTCACAGCTTTGGGTTTGTTGAACATTCTAGAGGAACTGAAGTTGTGTGTGTGCTACTAAGAGCTTTGCCTGCTGAATGTTTGGCACCAAGAGGGAAGGAATAGAAGGTTTGGAAACTACTCTGAAAAGCATTTCTGCTCAAAGGTTCTTTGGCTCCAGAGAACTGGCAAATAATCCCTTTCCTGTGTCCTTCTACTCTGTTTATCCCCATAAACATCCATCAGATTATGAATATGAAAAGCACCAGCTGAGCAAGATATTTTTATCATTCTTACCAAAGTTTTAGCCCTGGCAGAAAACAAAAATGGAGACACAGAGTGTCAGTTAAAGGGCTAAGAGACACCGACTGGGCTGCTCTCTTTTATCCTCAGTTTCCTGAGAAGCCAGCTCAGAGTACTTGCTGGGTTTCAGTTCAAATCTGTAGCAGGGCTCTTGGGGCAGTCTCTATGCCAAGGCAGGGGTTGATCCTGATTAGGGTAATAAGTAGATGTCTTTTATCTGGGTGGAAAAGGAACCTACTTTTGTGATTAGAACCCTTCTTAACTAGATTGCATAATATCTTACTAATGAGCCAAGAATAATGTGTCCTGATGGACATTGTGTTTGAGATGTGTATGTCCTCTGCAAATTAGGCTGTAACTATGCATTTTTGGTATGTTTACAGGGGTGACCCTTCAATTGTGAAGCTGAACATTGCTATTACTACAGGCTACCTCATTTCT
This sequence comes from Edolisoma coerulescens, assembly GCA_013397115.1. NCBI lineage: Eukaryota > Metazoa > Chordata > Aves > Passeriformes > Campephagidae > Edolisoma > Edolisoma coerulescens. The sequence continues at coordinate 1,702,029 of VWZW01007169.1, forward strand.
GGTAATTATGCAATGTATATATAACATGTACAACCTGTTTATTTATCTTGAGTCACTATACCTATATGTTTGTACTCAGCCACTGTGGGGAAGATGTGATATGTGCATACAATGCAGTTTCCACTGTGGCTTTTCAAATTGCTAATGGATTTGTGGGCTGTGGTGAAATCACAGGATCTTGCTTGCGGATGTGAAAGATGGAAAATCTCCCCAAGCACTGAGGAAATGCCACTGTGTGGCTTTGTGATGGTTTGATGTGCAACCACCAGCTCCAGCTCAGTTTTGTCCTTTGGCCAATTGAGAAGGTGTTAGAGCAGTGCCCTTCACTCTCTTCATGGTGCCTACAACTCGTAGCTCTTCTATCATGAGTTTCTTCCTGTGACCTCAGAATGCTGGCAGAAGAATTTTAGTAACCCTCAATACAAGCTGAGGGAAATGATGCCATAGGATCCTGCCTGCCCATCTTTTAGTCTCACTTTAAGCCAAAATTTAGTCATGTATAGAACATGGCAATTTTTAATTATTTACTTGGTATGTTTTTTATTCCTACATATGTTTTATGTTCTTAATTTTGCTGTCAACTAAAATTGGCATGGGAATTTTGCTACAAAATGCTTTTGAGCTTTCTTTTATGTTGTGTGGGGATAATACTGGCTTATCAAAGCAAAAATTTGTTGTGACTTGGACTATTTTCAGTGAAAACTTCTCATGTTAGGATGAAGTCTCTGGTCAGAGACTGGGCCATGGACTTGGTTATCTCAGACTAGATTTCTCCACTCAGTGGAAGTGATAATCTGGTGATCATCATACTCAGTTAAACTGTGCATTAGTTTAAGTGTCTGCTTTTTTTCATAGTTTCATCTGCCATGTTTAAATTAATCAGTATCTATTTTTGAATAATTATACATTAAACTTTCATTATGAATTAATGAATACCTTTGAACAGGCATCTCAGCCTGGCCACTCATCCTCTCTCTCTTCCCTATATAGTTGATGTTTAATTATTAATAGGAAGTGGAGCAGCTATGCCAGATAATGTAGAGCCCTGCTTGAGGATAGCTAATATAAAAGAGATCAAGGCATACACTGGACTTAAGAAAGGCACAGGGGTAAAGACTTTGATTTGGAACTTTGGTCAATAATATTCCAGTCCAAAGTACTCATTTGGAGAAAGCAGGGACAGAAATTGCTTGTTCCAGTACAGAAAATAAAATCTTCTGAATTCTCAGACCATCATGGGAGAAGAAAGATTTTTTTGTTTGTTTGTTTTGCTTTGTTTTATGTTAAACATATAACACTTTCTTTATAACACTAACTTGGGTCTGCTGTGTCATTTTTGAAGTAATTGGAAAATTGGGATTAAATAAAGCAAATATGCTTCTTATTCCAAATGCCCCTTGCAAAGTATTTTTGGTAAATGGTTCTCTGTTTGCTAATATAACTACTTTTTGATTCAGAGGTTCTCTGTAATAGCATTTTTTGCACATATTTATATGTTTGCCATGCCCCCTGGAGACCCTCCTGCCTTTTTTTTTTTTTTTTTTTTAACTTAATTTGTTCCAGATTTTTGGGATCATAAGTGTGAAGTCACTCAGATTCAGGATCCACCTTTTCCTTCCAAAATAACTTTGGCTAAAGTTATTGCATCTGTATTTCCATTGATGTGGAAAGTAATCATTTATGCAAATTGTTGGGAGAACACTGTTGGTTAATGCTTTGACTGAAGTAAAGTCTTTAGGATAAAGACATTCTCTTCAGAGATCATTAATTCAGAGGGTTTCTACTGATGCCATATCTTGGTATATCTCTAAAACTTAGAAAAACTATTCTGAGGTCAATGGTTGTATCATAAATAGTTCTTTATAGTTACTTCTGTTCTCTTGTAGATATGTTGCTTATTATTTACTACTGGAAGGCAATTGGTGACAAATTTTTTGTAGTACATCACTTGGCAGCTCTGTATGCTTACTATTTTGTACTGGTAAGTGCTGTATTTTCTTGTAACATAAGCAGATGAGATTAAAGACATGGCTTTTATAGACCTCATTTGCTTAATGTTGAAAAAAATTTAATGAAAGGGTATTTATACTTTGAATCATTATTTTTAAATGTTTTTATCAGTTATTTGTGGTCAGGGCATGCCTTTTCAATGTTGCACTCCAACAAAAATATGTAACTTTGTTGAACTTAAAAACTTTTCTCAGTTTTTGCTATAAAAGAGACTTTGACAGAAGAGCTTTTCATATGGTTATAGAAAAGGGTTTTAAATAAAACCACAAGCTTGAATATTTAGTTGGAAAGTTGGAAGGAAATGGTTTCAAGTGGTTATGTTCTGCTTCTGTCTCCCAGGTAACAAGTGACAGGACGAGGGGAAATGGCCACAAGTTGTACTGGGGAGGTTTAGTTTGGATAGTAGGAGAATTTCTACACTGAAGGGGTGGTCAGGCAAGTGTCCAGGGAAGTGGTGGAGTCACCATCCCTGGAAGTTGGAAAGGGGTGTGGATGTGGCACTTGGGGATATGGTTTAGTGGTGAGCACACAGTGCACAGTTAATGATTGGACTCGATCTTGAAGGTCTTTTCCAACCTTAATGATGTTCTCCCTGCCTACTGTGTGAATCCCAGGCTTATAATATTAAAAGTGTTGAGATGCCAGATTACTGTCAGATTTCCCATGTAATGGTTTAAAAGGGCTGAAGTACACTGACAAGTAAATAGTCTGTTTCTGGTTGAAGATAATTACATCTACTAATATTATCATGGATGAAAGTGAATTAGAGCTGAATATCGAATAGATGAAAATACCACTACCAAGGCTAATCCCCATTGCAGAAAATTCATTAGCTGTTTCTGGAGGAAACAGAAAGCATAGTGTCAGTGTGAACTTCTTTTAAAGCATTTAATACTGCATGGATATAGCTCTGCCCGTGGATGTCAGTGTGTTGCTCTCAGTCTGTTGTCTTCAGAGAAAGTTACTCCTAAGTATGTTATTTCCAAATTGCCTTTTGAGGATAGGAAAGAATTTGGTTAAACACACAGATTTTCTGTTTGGTGTAGTGCAAACTGACACGAAAAGCTTGAAGTAGTGTGTATTTGCTTGCTTGATGGGGGAAGGAAGAACCATGACACACAGTCCATAGGTTGTTCAGGAAACCTATGAAATTAAAACCCTTTTTATCTCTACATCTGCAAACTGCTGCTTATCCAGGCATTGTGTAAGTGGATACTGTTTCCAGCACAACCAATTGATAAGGCAGATCAAAGGCTGTGCTGTGTCACTTGGAGGAAAGTGCTCAGCTGGAGGGGTGTGGTGTGAGTGTGCCACATAGAGGGGCTGTGCCCGGCTTCCGACCCTCGGGCACGGCACGGACCTGGCGGAGCTGCTGCAAAGGGCCGCCCCTGCCCTCTGCAGGAGGGAAGGAAGGGCTTTACGTGCCTTTCCTGCTGTCAAATAAGAGCTGAGAATTCGTCTTCGTTTTGGCAAAATATGTTCCTAAAACAATGCAGGGAGATTTTTCTTCAGCATACAGAAAAATAAAAAATATTTATAATTCTGTCAGACAGTAATACTATCGTGATAATTGATAATCTATGACTACTTGTGCAAGTCTTCTCCAGTTAGCTTTCCGTGGCCATTTAACTGTAGGTCTTTCAAAGGTTTATTTGAAGTAAGAAGCTACTGATTGGAGATACCTGGAGGACAATTGTAGCTTTTGTGATAAAACTTGTTTTGAAAGTGCAAGAAAGGTGATCACAGCTGGCAAACTCAGTTTGATTGAAGAAGTTGAGATGAGGTATCGTTCTGTGTACACTTAGAGACCCAAATGACAATTTCATATCTACATTGTTGATTTTTGTATGTCTGTTTTGTTTTGCTAACCAGAGCAAAGGTCTCCTGGCTTATTTTGGAAACTTCCGTCTGCTTGCAGAATTCTCCACTCCTTTTGTCAATCAGCGGTAAGTGGTTAGGGAGTTTTTCCATAGTTCTTTTAAAATTTAATCTGCATCATTATTTCTGTCACTTAGGAAGTCTTTTTATAGTTGTTGAATGTCTGCTGAGAGAGAATTCATATATAGTGAACTAAGGATTACAATATGAAAGTCTTTTTTGCTATGAAAACGTTTTGCTGCTATAGCTGCAGCAGTATAATTAATGTATTCATCCCTGAGTTCCTTTTTAGATTAGGCCAGGCTTTGTAAAAAATGCCAGATTTTTATGAAAAAACCAAACAAAAAAAGTTCACAAATAAAATATCATTAACTTTTGTATATTAATTTAATTTTTATAATAAAGCCATCTTCAATATGGATGTTTTTTCTTGGTATCATGGACCAGGAAAAGAAGCAAGATAATATTGTCATCAGGATCCTAGAATGGAATTTCATTGCCCTGTATAACTTGAAGTGTATTTTCCAATATCCCACACATGTAGATCAATATTAATATATGCATATGAATGTCTAGAATAATATAAATGTATATTCTTTATTTGCTTTCAAAAATAGTTCTGTATTTTGAGCACTTAAATATATCTGAAATGGTTAATCTTCACACCTGTGATTAGAGAAGAAAGGGGCAAAAGCTTTCCCTGCAGAGTCAGGCCTGCCCTGCCTGCTGGTTCAAGTGTTTCTACCTGATTTGCTGCTGTATCAGGAGGATGATAATGCCATGTACTGCAGCGAGGGGAAAGCTGTCATTGGAGTTCCATGGTGCTGTGGGGAGGGTGGCCTCTCTCCTTATTCTGTAGCCACCAGGACCCAGCTGGGGATAGGGATTTGCCCAGAAAGACTTCATCTTGGGGGAGGGGCTTTGGTACAGAGCAGTGCTGCAGTCTTCTCCTCTTCCTCCAATTTTTTGCAATGTAGGATGAAAACTTTCAGTGTATCAGATGCCTTTTTCTTACCCATGCTTTTTGGAGTGTATTTCTGCTTTACTGCTTCTACATGTGTGGCATCTGTTTTCTTTTCCAGATGTCTGGTAGAGAAAGGATAAGGCCAATAGAAACTATATTCCTCCTGCAGACAGGTTATTGCCCATTACTGCATTGTGACTGGAATCTCTGAAGTGTTTTATGACACTGTAGCATTCCTCAGAGCTCTTACGAATAACAAAGATTGTGCTGAGATCCCTTTTGAACATTAGTTTGGTAGACTCCTACGTACAGGAGGAGAGGGTGGGATAATGGAGCTCTCCAGAGGCTGCTCTCCTCTGCCCCAGTGCAGTTGAGCAGGCGATTACAGGCTGTTGTAGCCTGTGCTCTCTGTGCAGAGAAACTAAAGACTAAATGAACACTACTTCAAACTGAATGAAGGAAAAGGTATTACATTGGTACTCATGCCCTAGTGAGTGGCTGTTGTCCCAGCTTCTGCCAAGACAGGGATGTCATCCTGGGTTCAGGTGGGTTCCTACACTGATGCTTACCTTTTGGACTGTGGCCTTAGGAAGTATTGTGGTACATCTGGCTCTTAAAAGTAATTTATGTTATACTTTTTAAATGCCTATGGTGAGATTATGGGTCTTTGAATACTGACTTTTAGCACTCTCCCAGAAAAGCAGAAATTGCTGCAGGAGATAATAAAGTCCCTTGCACTAAGGGATGTAATCTCATTAGTGCATGATTTTTTTTTCCATTAAATTTGAAGTGAATCAGACCCTTTAGACAGTAAGTCGTGGATAATGATAACTACTTACATTATGTTTCTTGTTTGCATTCTTAGTACTACCAAAAGAGCTCTTAGTAAAATATAAAAAGATATTCTAATCTCAGAACTGTCTGTGTATTTCCTGTCTGTGTTGTTAGGGATCTCTAATTGGAGGTTGTCTCCATGCCAAGCATTTAGATCTTTTAATGTTAGTATCAGCATTTATGTAATTAATTCTGAACTGTGTGGGTAAAATTGTAATGGTAACTGTTATTTACAGACTTAATTTTTTTCTTTAATTTGCTGGGAGAGGGACGTTTCTAAACAGATGTCCAATTACCTATACTGGCACGTTGCAGTATGTTTGAAAACCGTTTTTTACATTACTTTTTGATTCTGCATTGTATATATCATTGAAAGTAAAGGCTTTGATTGTCAATCTGACCAAACATATCAGGTCTTTCTCTTCATCATGCCAGTAAGTGTTTCTGTGGTGAGGCATCCTGCTTCCGGGCTGGACTGCCACCTCCAGTGCCTGGATTTTAATTGTCCTAATTGCATGCTTAATGAATTTCTGGAATATTTCTGTTAGAGCTGGATGTCTGGCAAATCTTTTTAGTGTATTTATAATTACTTAGGTTGTAATCTGTAGGTAATTAAATTAAAAATTACTTTTAAAACCAGTTTTAGAACTATTTTTTGTAAAATAATTTTAGCCTTGTATCTTATTGGAAAAAACCTGATTATTTCATTCTCTTCCCCATCCCTCATTATGAGTACAGTGATTTAAGTTATTTTGCTCTTGTCCTGCCTGCCATTGCTGCACAAATTTTACTTGTGTTTATTCTGGTTTAAGTGTGAATAACCCAGGATTAGAGGAGTTTGTTGTTCCTTTTTCAGCCCTCAGGTTCTGTGTGGTAGGCAATAGATAAGTTATGCCTGACTACTGAGGAATAAATATGCAAGAATTCTTTTTTAAAAACCATTTATGACCCAGTAGTAGATGGAGAGGCAGTTTTTAGATTTATCTTTTTCATTGCATAACATTCCAAGTTGAGACATGACCACGAGTTTACAATGTCTGGTTCTGAAAATGTTCTGGTTTTGGGCTGAACAGAAGCAGTCAGAAAATCCCAATTACGAGAAATTAGAGCTCTATCTGGATTACCAAATCCAAATGCAATTTTAGAATTGCTTTCAGTGAGACAAAGAGAATTGTAGCTGCTGCTGGTATGAACTATAATAGCAAGTAATAAATATGTCTTTGTGATTTTAAAAGATAATTTTATGATTGGATATTACACAATAGTCACTGAAATGCACACTGGTTGTCAACTGGTTTATAATTCATATCAGGATTTTCTGTGTGTTACTCTGCAATATACTGGATATCATACATGGCTTAAGTGGTGGGGAAAAAGTGCAGCTAAGCAGAAGAATTTGTAACTAAGCCAAGACACAGTGCAATAATTTAGAAATAATAAAGGTAGAAGCAATTAATAAATGATGAATTAAAACCAAACATGAAATAGAATAATTTTGAATGAGATGGCTTCAAGTCTGCCTGGTATTTGTGAACACTTCTTTTGCAGGTGGTTTTTTGAAGTGCTGGGATATCCCAAATCTTCAAAGGCCAACATCATCAATGGTGTGCTGATGACAGTTGTGTTCTTCGTGGTGAGGATTGCCGTCATGCCTGTATATTACAGCCATGTAATTTCTTCATTTGGAACAGAAGGTTTCCAGAGATTAGGATTTGCAGCCCAGAGCGCCTGGATTATCTCAAGTGTTGTCTTGGATATTATGAATGTGATGTGGATGGTCAAAATTGCAAAAGGATGCTACAAAGTCATTTGTCTTATTGGACAGGACGAAGCGAAAACTCATAGAAATGGAAAATCTGCCTAGAAATCATACATAAAATGAAATTTCTGCTACGAAAATAATTTGGGTTCACTGAAACAGTGCACATTTCTGCCATGGAATGCTCCTATTATGGAAACAAGGTATTACCTCTGTACTGACCTTACTCTTTCCCTAGCCACACTGCCTGCACGCCCAGGGCCACGCTTTGCGGATCTGTCCAGTGAGGAATAAAAGCGAAAGCTCGCACAGATGAGTTCCACATGCCTGTTCTAAGCAGTTGCAAGCATCAGAAATTAGAAAGGAGCAGACTGGTTACTCGCTTATTGTCCACCAGTGTGTTCAAAGTGTTTCTCTCAGGTTTCTCCGATTAAAATGTTTTATAAATCCAGTGAATACTGACATATCTGTTTTTTTAGAAAATGAAAAATTCCCCAAACTCCTGATACGGTGCAATTTTCCAGGCACGTTTCTATGTTTTCTTCTAGGAATAACAATCAAGATTTCATTCTTGACATCTTTTTAATTTTTGCAAGAAAAGCTAAAAATTTGGCTTTGATTCTGTGAAGTCTTTTACTGCTTTTTTTTCTGCCTTATATGAATGCAAACCATTTTGGGAAATTTATGAAATAATTTTATCTAAAATGCTGTATTATAAGACCACATGATATCTTAAAAGTTGTTAAAATTCTCATTTTGATGGGAAGGATTCCCATTTGCCGTGCTAGGTTACATGCAATAGTACATCTAAATTCCCCATGGAACTTTCTTTCTAAGTTAATATGGTAGATGATACGTGGAAATGGCATAATTCTTACCGAAGTGCTTTTTCCTTTGCTGCTACTACCTTTGAGAAGGGCTGCAATTCTTCTCAGAGTATTTTTAACCATTGGCTATTTGGATTCAAAGTTTAATTGTAAAGAAATAAAAATCTTTGTATACGTGATGTGTAACTTTCAGTAATACCTTTTTCTTTTATCACAGAAATGACCTATTTGATATGAAGTGTTGAGGATTTTTGTCACATTTTCCTTGTTAATCAAGTGAGAAATCTGAGATGTTGACTAAAAACGCTCTTGAATTAACTGTGCCAAACTCCTCTAAAGCTGTATGGTAATTCTGTAGAAGGAGCAGTTGATCTCTGCAAACAAAACTTTTTTTTTTTTTTTTATACCCCACACTTGTCAATAGGTACTCACTTCCTCCTTCTGTGAGCTTGAAGGCTTGGAGGTCATCAGAGAGGAATCTTACCATCTAGGAATAATCTTAAATCTCATTTATAATACAATTTGAGGAAATTCTGAGTTCTTTTTTATTTAAAATTATTTTGAGAGCTATATTTATGTGTAAATGTGTTTTGTTTTGCTTCTTTTGACCGAAATTGGGACTGATTAACTTCTGCTTTTTTCCTTGGTGTAGAGGTGCTAAAAACGTCCATTTTCACTGAGACTTCAGCGCACATCCCAATTATTGTAGCAATCTGTTAGAGCAATTTCTTTTTAAACAGAAAGGTAGCATATTTACCCTGTGTCGGGTGATTGGTCCTGTTCCCGCTGACCAAGCTGGGGGCCGTGAGCTCTCCCCTCCCTAGTCAGAGGTGTGAGTGCCCCGTGCTGTCCTCCCTGGTGAGGGACTCCGCATTCCCCTCCTCCAGAAATTGGATGTAAGACCCAAGAGGACTGCATGGGCTGAAATGCCTTTTAACCAAGGCAGCTGCAATGAGTTTAGTTTAGTTTCCCAGTTAAAATGCTGTCAGGGAGTATTGTTTAGACTTGTGTAAAATGCACTTCTGAAAGCCTAGTTCCATTGCTCGGCGGGGCAGGCTTTTTTCTAAAACAGTTTCCCAATCCTGCCTTGTTAAGGGACATAGCAAGGATTGTTAGTACTTGTGTTTTTTGGATCCCGTGGTTATTAATACTTGACAGGCCTACAGACAAAAGATCTGTTTATGCCTTGGGAGAGTTAGCAATTAATCTGTCGAGCTGTATGGTCTGAGTGAGCGCAGTGCCTCGTTTGGGAACCAGTAAATCCACAGTCTGTGAGAGCTGATCCTGTGACTTGCTTTGCTCCAAGAAATAGATTCTCTTTTATGCTAATTTGCAGAACCTGGTGTCTTTTAAAATGTGATTTCAGAGTACCTAATGCAAAATTGTAAAAAGGCTGTGTTTCTATCACCTTTATGACTTAAAGGCGTGTATGAAATACTCTTTTCTTTGCTTTATAAACCACTAGATCCCTGTGATTTAATAGTTTTGTAATAGCTTGTTCTTTTCTAAAATAAATTGAGTAAATTCAAACATTTTTGAGAATTATGTTTCAAAGTAGAAGTCTGCTTTCCTTTTTAGGGAAGTAGTATGAGAAAATTGAGAAGATGATTTGGAGCAACTCTTAGGGTGATAACTCATGAACAGTATCTGAAATTTATCATTTCTTAGCACTGATTTTAATATTTCAGTATTTTAAATATTTTGCTCTCAGTAGAGGCCATTCATTAAAATAGTCTACTTCTTCCACTTCTAGATAGACTTGTGTTTGATAGGGGAAAAAAAAAAGTAAGTCAAGCTATAGTAAAATTAATGTTAAAACTAGATTTAGAAACAAAAACCAATCCAAAACGCTGCATACCACACTTTGGCCAGCAGTCCAGAATTGAAGGGCAGTGGGATAATTCTTTCAGAACAGCTACTATTTTGGATTGCTGCACAAAATTAGTGTAATTAAAAATTTATTTTGTAATGCATTAGCTTCAAATTTTATAATTTTTAAAAAAAGTTATTACAGGTATGTCCTGATGCATCAGAAGAAAATTTTCTTATGAAAAAAACTATTAACAGCTGTGGTTTCAGCAAGGACTTTAGTAAACAGGCAGCAAAATTGTGATGTACTGAATACAGTAGTATATAGGACACATTTTACTTGCCATTAAAAGCTTATAATACAGCAAATTAGATAGCTGTGGCACCCATTTTTAATTGCACTTTATTAATTTTAAAAATGTGGTGAAATATTGATGAAATTTCATGTTGTAAGCTTGTGTCTTTGCTTTTTTATGCAAAAAAGTAAATGCATGATAATTAGCATCGTAACAAATGCTTTTGAATGTAATATCTTATTAGTGGCTTAAAACTTCTATTTTTAACAGATGCATTGTAAAAGCAGACTCTTGGCATGTCACCAGGTGTCTTTTCTGTGGGCATATCAAATGGAAGGAGTGACTCTTGTAAAAAATACTGTTATTCTTTTCTTTGCCATTCTTCAATCCCAGGTGACATAAAATTAGCTTGCTGATCATGGGAGAGACTATTTGTACTGGCTAGGCTGTATCTAGAAAAGCAAGTTACTCTTTTTTATGGCTTTAATTTTCATCAAAAGATGAGTAAATACCACTTTCAGAACTCTACAGGAAAATGGTAGGTCAGGTGTTCTGTAAGTGATTTGGGGAATCAGTACTTGCAGAGAGGAATTACATACTTCAAATACTCATTTTCTCAGTGAGCGTTTCAGTGGATTTCAGTGGAGAGTCTCACACAACAGAGATGCTGTATGGGTTATCTGTGTGAATTCTTCAGTGGTAAGAATTGCATCTCTGAAGCCTACTCTACCTCTATAAGTACATGCTATCTTGACTGAGCTCAGTAATTTAATAACTTAATTGCTTAAAAAATAGAATCAATTGAATAACGAAATACATGCACAGGAAAATGAGGGGAGCTGACTTCATATATAAATTCTTTACAATTCCAAATTTTGTACTAAAGTTTATTTAAGGTTAAATTAGTTACAGTGTTTGGAAGACAATTACTTCCATCTTTACTTAAAATATTGCAGGAGAAGATTACTCATATTGCAGAACTAACGTGACCCTAAGGGTAAAAGCTTACACGAGTGAGCAAATGCATTCAGGCAGGTTTAAAGAGGAGAGGAGGAGGAGACTTTGAGTACACACACAGAGATCCAGATGTCTTCCTACTGCTGTGGCTGGGACAACAGCAGACTGATACGTAGCAGAAAGGTTTAGGTGTTTCTGTGTCTGTTAGCCATGGAAAATGAAACTTAATTCTTTAAAATTTTCAAGCTGTATAAAATGGAATACCAGTCGTTGATTACTGTATGAAGAGGACTTTGTCTCATGGCCTTGTGTGTGTTTAAGCATATGTACGTACAAGCTTTCTGTAAAAGACCATTTATTAGAGAAGTTTGAAAAATTGTTTTGTGATGCTTCTGCTGAGCCATTCAGAGGAAAATAAAGGGCTGCTTGACAACTACTCCAGCTTAGGGTCTGGTGCGGTGTTGGCTGCTGCTGAAAGCCATCAGTAAAGCAAATAGAAAGGGACTAGAATTTTCAGATGAAAAAGTGCAAGTGTAGAAGACTTTGAAAAGTATCACAAGCCCCTTCAATATTATTTTATAGCCTACTGTACAGCAGCATTATCCGGCTACAAGGAACTTCACGAGGGAAAGTTTGTTCCTGGTCAAATTTCTCTGTCTATGGAATACAGCCAGAAAAAGAACAGTACTATCAGCAATCATTGCTGATATTCTGATTGATGGCAGTCAAATGGAAATAGTGATAATATTTATGATCTTTTAACATTCATCCAAACCTAGATAAACATCTCTGTTAGACAGGTGAAGGTCTTAGGATTTTCTGAAAGCAACTTGAAAGTTGTTTTTATGGCAGAGAAGATGAAATATGTGCTGCCTGGGCTGTTTAGAGATCTGGGATTAAGCATCAAGTCATACTTCTAGATGGTAACACTTGGTAAGGTTTCTTATCCATTAAAAACTTCTACTAGCTACCTCCTTTGACATTCTTGTTCTATTTATAATAACCAAGCACTTTATAGCTCAGTAAAGAATGGAAGGTAGCTATGGAGAATAAATTGTATTGTTTGGTATAAGAAATATTTTGACAAAATTTCTCCTGAAAACAGTTTCATTGTTTGATGTCCTGCACTGAGAGGACATCTGTTTATTACAAAGTATATACATTTTTAACCTAATTGTAAGTAAAAGAAGTGTCTTTAAGAGAGTGAAGTATGAAGAGTTCAGCATGGCTTGGTATCAACCATATAATGATTCACTGTGCTATTTATAACTTCCTACTTACTGAAATTGAAAATATAAAAGCAAATAAAATATTCTGTATTGTATCTTTATTTTTAATCTATGTGTGGGATGTCAAACATTGTACTTGTCTTGTGGACAGGACATGCTTTTATGAGCCTATAAATATTTAAGTATATGAGAATCTGCACCCAAATGGAACATGTTGCATGCAAATTGTCTTCTAAGTTTTTAAATTTTGGTATTTTTAAAAATTTGCTAGGTTTGAAAGCAACATTTAAATATTAATACTAAGCTGTAATACAGAATACACAATTTTGAATGCAATGTGGTTTTGTTTATAGTAATCCTGTTCCAGTTTCACAAGAAAAATCCGTCAAATCATAGGGGGAAGGGAGGAAAAGGGCTAATCATGAGCTCGGATATATAATTTGCACACTTAATATGCACACATCCAAATATCCTGGATTTGCTTCTAGCATGCATTTACCAAACAGTGTTTTCTTCAATATTGACAGATACCTATATATGTAGAATAAGCACAGCTAACCTGTTATAAAATCAAATTGCAAAACTTGTTTGGAAAAAAATGAGTTACAAGTTAGGCATAAGTAATGGAGCCTGTAATTCAAAAATGTTTATATAATCTTCTATCTAAGAAGAAACTTGATGAGTTCATCTAACTTATGTGCAGAGCAAGGACAAAAACTGTAGATTCTGCTAGACTGATTTCTGGTAAATCTTGACAATCTGGTTTGCAGTAAATTCTAATACTGTCACAAAATGTCAGGATCACATTATTAAATTCAACTAGTAATGTGACCTGATTGTAGTAGCAATCCTTATAATGGCACAAGAACTTAAAAATGCAATATAACAATTCTGAAGATTGGTGATAAAAGTAATCCGTCATAGTAAGGTGAATTATTAAGTATTATGGGTTTAAATTTATTTTTTATTAAAAGAAAGAATCTGAATTATTTGTTAGCATTTCAGTGACATTGTAAAGCATTTCTGTATTTTGTTTGAACAGTTTAGGAGCTTGCATAAAATGATATTGGCTGATTTTTTTCCCTTTGATATATGCAATAATGTCAATAAGCAATAAATTGCATGTTGTATGCAAGGTATTGGTACTTCATAATAAAGGAAAGGAACACAGTTTCTTATTTTGTGAATTTTTCTTTCTTAATATGGGAAGAGCTTATGTACTTATAATGAGTGCATCATGAAAGAACAATTTTTGGGGGGTTCAATTCTAAAACAACTGGCTTTCATGGTATCTTAGATTTCACGCTGTATCTTATTTATTTTAAAGAAGGTGAAGATGAGTGTATGAGGTCTGAGCCACACTGTTGCTCAGGTGGGTGGACTTTTCAATGCTGAAATTCCATGCAGGACATCACTGGGGCCAGGAATGTACCTTAAACTGTAAGTTTTTGTTGAGTATTGGGGAAGAACTTTAGGATTGGATAGTATAATTATATTGCACTGTCTTATAATGCCACAGGTGTCAGGGCATAGGCTGGACAGTTGTCTGAAGGTTCTGAGGATGAAGAGCTGCTGTTGTCAGTGTAATACAAATATGATGCACTACATAGTCCCTTACTGAATACTAAGATGGGCAATTCAGTTCCAGTATGGCAATTCCTAGGTTCTATATGTGCAGTGAACGTATGCATGGAAGCATGAATTGTGTGGCAAAGCCCAGAGGTTTCTTCGAGCATCCTTCGAGATTGCTGCTGTTTTATATCTTAACCACTGGCTTCCAAGCACAGGAAATACTCATGTTTCTTTGTGTTTTCTTTTGTGTTATGCAATGGTTAAATTACTAGAAGAAAACACAAAGCAGTCCAGTGTTTTTAGTTTTTTCCTCTCATCTTTTGAAGGGTATTTAGTTGCATTTGTAAATTATATACTTAGGGTACTAATTTTACACTGCTAGTGTAGTAAACTACTCATTAACTAGTTGGTCTGTTAGAAAGGGAGTGGGATTTTCTGGAAACAGACATTCTTTGGGGTCAGATGCTATATAGGTCAGATTTCCAACTGCTTGAGGAAGGACAATGGGGCTTGGTAGGAGGCTTTTGTATTGGCACTAGGCAGCTTTTAACACTGAATGGTGGAAAGGAAGGACTGCGCATGGCTGGGAACAAGGGATGCCTTTCAGTGAGCCATTCTTAAACTGATGCATTCAACAAGTCTTGCTTAAAGTGTGAGAAACATTATCTCTCCCTAAGATGTAGGCTATAGGAAGTATTTTGTATATGCGCTTCTTTGTCATACTCAGGTGCGAAGTTGCTTTTCATTTTCTCCCCAATTTTTTTTTTTTATTACTCTTCATGTTCTTGCTGAAAACTTTTGTTTCACTCCTCGTATTGGTGTGATAATTTTGCACTAAGATTTAAAGAAAAAAGTTATTTAATCTTCACAGTGGGTGTCTGTAATTTTTTAGATGGTGGGCTACTGTGGTATCCTTTTGCTCTGCTTTTCTGAAGTTCGCAGTACCTAAGGGTAGACTGTGTGCTTCACTGAGACTGGGACCTTGGTCTTCTTTGTAAAGAGTGCTTTACATTGAGCAAAAAAATATTTGCTGCTTGGCTTATCTTACAGAGGGTGAAAACTATTATCTATACAATGACTTACAGTGCAGTTGTTGCTTCTGGTAGAGCATGATGGTGGAAAGCAGGGAGATGGCACACTGACATCTACAGCATTGTGTGCTTTGAGAGGAAGGAGCAGAACCAATTTTCCATTTGAGAACATCAGAGAGAGACAATCTATTTTACCATAGAGTCCTTGTGCCACTGACTTGAAATATTTAGAAGCAGAGATTTCAGTTGCTCTGTGGGAGGATGTTATTAAACTGTGTCGTTAAGTGAAGACAGGATGGGTGACTTGTTGTTCAGCCTGGAGAAGAGAAGGCTCTGGGGACACCTTAGAGCCCCTTCCAGTATGTAAAGGGGCTACAAGAGAGCTGGAGAGGGACTTTTTGCAGAGGCATGTAGTGATAAGACAAGGGGGAATGGCTTTAAACTGAAAGAAGGCAGGTTTAAATTGGATGTTAGGAAGAAATGCTTCCCTGTGAGGGTGGTGAGGCACTGGAACAGGTTTCCCAGAGAAGCCCCTGTTCAAGGCCAGGTTGGATAAGGCTTTCAGCTACCTGGTGTTGGGGAAGGTGTCCCTGCCTATGGCAGAGGGGTTGGAACAAGAGGATCTTTAAGGTCCCTTCTAACCCAAACTGTTCTGTGGTTCTGTATGTGTAGCAAGTGAAGACTTAAAATGATTGTTTAGTGCTGCTTACAGAGGTGTTACTGGGAGTGTAGTCTTAGATACTGCAGCAAGGCAAAAAATGCCTAAACTGGGAAATGAGGGAGGCAATCAGAATGTTTTCTAGGGCATATGGTAGAGATTCAGTTACTGACATGATGCTACATTTCTATCTTAAGGTTCTTAATATGCTGAGCTAATAATTCCTGTATGCAGAAAGGGTAGAAAACAATTTCCTCTTAAGTAATCAAGACTATAAAAGGGCAAAAATGACTGAAAGGATGAATATTTGATATTGCTTTATACTTGTATTTTTATTTCACGTTCACACTGAATGGCAATGTCCTTGTTAATAAGAAAGATCCTATTTTGAAAGATGGCATGTGAAAATTATCTTAAAAGCACTCTTGAGAGGAATATAGAAAAGTTTTTTAAATTCAGTTAGTTATATATTTTGAAATACTGCTGCTTAGAACTATTTCAGTGCGGTTTAGAATTTGTCTTTTTAAATCTTTGTGATGTTTTTTGAAAGAAATGGGAGAGAATCACTCATTTCTGTATTTACGTGCACCCTTCTTCCAGATTTGGTTTTTCTTCATCCTAAACTACAGTAATAACTGTGTCACTTGAAGACTAAATTCCTGTCTACTTAGTTTTAGTCTTAATTGTTACAATGAAATAAGAGTATTTGGGAAAAAACTATGGTTACTTTTTAAATCAATTCTAATTGTTATACATTTATAATTAATGTTTCTCATCGCCCCACCTGTTTTTTGTACTTGACAGCCTCTTGAGAGTCCATGTGGGGGGATGAACATTGCAATAGTCCTGTGGGGTTTGTACCTACTGTTACAGTAGTTACTACATAGCCAGGTCTTATCACTTGTTGGTCAAAAAGGGATGGGATGAAGGGAGTATTCCGTGCTCTGATGCACAGTGAGCTCCATCTGCTGTGTGTTATGCACGGTATTTCACACATGTAGTTAAACTGCATCTTCTGGCTTGGAAATAAGGCAATATTCTTAGGAAATCTTAAAAGAGCAGTGATACTTTTCTTGGCTAGCTGATGATTAAAAACAATCTTAAAGAACTTTACTATCTTCGCAAGTTTAATAGTGAAAAGGATACAGCTTTACGGTAACGATGTGTGCTGCTAGTACGTTGTGGGTTCCTTCTATATTTAAACAATTATTTGCGGTTGTAAGGGATAATGATTTCACAAACAAGCCCACAGCACGAGGTACGAGCACACGTAGCTCTCGCTGGCGCAGCTGCCCGGGCTTACGGCGAGCCTCGGTTCGCACAGTTCGCTGTCGCTGGCAGGGGCAGACCCAGCTCTTGTCGCCTGCCGTGCGTCCCCGCGGGCTCCCCCTGCTCCTCCCGCGCCGTGCGAGGCCCCGGCCCCGGGCGCTGGGCGAGGCCCCGGCCCTGTGCCCGCCCCGGGCCCGCCCCNGGTGCGGGCACAGCCCCCGCCAGTGACCGTGAGGAGCGGCTGGGGAGGAGCTCGGGACAGCCCGAGTAGGCGCTTGGGTTTCCGTTTGGGATGGAAGCTTGTTACTTAAATCGATTTTTCAATTAATTTTTAAGTTTGTGGTGCAGCACTGTATCTGCACTTGGCGTTCACCTTAATAAATAACCGGTGTAGATTTCTGTTACGAATGTTTGCTTTCTTTTTCTTTAGAAATTTGATCTAAAAAGGCCCCGTGTGCAGAGGCCATGGGTTTGTCCGCATCCTCCCCGGCTGCTGCAGAGCAGTCGCCGAATGCATCCAGGCAGTATCAGACGGCGTCTCCACCGTCAGAATGTCCCATGCATCAGGAAAAAATGAGCGGTAATCATTCTTGAAACCTAAATGAATTAAACTCTACATGGAAACCAGACTGAAAATTCTTGGAGGGAGTGTGGGGGGGGAGAAGTTCTTCAAATAAACTTGAGTTTTTCATTCTCAAGTATATTTTCCTTAGGAGGAGTCACTTGTTCACCAGAACACTGTGCAAGCTGCTTTGTTTGGAGAGACAGGAGGTGCTTGCTGTCGAGCCTGTGGGTCACCCCCAGTTGTCCCGTTTCACAGGGGCCCTACAAATCTGTTCCGTGGTGTGGTGCACCCACAGAGGGTCCGGGAGCCCCTACAGAGATGGTAACTGCTTGACTGGTTATCACTAAAACCCATGCATCTGGAAAAGGGCAGCAGAAGGGTGGAATGAGATTAATGCCTGGAGAAGGACATCAGCTCTTCTGTTGACTTGGTCAATGCGCTGGGTTAGCTTCCCTGTGGAAATCTTAAGTACGAACAGTTCAATATTGCGGCCAGCATGGGGTAGGAAATGAGTATTCAAAGACTACACAGGAAACTCAAATCTTATCATGATTTTGGGTCCTGAAATGCAGGAAAGGGAGCAGTTAAAACTGTTGAAAAGCTCAGAAGAAAGAGTGAAATACCCATGTGCATTTACATGAGCCTTCAATGAACTTTTCCATTTCATGTCTTAGAGTTTTCATCTTGTAGCAGAATGTATACTACTCTTGTGTTTAAGGTTGTCCAATGCACATGAAGACTGCTGATCACAGAACTGAGAATACAGATGATGTTCCTGCACATCAAGAAAGAGCTTATGAGTTTGTAGCATGTCCTGTGAAGTCTGGTGCATCTCAAATGAAAGATGACATAGATCCCAGCAATATGGTAAGTTTTGCTTATTTCACGTGTTTTCTTTAGTCTTGTTTCTTCTGAAGTATTATACCCAAAAATGTAAATAGTGTTACAATGTAAGATGGAAACTCTGGGAAATAATATTATTTTTTTGATTTTTAACACTGCTTTTTCTCCTTTTGTGTGGAAATTTTTATTTAAAAACAAGTTATATCTTATTTAACATTGTATTAAAATTTACATCTCTAGTGGTTTTCCAGTTTTTAAATATCTTTTGCTCTCTACTTACATATATGGTTTTTGATACATTAGTGGATTTTAGGTTCTGTGTAATAGCAGTATGGTTGAGTTCTGATTAGCATCTCTCCAAGATTTCCTCTGATTTACAAAAGGCATTGCTCTTTTGAAAGTTGACGTTTAGGCAGAAAGCGTTCCTTTAGTCTTCTGATGACAAACTTGTGCAGAGAGCTCTGCTGCAAAAAAAAAATAAATTGGTGGATTTAAATAAAGGCTGAACTTCTTGATCTTTGTAGGAGCTGACTGATTATGCTTTGATTTTTCTTGAACACTGTAACTTAAAAAAATGTTGATATGCTAGTTAATTCTCCTTGTTGTCTAGATGCCTCCTCCCAATCAGCAGCCATCCCCAGGTCAACCATTTCCGTTGTCAACTGTTAGAGAAGAATCTTCCATTCCTAGAGCTCATTCTGACAAGAAATGGGTCTATCCTTCAGAGCAAATGTTCTGGAATGCTATGCTAAGAAAAGGGTAAATACACTGTGAATTATCAGATGGTGTCTGTGAGCCTGGAGTTCATGAACTAGTGTCATTAGTTATTGTACATTATTTTTCTGAGAGTTTGTGGATTTTAGCTGGTAAACAATACAGTAGCCCTTTTTAAAAAATACTATTTTTATAAACCTCTTTCTTTTAAAGGGCGAGTTGGTCTCAAAGGCCATGTGTCTTCTAGTGATCAGGAAGATGGTAAGGAATGTCAAGCCACTGCTGCTGGCTCAGAAAATTTTCTTGAAAGTCCATGCACAGTCAAAAGTCATGCATAGACAAAGTCTGCATGATTGCCACCTTTCAAACTCAGTTGGTTTCATGCTAATCCTATAAAATGACAGTAGAAGTTCTATGGGAGAACATCTAACTTCGCAGAATTGCTGAAAATGGGGAAATTGGCAAGTAGATATTTTCGGTATTTACAGAAATTTAGTGTAGGCAAGACTTAACTGAATGATTAATGTCTCGTGTGGCCTAAAAATCCTCCTGTGCTGATGTTTCCTCATTCTTTTGTAATGATTTGTTTGTCGTTCTCGAACAGGTGAACTTTACAGGTGGTTTACTTTAGGAACAATAGTTAATTCTTTATTCTGGGTGTTGATATGGTTCATAACACAGTATGACATGAGCAGCCTGTATGGAACATACAAGTTTTGCTCCTGTAAACACTGAAATGTGTTAAATGTTATGCTGGTTGGAAAGGAAGCACACATGCAGTCACAGTGCAGTGTCAAAAGAGATGAAAAGTATTTCTAAGTGTTTGCAAAATGTATTGGATACAGGACTTCTGTGCATTAGGAATACGAGTGGGATTTTTCCTAAGTATTTTTAGGAATACTGTGGATGTGGTGATGTTTGCACACTCTGATAACTTTCTGATCCAGTTAAGCTGTTAATTTAGCGATGTAGAATTTGTGGATCTCTGTGATGATAAGTTGGATAACTACACTTCTGCACAGAAAATGAAGTGGTTCTCAAGATGCTTAAGCAGATGAGCCAGAAGTGTGCATACTTGTCTTGTGTCTTGCATACAACCTTAAATCTCAATTCAAAAGTTCATCAGATGAACTGAGGAAGGTGGAGTAGATATGCTGTAATGTTTATAAACTGTTTTCAACTTCTTATTTTTTAGGTGGAGGTGGAAAGATGATGACATAACAAGTGAAGACATGACCAACATTATTAAGATTCATAACCAAAATAATGAGCAAGCTTGGAAGGAGATTTTGAAGTGGGAAGCTCTACATGCTATGTATGTACATATGAAATGTTGCATATGGAATATTTGTCATTATGTTATGACAAAGATATGAGTTGTAGACTTAGATTAGTATGACTAATGTAAAACCAACTGTCAATTTTTATTTAGGTCAGCATAGTCCCTGTTGCTACAAGAGACAGACCAGTTAAGCATTCAGTATTATATATTTTTCTCTGAAATTCCATGATCATTGTTACACAGTAGTTTGGATTCTGGTTTTCTGTTCTTTAATCTATTAAATCTGTGGATTAGATTTGCAGAGAACTGCTTTGTTGACAAATTAGAACAATGGTGTGGAGCATATCAGAGATACTTTATCGTACCAGCAGTAAGTGCTGGCAGAAACTGGGTGACTTTTCAAACCTTTAAAGAAAGAAAAACAGTTGTTTTATATCACGTGTAATTAATTTTTTAGTGTTGCTCTTTCTTCTACTCAGTTTCTATGTTACTAAAACAAATTACCATAGTGGTTTCATCACTGAAAATACGTTTTAAAAGGTAAAAACTATTTTCCTTTTTAATTGTGTGCAACAGGGAATGTCCATGTGGGCCATCACTGATGCGGTTTGGAGGCAAAGCAAAGGAGTACTCACCAAGAGCCAGAATACGTTCATGGATGGGGTACGTGGGCAGGAAAGAAGGTGTTCCAGTGAGATGGGAGGCTAGAGACGTGTGTCTGAAAACACGGTGTAGAATTAATTTAAAGATGTTTCAGAACTGGTATTTCAAGTTAGAATTGCCAGAAAATGGAAGTACTAGTGGGATCTTACAGACAAATAAATCTTGAATTGGACTTTACTGCCTCTCCCAGGTTCATAACATCCATTAAAATATCTCCATGGTTTGTTACCTGTCCTTTCCAGGTACGAGCTGCCCTTCGATCGGCATGACTGGATAGTGGACCGCTGTGGGAAGGAAGTGCGATACGTTATCGATTACTATGACGGCGGAGCAGTGGACAAGAACTACCAGTTCACCATCCTGGACGTGCGCCCTGCGCTGGACTCGCTCTCGGCCGTCTGGGACAGAGTGAAGGTGGCCTGGTGGCGCTGGACTTCCTAACTGCTCCTGCGGTGTGTACTCGAACAGTAACCACTTTCCTCCTAGACAAAGGACGTGTGAATATCAGGACTTGAGAGAGAAGCTCGCTGCAGCTGTCATTGCTTTCATCATCACCACTGTTCTTTGGGGGTGGGAAAATCTCTTGTTGAGTACACCAATGCATTGTGGTGTTTCACATGGAATAATAAAGTTACAGTGGCAAAAACATGTATCTTAATTTTCTTAAGAACTGGGAAGACTTTCTTACTTTGTCTCAGATTCTGCATAAGCTCGCTTTCTTTTCATTTCATGACTTCAGTGCTGCTCCAAATACATTACAATTCTGGTTCTGCCTGGAGTTTTGAGTATTACTTAATTAGTGAAAACTGGAAATTTCATAAATTATTTCACATAATAAAGTATCTGGATACCTCCATGATGAATAAAGGGTAAAAGATCTGGACTCTTTAAAATTACATATTTTATTTACACTATAAAACCATGTATTTGTTTTCACATGGACATTTTACCTATTCAAATACATACTTCCTCAGAAAACTTCAGTTAATCAGTTAAAGGAGGTGTAGTGTAGTATGCGTATTTTAAAGGTGTGTCACGTAGAAAAGGAGAATATACTCATGCCTTAATCTGCAATTTATCTTTGAGCAGTTGAACATCTGTTAGAAGCAGGAAATGTGTGACTTTTTAAACAGCATTTCTAAAAGGACATAAAATTGATATTTAATGGCTATTTATTAGAATATTTAAAAGGCGGTTTTCTGATGTAAGAAAATGCATTATTTTAGTATTTTCATGTCCTTAATGTGTGTCATGTAATGAATTCAGGACAGAGCTAAGCCTTATTTGAAGAATGTCATGCAGTGCATCTGTGTTCAGCATCCTGGCTGCATTAATGATATTACAGCATGGCTTTTTATATAATAAGGAATTGCACAAGGGGGTGTGACTACACAGTCACACATGTGAGTATAGTGAGGTGTATTACAGGTGTGTATATAGCTGGGCTAAAAGGGTAGCAAAAATGCCAAGGCTGATTGGAGTGTTTTCTAAGAGCAGTGCGTGGTGTAAAGATTTGATTACTGTTTGTGCTAACTAAAGGAAACCAACTTTTTTGTTTTAAGTCTTCTACTGTAATAGCTTTAAGTTTGCATGCCTCAGTAAGTTTCAGGTGCTATGCAAAACACTTGGGAATGGAAAGGAGTAAGAGAATATCACATTGTGGCTTCTCGGATGGGGGAAGCTGCCTTCTTGAAACTCCCCAACCTTAATGGGGAACTAGCTGTACATTTCATTTTCTGAAAGTGGCCTATATTTAACTGACATTGGAAGCTTTTTTTTTTTTTTTTTTTTTTTAATGGGAAGCCCCTCTCAATTTTTCAGGAAAGTCATTTCCCATTTATGGAAAAACTAGTCAGGGAAACTTTCCTACATTGGAATTCTAATGGTCACTTCAATGACAACTATTGTGCATGGTAGGAATAAATACTATCCAGAATCCTAAGAGGAAAACCATGCTCTTACCCATACCCACTTTGCTCATTCCTTTTTCACCTTTTCAGTGATTAGGATATATAGATGGAGATAGATATATATATATATATATAATATAAATTTTATAAAATATAAAACAGGGAAGAAAAAAATTCCATCTGAGTAGGCAATGTATGGATGAGATAAAGGAAAAGTGAGTTTGTATGAAGCATATCTGACAATGAAGGAACTGCTCTGTTCTAACAGTAAAGATTGAGGAGCACTCTTTTTGGGGTGGTGGGTTGTTTTTGGGATTTTTTTTTGGTAGTTGTTGGTTTATGCATTTTGCATCTTGATACACTGAGGATTCTGTATTTCTCACAACTAAATACGGAAAGGCTACACCGTTGTAGGGAGTACTTCAGAAGCTTCAAAAGAACGAGTTTGCTTTGTTGATTTCAGCAGTGTGGTGTGGAGAGCAATATGGAAATTGTAATTGCTGCTAAATCTGGGGAAACTCTCACAAGCCACTTCATGTGTTTACTATCTCCTGTTATGTTTCATCTTCCACAGATTCAAAATTGTTCTTTTCTGTGCTACTGTTAATGAAATGTACTACTTTGTCATCAAACTAAAAGGAGAATCAAATAAATATACTTTTCTTAACTTTGGTATTTGGTGATCATACTTTTAGCTGTAAGAATTATTAAGATGAGATTTTGCATGTGTCATATGAGATTATAGTCTGTTACAACTCTAATCTTGCTATAGAGGATATATTTGATGTCGTTACTATGTATTACTGTATATGACTACAACTTAACTATTGTCACATATTTGAATATATACTTACTCATTTTTCAGGTGAATACAGAACCAAAATCCAAGGAACTAAATTCAAGTGTTTGCTAACTGAAACAGCAGTTCTCAGAATGAGAGCATATTACATATTATTACATATTATGGCAAAAAATATATTCATCCTGAGTCTGGCTAACTTGAGAGGAATGCAAGGAAATTGAAAAAAAAAAAAAGAGTAGATGAAAATAATTAATTTCTACAAGCAATAAGACTTAAAGAAGTAAATGGAGTTTTCTTCTTTAGGCTTGGGTTTCTTGATGCATGATGCATGGATGTCAGAGTTATTATAGTTGCAATGTAAATTTGAAAAATGGTGATTTAAATAGATTTTTTTTTTTTTAATCCTTAGGAAGGATGTTTTAACTGAAAAGCTATTGTTCAGGCTATATTAAAAGAGATCTGTGTATATGCATAAATATATATCCTTTGTATCATTTATATCCTTTCTTTTTAAGTATAGGAAGGTATGGAGAGTTCACGGAGCCCAAGAAAGTGAAGAGGTATTCTGATCAAGCCCTTTCAGGGAATTCTGCAGTGACATCAGGTTCCCAATCCTGATCAGGCTGAAACAGTATTTTGGAACCCAACATCTCAAACCAAGGCTAACCTTGTGCACATTACAAAGGGAAAATGCAGACACTCACTAAAGAAAGGCTGCTTCTAAAATTAGTTTTGTATTTAGATATCTAAAGTTCACCTGTGTTCTGCTTTACTCTATCAAAGCCCTGCTTGACCTATGGTGTTTGACTCTTGCAGACGACACAGGTTCGGGGTGCCCTCCCGGCCTGCCCTGAAGACGTGTTCTTAAGGATCTTGCAGTGCCCAGAAGCTGCACTCTCTGAGACTGGTGGAAAAGGACTCCGGCATAACACCCCCAACTGTAATCAGGCCTTGGGTCATGCACGTGCAGTCGGGAGTGGTACTTTTCCTGGAAGCTGTTCTGCATTCAGGTATGGGTTTTGGCTGCCTGCTGTTGGCGTTGCTTCAGGCTGCAGTGGCTCCCCTGCACTGGGGTGCCTGGCACTGCTGCTGCTCTACAGGGGCACCAGACTGGGTGCTCTGCCTCCAACACCCTCCCTGCTCAGTCACAATGGACCAGCTCTCTGCTCTTCTGCAGTTTGTCCTCTTAGGATCTGGCCAACATGAGTGCTCTGTAATTGGGGAGTAATTCAGAGGCTTATCTTTCTGGGATGCCTGGCATTCCTGACATCTCTTGAGCCTGCAACATTTTGCCCTTGCAGGCATTTTGGAAGGGGGAGCTGTCGCTCTTCTGTCACTCTTCATTTACTTTTTTTTTTTCCCCTGTCCCCTAGAAACACCTTTGCTCCTTCCTTTCATACTATGCCGATGGTCCTACCTTCAATCCCTCTAAGAATTTTCAGCTAAGCCTTAAAATTTCTGCCCTGCTTTGCTGTACAAGAAAGAGACTGTTGCTGTAAGAAGATAGTTGTGTCCCTTCTTGATTATTGCTACTTTCTACTGCCAAAGCAAAGTGTTCTGGATTACCACTTTTGAATTGAGGTGAAAGAGGCATGCTAGTTTAGTGTGAAATGCTGTCTAGTGTTTACATAATGTATTCACCATCAGGACTTTAATGTGCTCTGTAAATTTGAAGTCTGAAATGCGCTGATGAATACTGTTCTACTTTCAAAAGGTGTGAGAGTGGCAAAGAACCTCTCAGTGCTCTGAAAATGGTCATAAATGATCTGTCATCTTATGCACTCCCATTGTGTTTGTTCCACTCTTGTATCAAAGCGTGGGGGAAGAGTAGCTAATGTGCCTAATTGCAAAAGATGGAGGTACAGATACATTGCTGTAGCTCAGCAGCTAAAAATGAACTGGTAGACTAAGAAGCACTGCCTAATATTTGGACTCTTACTGAAGTTTGGTTTTTACAGAGGATAGAAATGCCTGTTTCAGAACCATCACATTTTAAAGGTTATCTGTTCCCAACATCTACTAAATTAAATGGCATTTAAATTCTCTGTCTCTCCTTGGCTACACCTGGAGGAGAGTCCATGTAGTAAGGTTCCACAAGTCAATGTACTTGATGTGGAAGCTGAATGTTTTGAGGATAGGCTATACTACTCGATGCTAGATGTGCTTATGTCCTCAGTATCATACTCTTCCCTACCCACAAGTATCTTTACATATGTTCTTTCTAAAAATGTACAGGATTGCTAGCTTTTTACAAATTTTTAGTAGGCAACTTCATGCATTTTTACTCTCACTGAAAGAAAATATATTCTATTTATTCTGCCTTTGTACAAGGTAAATTGCATGCAAAGATCTTTATGCAGTGAATCAAGTAAGTATTGATTCTCTCACCAATGTATTAGGAATCTGTGGTCATATGAGACATGTCATGTCATAAAAAGCAACCTTTTTAGTTTGCATTAGATGGCTAATCACTTTTACATGCTTCTCCTTCAAGAAAAAATGGCTTGTCGACCTCCTAGAAGAAGAATCTTACATTCTTTTATGAATGTGACAGTTACAGCTATTTGGTCTTATTACTTGCACATCACATTGCACAGAAACTTCTGGGCAGTGGGGCCTTGAGCATGTGTGAAACGACACATTATTTACCAGAGAGTCACAGATTCTGATGGCAGCTCCTCACAACACGTGTCTGCGTATTTGTGGCGTGGGTACATATTATTGACTGGAGTCTGAATGAATCCAATTTTCAAAGGATTATGTAAATTTATTTGAAATATTTGGATAGTTATTAGGCTTCATTAAGAAAATTTAAAAGATTAGATAATTTCTTTTGCTGATGTTCAGTTTGGGCCATGGCCTCTCTCATAAAATAGAAACCATCACATTTGTTTTCTACATAATACGGCAAAAAAAAAGACTGTCATGTCTTTTGTTTTCCGATGTTTTGCCAGTTTTGTGGTAACTACAGAAAGTTTTAGCTATTTTGCTAACATGCTGCTGTTCTTGCCTCCAGCTTCTGAAGACTATGACCCCATAAACCTCCTGTCTGCAGAGATAGCTAATGCTTTAATTGATCATTAGTACACTTTCAAAATGAGTTTCCATCTGCCAAAAGATTAAGTGTCTCAGGGAATTGACTTAGAGCAGTTTGATGCATGGAGGATAAATGCAAGTGCCTTTAAAAAGCACTGCTAGATCACAAATCCTCGAAAAACTTGCTTCTAAAATACTTAGAAGGAAAAGTAATGGAAAAGTAACAGAAAAGGCTTTTCCTCTACTTTGTTTTTCCCTTAAATTAGAGATCTTTCTTTATAGATCAGTGAGAATTTGTTATCTCATTTTCAAGAACTGAAAAGCAAAACCTCATGAAAATGCTGAATTTAACCTTACAGCAAACCATGCAACTTTTGGCAGCTTTAATTTGCAATGCAAATTTTTTGTTAAATGAGTTTATTTTAACTGTAAAAACATAGAGGAAAAAAAAGAAAAAAGAAAACTTTTCCACTAACTCTACTTGAGAATACCGGGGGAAAAATACTTCCATGTTTTATCATGTATTTTCACAATTACCAGGGTTGCTTCTCCTTCTGTTTTCTTCAAGCTTTTGCCTCTTAGTTTATTTGGAGAGATTTTTACAGGTTTTCTGTTGGTTTCTCTCTGCCATTTTTGTGCAAGCCATTTTGGGTAAGACTTCTACCATTGCGATAACACAGCTGCTGTTAGAGAAATGGTAGCTTCTTTCTCAGGTCTCTGAAAAAGCAGTGCTATTTAACTCAGGTAAGAAGAGTTCTGACTGGTAAGAATGCCATTCTGGCTGCATTAGAGCTGGCAGCACTGTTGCATCAGAAAATACGGGAAGTGCAGCTATCCTGCAGCAGTGCCGAAAGGCGGAGGGGGTTTGTGTAGCACTGGTCAGCTGTCACCTTCGCTGTGGTTATGGGTTCCTCATTAGTGTCTGTCTTGTGAGCCCAAAATGGGCAACTGCAGTGACTTCTAGACTTCCTAGTGGTCCTTTAATGCCTTCTGGAATATGCGCTTTTAGGACTGCCTGCAGCTGCAATCAATGAGATGGCAAAGGGGCTGGCATGGAAATGACGGTAAAAAGAATAAGATGGATGTTCCAAATTGACTCTTTTCCAAATGTCTGCCTACTCCTCCTTTGATTTGCTACTCAGGGAAAAACTGGTCTAAATGCACTGTTTTATATATATTCACTAGTGGTTGTTGAAACAACACCTAATTGAGGCCGTAATTAGAGTGAGTGGAAGGCAAAGGATACTGCTTTTGCAAATACCACTGGGAAGATTAATCTTACCTAAAGGTTGCATTCTGTTTGCCTTGTCAGGCAAAGTGGAAGATAGTGGTGGCACAATCGTTTTGTGACAGGATGTTGGAGCTGGTTTAATATAGGCTGACTCTAAAAAGCAAGACTTTTCTTTTTTAACTTTATTTGCCACATATTGATGGGGAAGTATCCATTTAGAGAATATGGCTAACATTCTATCAAACACTGCAATGCTTGAAGAAATAAAAGAAAGAGGGGAAATAAGATCTTGACTTTCAATTTCATAATAATGGACTATGAAGGCCAGATTGTAACTGTAGAAGTTCATTTCAAATTTAAATATTTAGCATTTTCAGTTGTCTGTGAATACAAGAAAAATTATTACATTAAGATGGAATTTAGATCTTTGACATGAAGCTGATATTTTCATAGAGTGAAAAATATCAAGCTGACATTATACTGTCTCATTTGATGACTTCCAAATGTCAGAGTGCAGTAACTTATTCATAGGGACCTCCATGTCTTGTGATAGTGTCAATTCAAAAGACATTTACATCGACTTTTTTATTTAAACATGTAAAATGGAATATGCAAAGTAGCAGAGGAGAAGGGGGAAAGACCAGGGCAAGGAAGTTCCTAATAACAGAATGGAGACACTTTTAAGGCTAATTTCCACCACAGCCTTCTTTCTGCCAACAGCCCGGCAGTGCTGCTTCCTCCCAGCATCTCCCTCCTCCCCTGCTCAGCCCCCTCACAGTTCTCGTTATTTCAACACAAGTTAGGGGCTTAAAAGTAGCAGGATATACTCTCCTGAAAAGTAACCCCGCCAGCCCTAGCTTTTAAAAGTGATTTTGTAATAATAGAAGATACGGAATGATTTTGCCTGGGAGTTAATTGTACTGTTGGCTGTGCACAACCTCGGTATGAGCGCTGGTAACAGGATTGCGAAGCCACAGTAGCTGATCATAAGAAACATAATTTTATATTCTAGTAACTCTTTGTGCAGGGGTGTGTGCAGACGCGACCCAGTGGGTCCTGTGCAGCCCGAGGCCGAGCCGGCTCTTCCTCACTGCGGGTCGGATCGTCGCACAACGCTCCGCACCCCGGGGCGGGCTCCTCGGGACAGGGCCGGACGGACGGAGGGAGGGACAGAGGGACAGGGCGCGGGCTCCTCGGGACAGGGACAGAGACAGAACACGGGCTCCGGCCCGCGCCGAGCGGCCATTTTGTTCTCCTCTCTGCGGCGCGGTCTGGCCCGGCGGCTCCCCCTGGCGGCCATGGTGCAGCCCCGCGGCCGGCAGGGGGCGCGGCGGCGCGCGGCGGCGGCCATGTCGGAGCTGGCGCGGGAGGAGCTGTCGGCGCTCGCCGCCATCTACTGCGAGCCGGGCGCCTGCGAGGTGCTGGCGGCCTCAGGTGACGCGGCCGCGCTCTCTGCCCCCTGCCCGGGCTCTCCCGCGCGGCGGCTCGGCCCGGCAGAGCCCCGGGAGGAAGCGCTCCGTGGCCGCTCCCGGCGCGGCTCAGCCCCCGGGGCAGCACGGGCTCAGTCGCTCGCTGCTGTGGCGTGTCCCTGCCCCGCCGGGTGTCTGTGCTGCCGGCCTCGCGTGGGGCGCGGGGCCCAGCGGGCCCTGCTCGGCTGTAGGTAGGGGCCCTCTCAGTGCCCTGCAGGCCCTGGCGGCAAGCGAGGGGCAGCGGTGGGAACGGGCTGGCTGTTCTAGGTAAACAAGCCGGTGAATCTTGTACGCGTTAACAAGACCAGGTATTTATCCGGCAGTACTGACTAGGGGTACAGCTGTTGCAGTGCATGAGAAGCGTTGGGTCATCTCTGTATTTTTCTGGGGTAAGGTGACCACCTGGGCACTGTGACGCGCCGGATGTTCTCCTGCTTCAGCAAGATGTGTACGGCTGTAGGTTTTACAGGGTACCGAGGCTGATGTGTCGGGTCTGCTGTGGGTGGAATGACCAGGTTGGTAGTACGGCTCCCATCAGCTGCTGGATGATGTAGGCAAGGAATGCAGGAAGTGTAGACGCCTCCATGGTTTTTGCACCAGCCATGGTGGCCACTGATCAGAAGGTAGTATTAGGAGATGGCTTTTATCAGTCTGTGCTGTACACTGCTGTGAAGATGCCCCTTCAGCAAGGGAGAATGAATCTCAATAGTTCCAGTGTATAATAGCAGCTACTGTCAGGCTTAAATGTCAGGCAGAATATGCAAGTGTTGGTGTCTGTTCAGATCCAGACAATTAGTAAATTTTGCTTAGTGCCTACCACAGATGTGACGACTCTTATATATTTGTCAGAGAGAGATACACATGCACATATGCACACAGAATATGCCTATATTCTGTATCACAGGTCCCCAGTGTCCTGGGAGCTGTTGCAGAGTGCTGCCCAGCTCCCCAGCAGAGTGATGGACAGGGAGAGCTTCCTGCAGGTTGGACTGCAGTGAAGTCCTGGGGAATGCTGCTAAACATGGATGTAGTGGTGTGCTGTCAGATTTTGTCTGCACATGTATTTATTGAGCCCTAAAGAACTGGGATTGATAAGGAAACACCTTTTACTGTGAGGGTAACTGAATGCTGGAGGTTGCTAAGAGAGCCTGTGGAGTCTCCCTCACTGAAGATATTCAGAATATCTGGATATTGTCCTGGGCAGTTGTCCTGTTGTAGGTGACTGTGCTTGAGGGGAGAGGTTGGATGAAGACATTAGTGTCTGCAGGGAGCACAATTAACCACAGTAATCTAAAACCAGAATTTTGTATCTCAATATGCATGACACACCTCCTGCTCCAGTGCGGGCATGTAATTCTGCCATTTTATTTTTTTTTAAGTGGTATTTAGGGTTGTATTTTTAAAATATGATTGATGAAATGTTTCAACTGAGCTTTATTTTTAAGTGAAAAAGTTCAAGAATGCTATTTTGGGCATAGTTTGAAAAAACAGTATCCAGGCTTATCAGATGTTAATTTTAAAAAACGTGAGCATATCTGAATGTTGCATATACACGTCTGTTCCTCCAAATCTGTTGAGAAATACAGGCACATTCTTCTGTGTGCTTCATATCTAGAAAAATGATTTTGTGTTTATAAGTTGCCAGAATGTAAGAGGTTTAGAAACATTCCTGTACATAAAGTGAAGTGCCACAAGTGGAACAGGCTATTTTATTTATATTAATGTTATATGACCTTGGAGGGTCTCTAACCAGGCTGTGTTCTTGATATATTAGGATCGGGTATATTTGATTGATTTACATAGTTTTCTGCTGGAATTGAAAAGATTTTTTACAACAGTGATTATTGGTATTTTTCTTACTCTTGGAATTTACTTGTTGGAGCTGCAGAATCCTCTAGTATACAATTAACTTTTGCTCCATTCATTAGCTTACATTTGCTTTATCTCTTCAAACCATGTAAATTGTCATTGACAAATGGTGCACAGACATAACTTCCAGGAAGACTGTTATGTTACGCAATCTCTTAAGACATTAAGAGTAATTTGTGTGTAGATCCATGGGATCAAAAAGGAGGCCATTGGGGATTCATGGTTTTGTAGAATGTAAAAGAATGCTTTTACAGGTCTCTTGGTATGGTAAAAACTTTGGCTTTTTGGAATTCAACAATGAAGTATTCAGAACATAAAATGTGTTTTTATCAAAACCAATGTGTGGATGAATTTAAATAAACTAATTACAGCATATCTTTTTTACCTTACATATCTATTTGCAAAGATTAGTGTTACAGATAGAAATCCATAATTTAATTGTTAATCTGTTCTCTTTTGGTCTGTTCACCAAGCTTGCTATAAAAATATATTTAGATATTCTAAGCTTGTACGTTAGTAGGTGCCATTTTCTGAATTTAAAAATAGACTGCATGTGTTGCATAAAATGCCTTTGGGCAGGAGAGGAGGGGGATATCTGTCTGGTTGACATGGAACATAAGAAAAAATCTCAAGTATGCTAGAGCTAAATATACTGATAAGCATGCAGCTATGGGGCAAAATGAGTTAAAATGTATTGAGTTTAGTCTGATTAGCACATTAAATGCCAGCAGAACAGTCATACCCAAGCTTTTATTTCAGAAATAATTGCCGTGTTTCTGTGAAGACAACTCGGCCCTTGTAGCATGTGCAAACAAAGGAAATATTTCTTTGGAGCCAGGTTGCGCAGGGCGCCGGTGGTTTGCTCTTTGTTCTGCCAGTGTCTGCAGCGCTGGTGCAGGAAACGGACGCTGCAAGGTTTAAATAAACTTTAGATGCTGGAGCCCTGCAAAGGTTTTGAACTGGTTCTTCTTTTTAAAAGTAAGTCTGAGGCAGATGTAAATGAGCACGGCTGGGCTTTTCCCGATGGCTTGGGGTGATACAGCTTGGGATGTGAGGCTGTTCTGCTTCCTTCAGATTAGTTCATCACAAGGAAAGGTGTGAGATTTTTGCAGGCTTAAGAATAAGATCACTGCAGCAGGAGGCCCTTGTCGAAGGGGCAGGGTTGGCCTGTCTATCCCTCCGTTACTTCTGTGTTGGTGAGATCTGTTGTGACAAGCTAGTTGAAAAATCCTAGGAGGATTATCAGAAAGGTAACATGTTTTTCTGTCACTGTGATTAAGCTGGCAATAGAGTAGTATTTTCCAACTTATATAGGCTGTGCATTTTAAAATCTCTTGGCGACATAGTTTTAAAGAAAGGGATTCACGGGCAGAGGTACAATAATGCTGGTCCCGTTCAGCCAGATGCCAGCTGGCTGTGTACCTGGTGGGGCTGCCCTGCGCAGGGGCAGCTGAGGGACATGGGGCAGCAGCGGCTGTGTCTGGTGCGATGCTCGTGTGTGCAGACACCTCTGTGGTGGCCGGGAGGGTGCCAGGGGCCCCAGGACGCGCAGGACAGGCTTTTCTGCCCGTGTCTATGGTTATGTGTGCTGAGCCCAGCGTAATGGCAGAGGAGCTACCACTGCTGGGGCCCAGGAGGAAATGTTTGTCAGGGCAGCAGAAGACAGAGATTGAAATGGGAAGGCTTGAGGTCCTCCTTTGTAGCTGCTGACCACTTGCAAGGGTCTCTTCCAAGGCCGGTGTTTTTCTGAGGAATACATTTGCCTTAAAAGTAGTCTGGAGCCTTTGATAGGGTTTTGGAGGGTTGAAGACAAACTCCTGTTGGCAGGAAACGACTCTTTTTACATATGGTACCCATAAGTATGGGCATGGTTGGGTGTGATTCCATTGAATTCAATGGACTTGCATCTACTGCTTTCACCGCTGGATTTGACTCTTAGGCAGTGATGGTTTGTAGATGTTTGGAGGCTTCTTCATAGTACTGCTAGAATTTGATTATTGGGTTTGGAGGGTTTGCTGATTTTACTTTGTGACTTCTCTGACCTTGAGAGTTCTTTGTATGACCCAGGAAGGAGGTTTGGAAACAAGCCCTTGGATAAGCTCTCTAAAGTACTTCTGTCTGTCCGAGTCACTTTTAGGTTCTTTCACTTTTTTAATAGGTTTGAAATGTAAAATCATAGAGGGCACTGTGAGAGGTTGGTTAGCAGCATCAGCAATACTAATCAAACATAATTCAACTGACTGCCGTGTAAAGGAAGGTAAGGTAGGGGGGGAAGAGCGCAAGTCACTTCAAAAGACCTGCTCTGAAACTCAGCTCTGCTCTAATCTGCCTTTCAAATCTGGCTTCTCCTGCCGTCATAGAGTGAATCAACCTGACATTTTAGCAATTTTTGAAAGAAAAGGGGTGAAGTGTTTAGAATGCATCAAAGGGGTGAAGCAGAGAACATCTGAAGAAGATCATCTTTTATCTGATTGATACCCGCTTACTTCATGGCAGAGGACCAAAAGTAGGTTAGGTCTTTGTCCCTGCTTTTCACTTTGTCAAGTTTTGTATTGTTTTTCTGTGAAAACTTTCAGTTAAGAAGGTTTTATTTCATGAATTACTGTACATAGCTTTCATATTAAGCACCTTTGATTTTATGGTTATCAGGATGATGTTGTCTTTAGCCTTTCCTGCTGCATACTGTGTGTATCCTTTTCACTCTGAAAATAATTCTATTCTTAAGTAGACCTGCAACGGATTTTGAGCAGATATGAAGATATATAAACATACATTAATATGAGTACATCTGTGTTTATATATGTAGTATCTAGGGTCAGGTGTCCAACAGAGATGTTTTTCTTATGTCAGTCCAAATGTTGTAGGGGAGTTGGCAGAAAAGATTTTAGCATATTTTCTGTGCAAGTTGAAGGGGACAAAGAATCTGACTTTTTTCTTTCCAAGTCTCTCCTTAGTGTGGAACTGCTTTTGAATGATTGTCTTAAAAAATACCCAGTGCAAATCTGTTTGCCTTGCATTAGTCTTGGTGTTAGAAGTCGTACAGATTTCTTTAGGAGCAAACCTAGAGCAGTGCGGAGTCCATCCAGAAGAGTCTCTATTTTCAGTTGTCCTTGCTTTTGCTATTGAGCTGTAGAAGCTGAGTTATGTGTTTGAGAAAGACAATTCTTTATTACTGGCTTGTCTAGACTTTGAAAGAGCCGAAAGGTGTGAATGCTTTTTAGAATGTGTTAATAACTTTCCTTCTATTATGTTATAGAAGTGTTTCATTTCAGGATTCCCTGCAGGTATAGCTTGAGCCATTGGTTGCAAGCCCCCACCCTGCAAAAAAAATCACCCTCCTTTATTTTATAGGAAATGGCAGTTATTTGAGTTGAATTGTTACAGAAAATAACATGATTTAATGATATATATGTATTTCAACTTCAAGTAAACTATTAATTTTTTTTTTTTTATATTTTCCAGAGACGCTTGGAATCTCGTTTAGAATTCAAATCAGTGTGAAAGAAGTGCTGGATACAGATGTACTTTTAAAGCTGTTATTTCATTTACCAGTCAATTACCCATCAACTCTACCGGATATTTCTGTTAACTCAGACCAGCTTACAAGGGCCCAGTGTGTGGATGTGAAAGATAAATTACTTGAACAAGCAAAGAAGCATCTTTCTGAACCCATGGTACATGATCTGATTCTTTGGGTACAGCAGCATCTTAAAGATGTCATTAAGCAATCAGCAACAGTTTGCAATGAAAAAACTACTTTGTCAAAAGGAACAGAAGATGGTATCTGGATGCTCCTTTTGCATTTAGATCACATGAGAGCAAAGGCAAAATATGTGAAAACTGTAGAAAAATGGGCTTCAAATCTCAGGCTGACTGGAAGACTGATGTTCGTGGGCAAGATAATATTGATTCTTCTTCAGGGTGACAGGAGCAGCATTAAGGTGCAGGAACAATGAATGTTGACTAGTTCTATCGATTTACCACTGAAACCTCTGTCTGAATATTTCGTGTGTGTTTTTCTAAGATTAACAATTTTGGAAACAAATTGATCATTATGAGAGTAGGAAGGCCCAGCAACTTTATTCTGTATTTAAGAAAAAGAAGGTACTCTGTTCTGTCTACAGTGATACCTGTAGACCTGTGGCCTGTATTGCTTTGCTTCCCACTGTAATTATACCCTGTATCCCTTTGCTTTCTGACCTTAATATGCCTAGATTCAGTTTCCTGTATTTCTCAAATGCCCCAGAAGGTGGAAAAATTTTTGGTAGAGAAATTAATAACAGACATATTTCTAACTCAACGCTAAATGTCTCTTTCCTTGACTTAAAACCACATGGTGCTCCTAGTGCATACCTGGGCTTTGAAATTTTTGCCTGTACTTACAAACTCCCACTGCATTAGGTGGGTTTTTGTGGTGATGTTGGAGGAGAATGTTTTGGCTTTTCTAACTCATGTTCTCTAAATCAGGCGTTTTTAACTTAAAACTGATGAATAGAAGCCGTCATGCACTTTTTGAGATGGGCACTTTCAAAGTTTGTTTGCTACGTTCTGAAAAAAGTCTGCATTTTGAATGTGCTTTTACATTTTACTAAACTTTGAAAATACTAGGTGACATATAATATTTTGCGATTTTTTTGTCATTTAGGAGTACTTGATTCTTCAGAAAACTTCTAAGGTAGATGTGGACTCAAGTGGAAAGAAATGCAAAGAGAAAATGATGAGTGTACTGTGTGAGACAGAAGTACAGTCACAGCATAAAAGGTATAATTTAGTACTGTTGTGGATAGAAAAGTAACAGAATCGATAATTACATTCTGACAAGTCTAGGTATATTCATGAGTTTCTCTTTTACAATGTAGGTTTCAGACATTTGAAATCAAAGAATATTCAACAGTGGAGGAGCTACAAAAGGAATTTGAAACTGCAGGACTTACAACTCTTTTCTCTGAGTTTGTCCCTCCTCTCTTTAAATAAAATTGAAAGAAAACACTGGACCTTTGACCAAAGCAGTAGTTGATTGCAGATGCTGATGGAAGATAAAAGGACTAACGCGGCAAACAATTTTGAAGCGTTTCTGCAAAAAATACCACTAATAGTCATCCTTTTGCAAGAAGAAGGCAATTAATACATTAAGAACTGATATTTTCTTGACATTTATGTATTAATAATTTTTTCCAAGGAATGTGATGTTGATTGTGATAATTGCATGGCAAGCATGAGAGGTTGGGTAGAAATAGTGTTAAAAAAATAGTCTTCTAGTCAGACTCTGTTTAGCAGTCCCTGTTTTTCAATGTTTTGTTTCTTCTCTCTCATGGTAGAGTTTATTGATAATGGCCTGCTGGAAAGCATGATCAGTTTTGCTTTGGAAGATTATATGAAGATATTTCTATAAAAAACCGTAGCAAACACAGATTTGAGTACGTGAAGACAACATACGCTTAATATCACGTAGGAGTTCATCTGCTAATATTTCATTCTCCATTTAATTGACTATAAATGTTAGGTGGTTGATTTGGAGAAAAAGCTCATGTCACTTGGGGCCTGAAAAAACTTAGAAGTGTCTTTTTGAATATTAGTTTTTATTTTAAAATGCATAAAAACACCCACATAGAGGATTAAAATGGATTAAAAGCTGAGGTAAAGCCAATTGTAATATTTTCTTTGATAGTTTACAGATGTCTTTTTGCACTTTATCTGGTTTTACTGTCTTGTGCAGCTTTAGATACCTTGATTCAATTAAACTGTTGGAGCACTATATACAGACTTCAGTCTTCTGTCTTTCAAGACTTCTGTCAGGGTTTGTTTGTTTGGATTTTTTTGGATTGGTCACTGGCCTTGGCCAACTTCAAATTTTTTTTTTTATCAGTAGTCTGTGTTTTATATCTGTATAGTGTTACAAATCATATGCATAATTTTGTAAATCGTGCAAGTTGTGCAAGTTCTGTTTACCTAGGGAGAATTGGATACTTATTTCTTACAATTGTTAATGTGTCCTTTGGTTACTATTTTACCTGAAACCATTCTCGAGCAAGACTAGATAAATTATCCAGTAATAAAAATTCTGCAGTCATGAATTTCTTAGTAACTAGCACTGCCATTTGCTATTTCAGTTGGTTTTTGCATGTAGCTAAACATGTGCTTTACTGCTCTCTAAAGCTCAGTCCCAGGAGCCAAATGTCTCATGTATTCTGTGTTAATTAAACAGATTTGGTTAATTCAGTATAAACTAATTTATTTCCATTCTACTGGGGAAGACCAGTACAGTTTGTTTAATTCCAAAAGTGTGGTTTGGCAAATCATTATGTAAGATCTGATTTCCTGCTTCATACTCAGACCATGAGATCATACCTCTTTCTTTATATATTCTAGAAAAGCAACTAAAGCAGACTAGGAAGATTTTGTTTTACTGTTTGAGATATCATATGCCTAAAGGGTTGTAGATTGTTTGGAAGTTTCTGAAGTTTTTCAGGAGTTTGGTAATTTTCCTAATAAAAAGTGTCTCAAATATGTATGCTGCATGTTATTTTATGCACTGATGCTAATTTGATGAGATAGTAGCAAAGTTTTTCTTAATGAGTCTTTCATGTTTATCACATACAGTACTTCAGGCACAATAGAAAACAGACTGGATTGAACAGGTTTTACAAATCTGTTCTATATTATTTTGAAATGGCTTCCTGAGAGACAGGAAATGTAATGTTCTATAATTTTAAGTGCATGTGAAGATGAATTCTTACTTTTATAAAGAAGAACAAAACACAAGTATCTTTAAAATATTAAAATAACATGTATTTTAAATTATAGTTTCCAGAATTGAACTGTTCTCGGGTAAAATATCTGTTGAAAAATTGTGTGTCAGTGCAGTATAAAGTTTTGAAAAGCTGCAGAGGCTCTCTCCTTGTACTGTATGACAGATCTGACAAGTATCAAACTCAAGAAGAGGCCTATGCATGTACAGCATAAGAAAACATAATCAGTATCTCTCTGCAAAAAGAAATGTTGTCAGATTTTGCCAGATGCATTGTAAATCTGTTGATTTCAGGAATCAGGTTGAATGGCATACCAACTCATGTGATCTCAAATTGCATGTGACTTCAAAAATAATTTGAGGCGTAAGTTACTGTGATTGTCTTCCTTGCAAGATTAGATGCAGACTTACTAAAATTTTCCTCCCTACTAGAAAAGCCATTTGTGGTGTTAGTGATTGCCAGTTGCACTTGAATATAAACCCATGTATTTTTTTGAGTTTTATTGCCTGATGCCTTCTTGGTCAGCTATTTGGTCAGAGCTGGCATTCTGCAGCAGCCAATTAAAACGAAGAAATGCCAGTTGGGTGAGTTGCAGCTCTCTCCTGATCTGTGCTAATCATCCTGCCAAATGAAGTTGTTGTAAGAACCTCGATGAGTTCTGTGTTTCGGGAGCTGGACATTGCAGTTTATACAAAGGATTTTTACCGTAGCGGAATTTGTTATTCACTAGCTTACACTGGACAAATCCACAAGTTCAGTATAGGAAAGGACTACAGTTTTTTAGCTTGGTTTGATGTGCTTCAGGAGAATTACAAATCTGATCAGCTTGATACTGTTCAGACAGCAGAGTACATTAAAACTGATGTCAGTCTGATTCTTTTAAAGCGAATGCTTTTCCTACCTATCAATCAGTCACTTATTTTGAAGGGTAGGAGGGTATCTTCTGTTCAGACAAATAAACAATATTTTTAAAGGCTTTTCTTCTGGAAGGATGTTGCAGCTGTCCGTTAATTGATAGTTTGTTTGCATTCATTGTAAAAAGAGATGAGTTAGCCTGCGAGCCTCTGGGGCACAGAAGTCATTGAAATGGGTCCTGTGGTGCATGTTCTGCCTTCCAAGGGAATTGAAGCAGACACAGAAGAACAAAATGCACAGATACCGAAGAACAAGACGCAGGGAAAAAATGCATATCGGTGTCTAAAAAGTTAGTGAAGTGTATGTAACTATCAGAATCTGCCAATTCAGTTGCAAGGAAGAAGAAATCCACAAATTAAAGATGATTTAAAAAATTAGAAGCTAGCTTTTTTGTGGATATTGTGTTATAGATAGTTCTTCAAGCAGCATGGTCAGTAAAGCCTTGTTTCCTTGTGGCCTTGCTAGTGTCTAAGCTATAGCACACATGAAGCCTTCCCTGCAGGAGATACATTCCTGATGGTGTTCTCCCAGGTGGGTTCCCCAGTGCCTGGTATTGATTGTGCATAAATTGATTTTTGCTTGCATAAATCTTTAAAATATGAATAGCATTTTCCCACCTGTTACCTCTTCCATCAAAGTTGTAGGTACTTGGTTTCTTTCACGTTGTTAACCTCTCATTTTAATTGAAGTGACCTAAATTCAAAAGTTCTAGGAAAACTTTGTGGGATAAATATGCTTGCTTCTGTATGGACAGCACAGATGTATAACCATAGTTTCCTTTAAAAATCAGGCTAAACTGAAAGATGTTGCCAGAGAACTGACAACTTGAAGAATCAAGTTTTTTAGGACAAAACTGATGTTTGATTAGTCTTTTTGAATACCTTGGCTTATTAAGCGTGAGGAAGACAAAAAATGGATTAAAGAAACAAGAAGGATCCAGAGAAGGGAAAAAATGGGGGACATAAGTATTAGGAATTTACCTGTTTTTTGTACTTTATTCAGTCTCATTCCTCCCCCCTCTACTCCCGAATTTGTTATTTGGTGTTACAGGGAGGACAAGACACTGTTAGAAGTCATATATAAAAATCCTTGACATAATCAATTAAAAATAACTGAAAGTAGATTTGATTGTTTTGTGAATAAGGCTGATTTTTGTGGTTTTGTAGTTACATCTCATTTTCCTATAATAAGATCATTTGTCTCTTACTTCTGGTGTGAATGATCCACAAAACCCACTGCGATTAGTATGAATTATATGCAGAAGTACTGTAATGAGCCTTAAGAAACTTCATAGTGGAAAAAATATTTTGTTTACGTTGTTTCTTTTAAAAATAGTTTAATAATCCCTGCATATGGATGATTTAAAGCTGAGTGTCCCTTGATATTTTCAGCTTTATCTGTGAAAATATAAACCTAATCATGCTATAGTACATTTGAAATAAGATGATAAAATGTTGCACTCACTGTATTTCTGCCAGAGTTTGAGACTGAAATTGCTTATATTATGAAATAATGCAATTGCTGGAATCAACTTTAATGTAACTTATAGTAGTACTAAGCATTATCATCCTGTCTTTTTGTGTATAACACATGCAACACTGGCAGCGCTCTGTTACGGTTTTATATTTTGTATGTATACTTAATTTTTTGTTATCTTATGTGAGAGTTATGATTGTTTATATTCTTAATTATAGACATAAATGGAACTTGGAATATAAATATGCTGATAGCATTTTACAGCTATTGTTCTGTGCTGTGTTCATGTATTGGCTTTTATATTAGTTTTTGTTGTCTAACTTCAAAGTATTAACCTGCAGTGAAGAGAACTCTTCAGGGTGACAGAAAACTTTGCCTGAAAGACATTAATTTAAGGAATTCTTTGGACTCTAAAGATGAATCCCTTAATGTTTTGTGTTAATTATGCACTCAGATGCTTTAATTTTATGCTAATAAGGTAGCAACTGCTGCACTTTAAAATTTTCTTTGTGTTTCTTAGTGTGATACCATAATCTGTTTGTATCCTGTGTTAGAACATAGCTGATCATGGAATTTGGGTCAATATTTTATCAGTATTTCCCATTGTAAATATCTATGATTCTTTATATGTATACATTGTTATCTATTCCAACTTGAATGCAAAGCATTATTTTAGGATGAAACTTGTTACAAAAGGTCTCTGCATGAGAACAATAACTCTACTTTTTTGCTTCTTTTCCTACTGTCACCTTTTACATTCCTGCAGCTATCAGCTGTCAAATTATCAGAGTTTTCTGGAGCTGAACTTAACAGGCCAATCCAGTGTGTTACACCAGATCTTGATGCCAGCTGGGTGGAGGCAGGGTGCTCTCCAGGCCTTTACGAGACCACTTTTGACAACATCTAACTGCTCCACTGAAGGGATTAGCTGGATATTTCTTGAACTTTGTGTAGAGAATCGAGGGAGTGAATTCCACCAATGCAGAAGGTGAATGGTTGGCCGTTGCTCGATCCGAGCTTTACATCAGGAAAGCTCTCTGGTGCTCCTGCCACGGAGGGTAATAAGCTGAAGTTTACACTTGTGCTAGTCGCAGTGAACACTGCACAACAAAATCGGTGCCACGATTTTAAGACTGAAGGTGGTAAACTCTGTACTTTGACTGTTTTTTAGTTGTACTTAGAAAAAAGACCAATGGAAAATGATTGTGTTGGTCTCTGATCAGTCACTCATCTGTAGTGGTATACAGAGGCAGGGTACATTTTTATGGGAGATGGTGCTATGGCTACCTTTCAGTCAAGATACAATAAAAAGCAGTTCTTTTTTGAAGTAAAGTAACTGACTTGCTTGTGAGAACACTGTCCACGTGAGATGCTGAACAGAAGCTGAGCTGTATGGATTGAGCTGTGCCAGAGGCTGATTTTTATTTGGTGGAAGTGGAGGTGTTAGAAAGGAACAGACGGCAATAAAAACACTGGTGATGTGGCTCTCAGAGAAGCCAAAAGGAAGGATTTTTTGCATTGATTTCTCTCTGGAAAGAAGTTTGGGAGTATGAGCAAAGAAGTTGCTACTGTGTCCAAGCTTCAAGTAGAAATGTCTGAAATAAATATGCAGCTTCATTGTCATTTCTCTTCGTAGCAGAAATGGCATGTAGAACTGAGAACAAGTAGTGGAAGTTTTCACGAGTATAGAAATGACAAACCTCACTCAAGAGCTGTAGGCTGTCCATGAAGGAATTAGCGCAGTTCTTAGAAATTGTCCTCAAATGACCCAGGAATGACAGAGACTTTGTTGAGGCAACAAACTCCAAAAGTCTCATGATTTGGAAACCAGGCTGTTGTGGCTCCAAGTGATTGGGAAGATTGATGGAAGAGGTGGCTAGCAGCTCCCAGGAGCAGATTTTCTACAAAATTTGGGCGTTCTGGAAAGCAAGGGCTAAGGGGGTTGACAAATCGCTTCTGGGAAAAAAGATTCTGCTTATTTGTGGAATCAGAGAATACAGGTAAGTGTTAATTTTTACAAGACTTTTTCTGCATTGATACTATAGACACCTGGTATGGAGATTTTAGATGGTCCTTGCTCAAATAGTGTCTGGTGTCTTGGGAAGCTGATCTATTTCAGTTCCAAATCAATTTCAAAGATCATTTTGGGTGATAATGGTGGTCAGTGGCATGAAAAGATGTAAGTACTGCAAACCTATTCTGGATCAAGGATTTGCGATGCAATTAAGAAACAGGTTTTAAGTATGAATTCGACAAGGCACATCTAGTAAGAGCAAAAACAGGAGGGAAAGAAAACACTCCACTGGAATAGCTACAAGAAATCCAGAAAGCCATGTTTCTGAGGTACTCGTGTGGCAAAGGAGAACTTCAGGGTTACCTTTGCATTTACAAGGAGCTAAATGCTGTAAACTCAGCCGGGTGTGAGGGTGTCAGTCAGAGTTTCTGGGCTGTACAGTGCTTGGCACAGTATGTGTATCTTCCAGCGTTGCACCAGATTTTTTTATTTTTCCTCCCCTTTTTTTTTTTTTTAATTTGAAGGCAGCTGCAGGAAGGGAGATGGCAGTTGCTTGCTATGAATTCTGTTCTTTACTTCTTACAATACTAATTACTAAAAGATGCTACAGGTTTCCTTCAGACTAATTTTGAAGAAGCAGGGGAATACTTTTTAAAACAAATAAAGGAACAGAGATAAAATCTCAGGAGAAGCTGTTAATTTACATATTGGAGCTGTGAAAAAAAATATTAGTGAGAAGAAGAAGAGTTATAAAGCAGAGTGGGAATAAAGACATGTCCCCTCACTGGTCCAGAGTTGCCATCTGTCCGAGCTCTGGCAGAAGCTGATGTTAGTGCTTAGCAGAGGAGAACAGGTATTTCTACGCAGTAGTGCCTGACGCTGGCACTAAAAAGCTTTTTGTGCTGGAAAATTGGGGACAGCTAAAGGCAAAGCTTGGAAGCACAGGCAGCATGCTGACAATTTTTAGGGTCTCAGCTTTTGAACAGCCATGAAAGCTGGGCTACTCACTGTGTAACACTGTTAGTAATAGCCACAGGAGCTCTGGTACTGGCTCTTATTTAATTGATCAAATCTATTGGAAAAGATAACAAAATTGAAGTTGTGTAATCAGTCCCAAAGGGAGGTGGTGATTGTAGAGGGTGAAGCTGTTCAGTACTGGAGAACATTGTTTTTTGAAAGCTGGATAGTTTTTGGCAGCTGGGACAATGAAAAACTAATCCCTGGGATTTTTTGCATAGTTCTTAGCAATTGTTGTGGAAAAAAAGGAGAAAAAATTGATTCTTGCTTATCTAATTATGGATTTTTTTCTAGAAATTCGTTGCTAAGTTGAAACAAATGAGTTGTGGATAATTGTTTATCAGCAAAAGTTTTCCTGCTTTAGGTAGAATGTGAGAGAGTTCTAAGAGAAATTTTAACTGTTAGGTTTCTTATGGATCTGAAGTAGGAATGGGTTACAGCTCCCTAAAAATTTCTTATTAACAGCAAATCATTAAAGCAATGCAACAAGTGTTAGAAAATTTCAACTGCTGTGGAATAAACTACAGCAGAAAATTGTGAATATAACTCCTGTTATTCAGTATTTTGTGGGACCCTTGGGATTAGCATTCTGAATAGCAATAGGGATTTTTTTTTTTTTTTCTTAGCCAGCAGCAAGAGTTTCTATTTATGCCAACTTTCTGACAGCAGAAAGAAAAGGGATATAATTCTGGAATACCATGAAGGGGTAACAGAACTTTTAACAAATTTGTAGGTCTCATTCATAAGTTTCAAAACCAAGCAGAAACAAACCCCAGAACAGTCTGGGAAAAGATAACTTTCATGGTAAAATACAGCTTGTGGCAATCTGAAGTGATAGCTCTTAGGTTGTGCACATGTATTTGAGAGCTTATTGTCTGCACAGGCAAGGGGTGGTTTTTGGTTTGGTTTTGTTTTGTCCTTTTTTTCTTGTTAAAGCCAGAGGGAGTGCTGGAATGTGCTGAAACATTTGAGCAAGAACCAGTATGTGAACAAATAACCTGCAGTAAACCTCAGGTTGCCACTCAAGGTCAAACATGATGAGAGTTGCTCCAAAGGATGCTGAGGAATACATTCAGTGCAGGG
Source organism: Edolisoma coerulescens (assembly GCA_013397115.1). Lineage (NCBI taxonomy): Eukaryota > Metazoa > Chordata > Aves > Passeriformes > Campephagidae > Edolisoma > Edolisoma coerulescens. The sequence goes on from VWZW01007169.1 coordinate 1,746,760, forward strand.
AGCTCTGGGAGCAGCTGCAGTGTGAGAGCAGAGCTCTGTGTGAGCCCAAGCCCCAGGAAAAGGGCCTGGACTGCCGACACTTGGCAGCACAAAGGACCTTGACCGTGGCACAGCCAGGGGCTGGACACTCGGGGACACGGCGGGAACCCAGACTCTCCCGCCCCTGGGCTGTGAGGGGATAAAAGCCCCGTCGCTCCTTTGTTCAGGGCCCTTCCTCGGAGGCACCAGCTCCAGCTGTTACTTTGTTATTCAGTTAATTGCATGATGATTAAATTATTTTCGGGAACAGGACATCTGAGGCTCTGCCATGGGACCCCTGGGCTGGAGCCGGTGAGGAAGCGTGGTGTGACTGAATGTGGGATGTGCCGCTGGGAAGGAGCCTCAGGCCCAGCGCCGGCGGTGCGAGACGGACTGCAGGAATGGCTCCTGGATGGTCAGACAGGGAAGCTTCCTTAACAGGTACTAATTACACTTGGATCCAAAGTAAGAAAGGTGGATGTTCCACTGATAAAGTGAAGACTGAAGTTCTTCAGAGAATAGGAAGCTTTGGCAATTCTGGAAGATCATTACACAATATGGTAAAAATCAGAAAGGCGCAATGGTTAACGTTGCTCTTTGGTCCATTTTGTTTCAAAACCCCTTGTGTAGTGAATGTACAGAGGAGGGTAATTAAAGGCCTAGTAATTATTAATTATAATTTAAGATGTAGTGATTGGCTTATGATGGCAGCATCCTAAGGTTTTCAGTGATGAAGTGTCTTGCCCTGGAAAACTATATCTGGCATGGTAAGCTACTGCTTTCCATGGACGGTGCTTGTGGTCAGGACAGGCCTGGTGTTACTTCAGTGTCTCCATTTGCCAATACTGACCTAGAGAAAAGAGCAAAGGTTTGCTTGTTCCAGGAGCAGGCACGTGCTGAGAGCAGTGTTCTCCCTGGCTTTCTCCTGCAGTTTGTGTTGCTGCAGCTGCTGGCTGAAGGGGCACCAGATGGGCAGGATTTCATTCTGGCTGCCCCCAGAACTGAGGAAGTGGCTCTGGCGTCTGGGGCTGGAAGAAACAGGAAAGCAGTGTCCTTTCTGTCCAGGCAAAGGGGCAGAGGCTGTTTCCAGCAGTGGTTGTTCCTGGCCACCTTGGGACAGGCACAGGGGGTTAGGTGGGTATCAGAGCTGGTTTTAGGCTGCATGAGAACTGGTACTGACATTGCCTGTGGGGACACCTGACTGTCACCCCACATACATCATATGCCATGTTATCCCATTAACTGTCCAACTTACATGGGTGGTTCTGTATATACGGGCATTTCTAACCCTGACACAAGGGACTGTCTTGCTGTCATGAGGATGGGAAGACCTTAATTCCAGAGCTTTGTGCTACAAAACACCATCCTTTTGTCTTTTTACCATGAAATGTCTTTCCATTTGTAAGCAGTAAGAAAATAACTGAATGGTGAAAGTCAACTGCACAGCAAAGCTACTGACAGTATGGGATGTCGACTGTCAATCTGTCACTTATATAAATGGAACAATAATTGTTGTTCCTCTTCAGAAATGTAGTTTATGCAGTCTATATAAAGGCAAATTATTTAGTGCAGTGCAAGGAAAATTCTTTTTTCCTATCTGAAACCAATTTAATGTTAACTGATGAAACCATTAGAAGATACTGAGCCCAATATGAATCCCTTTGGTGGAATACACGATGTGGAGGAGTGGCTTATCTCACAAAAAGCCTGCCTCCATTTTGGAGGTAATGGGTTTTTTATTTTTTCACTTTCTTAATAATAGAGGAAGAGAGAGGGATAGATCTGCTAGAATATTCTCCTTATCATCTTTGCAGCCTATGGTCTCATGGAGAGGAATAGCTGAGAGTTGAAAGGGGAAAAATCCTGACTATTGTGCTTTCCCTGAGATAAGGAATACTTTAGAATCCCTTGTCTCATGCATGAAGCCTGGTAAAAGGGTTCCATATTAACATATGGAAGAGTTTTTGGGGAAAAACAGATCTTAGCCTCAGGAGTCTGCTTTTGACTCTTGGTTTGTCTGGGTGTTTTATATGTCTTTGAAAATGAATGTTAGAAAGGGGACTATGAGCCACGCAAGCTGAGATTACTGCATTGACCTCAAGAGGTGAAAGCACAATTGAAAAGGTCTGTTTTAAATGTTTAAGGAATTAATAATTGCTGAAAAGTGCAGATACTAGAAGAACAAGCATCTTATATGCCGTGTTACAGACAGATCTGGCACTCATGGGAGGCATTTGTGACAACAGTCTTCCAGTGGGTGACATTTATGTACATGATAAAGAGACAAGACCTCTTTATGTAAAATTTACAATGAGCTTTCTAATGTCATCAGTTTTTTTAGGCTTACAAAATTGCCTCTCTTATAAAATTAACTCCTCATGTTTGGCCATCAGCCTTTGGGAGTTGCGGAGAGCAGCCCCACAGGTGTGTGTGGCAGTGGGTGCACGAGGGGGCTGTGGAGCCACAGAGAGACAGGACAAGATGCTGCTGGCCATGGACATGTAGCAGTCAAAATGGCTCTGGGCAACAGCTGCTGCTGTTGGACTGAATGTGGTAAAATCAGTGTTCATCCTCGAGGAGACTAAGGTGAGACCTCATCGCAGTCTACAACTTCCTCACAAGGGGAAGAGGAGGGGCAGACACTGATCTCTTCTCTGTGGTGACCAGTGACAGGACCCAAAATTGTGTCAGGGGAGATTTAGGTTGGATATCAGGAAAAGGTTCTTCACCCAGAGGGTAGTCAGACACTGGAACAGGCTCCCTGGGGAAGTGGTCACAGCACCAAGCCTGACAGAGTTCAAAAAGAGTTTGGACAATGCTCTCAGGCACATGGCGTGACTCTTGGGGATAGTGCTGTGCAGGGACAGGAGTTGGACTCAATCCTTGTGGATCCTTTCCAACTCAGGATAGTCTATGATTCTATGAAAGTGCGTCATTACCCTTGTTTTTTTCTGAAACCGTGTTTGAGAGTTGGGAACAAGCTTTTTTTATCACTTTTTAGTGACAAGGGGCCAGCAAAGAATTACAAAATTGAGAAGCAATAGTATCAAAATACTAAACAAGGGAGAAGGAAAAAGACATTGAACTAGAAACTGATGCTAAAACCAGTGTGAGGGAAGGGAGCAGAGAGTGCCAGACAGAGCACAGTGTGTTAGAGCAGAAAATGTGAGTGGAGACCACAGGCTGCAGCAAGGCTTCTCTGTCTCCCTGCAGCCTCCTCTGAGCAGTGTCACTCATGTCACTTGGTCTCCCAACCTCTGAAAACTCCAAGTGTAGCCAACTGACTGTTTGGATCCCTTGTTGGAGTAGGTGGCTTCTACATGATGGAGATCAAGAGAAAACGGTGAGTACTGACTATAATTATAAACTGGGAATTGCCTCTTGTGGTGAGAACCCTGGTGAGAGGTTTGTGGCATCATTCACCCAGAATGCTTTCACGTTTTCAATGTAGGAATTGATAATCACTTTCACTAGAAAGCCATAAGCATTGTGTCTCTTGAAAGCCGCAAGATACTTTCATCTCTCAAAACCTTTCAACAAATGAAACCCAGTAATAGCTAGAGCTGTCCAATCTGAATTAATTTTGTCAAGCGGAACTCTGTATGCTAAAATTTTTTGTTGGGTGATAAATGGACAAGGCTTTGGATTCAGCCACCACTTGACATTCTTGCCTTCAAAAATAAGTATTTTGTTTTAGGATATTGTAAGTGACACCTTTGTGGGGGTTTGAAGGACATGCTGTCTCTGTAGGATGCATGCTTTTGTCCAGCCTTTCTGTATGGAGAAGATGATATGTGCGGGGAGGTTACATTTTGCTGAGCAACTCTGTAAAAGGACAGTTTTGGCTTGAGAAATCCAAGGAGGTGAATGGGTGGCTCTGGAGAAGTGGTGGCCCAATGGGGGCTCTGACCACATGCTTTGGCTGGCTGTGATCTCTCTTTACTCCTTTCATCTTGTTTAATATGGCAGTAGTATGTACAAGAGAAGGTTTATGGTGTGGATGTGTGCTCCCCCTGCTCTCACAAAACTTTGCCTTCTTGCTGAGCCCGCTGCATCCCTGGTTTAAAGCAGAATAAGCTGCATTTTGCTAAGAAGTTCACTAAACCATTCAGATGCTGTCTTAGATCTGGCAGCCTGCAGTGCATCAGAGTATTTTGATAAGCATCATGTCTCCTTGGAAACTACTACTTAGCAGTAACTTGACGCTACATTTGGAGTGTTATGATTAATTTAAGCCTTGCTTCTGCAAAGACACACGGTATGGGCCTCCTCCCACAGAAGTGCAGAGTCTTGTTGAGCTTATCAGAACAGCTCGTGTGTTCCAAAGTGTCCCTGTGGGGTTTAGGAGTTCTTCTCTGAATCTCTTCAGGCTCTGCTTTAAGCTCGTTGGTTATAAATCTCACTTGTTATTCTTAGGTATATTTTTAGGAGTCTGTTGTCTAATTTGATATTTTAAAAACATTTCTAAAAAGTCTACATCCACAGTTATGAATAAATATAAAGCTCCTTCTGAGGCCATTAAATAGTATTTTAATTAGGCTGGCAAAATTGCTTTTGGCTTGTCTTTAAAGTCTTTAGTATCTTATTTCTATTAACAAAATGGTAATCAAGATTAAATTCTAAAATGTAACCAAAGTAGGTCATATTTTTATTAACTGGAGATAGATAATGAATGTGCCCTATATAAAGATTTGGATTAAATCTTCTGAGATGCTGAGGAGAGTGTTTTAATTAAGGTAATCCTTACTGCATCTAGCCAACACTATTGCTGCTTAGGAATTTAAGATCTCAGTCATGCATATTAGTGCATTACCTCAACGAATCTAATAGAGATTTAATACTTGTATTTGAAGTAGCAATCTGTTATAAATTAAAAGCATTTGAATAATAAATTTAAATCATGTTATTCTTTGCAGAGTTTTATATAATTAAGGAACACATTCAACATTAATTATTTGTAATTTCTGTAGTACTAAGAAGGTGTGCTTTGTTTTTGCTCTTAAACCAGTTGTTGTTTTCACCTGCTTGTAATATAGAGAAGTCCAGCTATTGCAGCAGTGTTACATACGTGTGCTAAGTGTCTCCCTGCACAGTCTGTAGCATTGCCCTAATCCCTCAGGGATTTGGGACACTTGGCGTAAAGGATGTGTACCATCCCACTGAATGCTAGACTGGGGTTTGCAAAATGTTTTAAAATAAAATGCTTTAAATGCATTTAAATGCTTTAAAATGTTTTAAAATAAAAAAAAATAATAGTAATAAAACATTAATATAGAATAAAAATAAAATAATGCTTTAAAATGCTATAAAAATTTGACTGAAGCGTTACTGATTTGCACTGTAAGATGTTGTGAGTGCAGTGTTTGAAGATTTGGCCTGTAGTACTGGCAAAAAGGACTGCGCTTAATGCAGTACATTGTAGTCTCCCAGTATAGATGTGTATGCAAAGGCAATACTCCTCTGATTTCAGTGAGAATTAGCTTAGAAGTCTAGGAAATTTTTATGTATTAAATAACATAACTGGAGACTTTTACACTGAATACATTCTGAGCATCTTTTTTCCATGAAGACATTACTGTTCCTGTGATTTCTAGGTTGCATTTCTGAACTCTGCTGCTGCATTAATCCGCAGGAGTAACAGCTCAAAGCGAAGCGGGCAGACACCTTCTCACACAGCGCTTTGCTCTCGGTGTGCTCTGTGATGCCAGGGTTAGCTGGAGTTTGAGTAAGAGCTCTTATAATACCCTGCTTTGAGTTATGAGAAATACTAATTTTTGAACTCAGCTTTGCCTGAGAAATACTGGTTGGAGTGCGCTGAGGTCCTGTCTCAGCACTTGTTCCCTGTGAGCAGTTGATGCGATGCTTGTAGAACAAGGGTAAGGAATGGGCAACATCTTCAGAAAGGCTCTTCCCTGGTCCATGTTGTTTTGGTTTTTATTTGCACTGGCTTCTCCTGAGGAGACTATCTATCACTTAAAATAGGCAATGTACAGGGACTTTCTGGCCATGTTACCCACAGAGCCCCACTCCCCACAGCGGGGGAAGAATGTGACAGTAAATCTGCCATCCTCTTCCATTAAAAACTCTCCCTATGCTGATATTACTACCATTGTGCCAGATCTTTCCATTTCACACGGTGGGATGCACCGAAGAGTCAAAGGAGTTTTGGTTGTGCTTTCTCGAGTTCCTGTATGGGTAGGGATTTTCTTACCTCTTTTAATTCTGCTCTTCCTCGTGGGGGAAAACCATACTGATATTCAAACTTTAATTTTTGTTTGCATAAATGTAACCCTTCTGCTCCTTTGGGAAGCATGCTGCACAATTCTCATCTCTTGGGCATTTAGGGCCATCAGAAACAGTATCTTTCTTGCTCACAAACAAAAAGCAAATCAATGGGAAGATCATAAAGATTATCTTTATTAGCTTCCTGCCTGCATAACTCCACAAGCATAAAACAATGTCTTATAAACTCACATTGTTCTATAAATTAACATAAAAGAATGTTCCTGTTAGGATTTTCCTGTTATATGCAGTCAAGTAATATTAAATACTTTATTTATGTCAAAGTCACTGAATATAACATATTCTTGCTCTCTTAGATGACAACTACTAGAGTAGTCACAGATGAATCTGTCTTTTGGGATGGAAAATTTTGCTGTCCTTGGTCTGATGTTCTGTTTTGTGGTTTAGTGAAGAATATAAAGAGAAACCAGGACTATGTAGCACAACAGGACAATCTTGTCTAGGCTCTTCACTAACTGTTAATGTTCACTATTTGTTACAGATATTGTCCTTTAAATTGGTAATTGATATATAAACTTTACACTAATTTACACTGGTTTTTTTGGCATCATTAGTTGGGAAATTACAACCTTCCCTGTTTGTTATACTTTGGATTCTGGTTGCAGGGATTCTGCCTCTCTCCTCTATTTTAGCATTCCCTAGATTGATGCTGAAAATTACATGTTATTTTTTCTTCCTTCATAAACCCATGTCACAGAAGTAGAAAGACCTCAGCTATTGAGATCAAAGGTTGCTCAACTTTGCTGGATAGCATGGCATGAAGTTCGGCCGTGATGAATGGTGCCAGGACTTGAAATAAGAGTAGCAAGTCTAAGAGCATGAGTCACTGTACTAGGTCTTCACATCTGCAGAAAATTTGTTTGAACTGCTGGCTGAAAGCATTGACAATTTTCCATTAGTAATGAATTACAGTAGTAATTTCATTAATTTCTTCACCTCAGTCAGGATGTTAGTGTAAGTTGCTTAACCAAGCATCAGAGGAGCCATTGCCGTTGACCTTTAGTCCTTTGCTGCGTAGCCAGGACCAGTTAAGAAGTAAATTAGCGTAGCATCTCTTTTAAAAAAAATTACTTTAGATAAGCACTGGACATAATTTTTTCCTGTTTTTAATTTAATAGCAGGTTTATGGTTTTATGCAAAACCATTCACATTGCAGCTGACCCTCTGGGAACTGGGTTTTTTCGTCTGTGTAATTTGGTGTCTTTAATAATCTGCTGTCTGTTAAATCCAGCACAGGCTTGATTAATGAATTGTGATGAACCAATGCATTAATTTACAGGTTTGGTCTAATACCCTAAAAGGCTACATCAGTGCTTCCAGTTATTAATGTTAATAAACTTGAGAGAAAAAGCAATGTGAGGAGGGGTAAGGAAAGGTAGTATGTGGCACGTTTTGTCTTTATTCAAGCATTTATGTCTGCAGCTACTTTTCTTACAAGAGAACTGCAAAAGCCCTTGACAACAGACAACATCAAATGGAGAACAGCTCAGTAGTGTTTGAAAAGACTGTAGAATTTCTGAAGCTGTCTGTGTTCCATAGTCAAATCTTTTTTTCTTTGCTGAAAGTCCATATTCAACACAGGTTTTCATGCTGTTTTTCTAAATACTGTGTAATAGTTTTGAAACCCTTTTCTGTGGCTGAAACACAATCTTGAGTATGAATTTCTCTGAAAAGTCACTCCAGAACCCTGGCAGGTGATCGGTAGATGTGCATATAAGGAGGCATATGCATGAGAATGGTGGGTATTTGACGTAGGCAAAATTGGCTATGATGAGCAACTCATTTCTAAGATGATATTGAAGCTTTTAAGATGATCCTTTGAAAACTTTAAATAAATCTACAAGCTAAATTGCAAAATTTTATTCTATTTCATTTTTAAAAAATCCTTCATGTGTCTATTGCATGTAATGATTCCAAAGAGTAGAGTGTATTCTGTTCAGTCTCAAAAGAGCTGGTACATTGAGGAAAGGGAATAGTAATTGATTTATTTATTTTTTTATTGAGAAAGTAGGGTTTGGGAATGGGATAGTAATATGGTGTGAAGATTTTAGGGTGGTGTAAAAAAAGTATGAAATTTTTGTCTTTGATGCTGAGCCTTTAGATCTTGAAAACATCTTAAAACAGCATAGAAGTTCAAAGCAGGAGCTGTGTGTCCTCTCTCCTTGGATATTAGCTCACAGTACTGGAGCTCAGACTTCTTCAAATTATAATTCCAGCCTTGCCTTGTTCTGATAAATATAATCTAAGAATTATTATTTTAGACATTGATGTATCCATCTTTCTGTCTATTAAAATACAGCATGATGTTTAAAGCCCATTTTAGCAATCATGCCTCGGGCATTGTCTTTCTAGTGGGGCACAGGAATTTTCACTTGTCCTTGAGATAAATGACACTGGTATAGAATTGGCATCTCTTAAGTCTTGCTTCAGCATCCATGGCACCAAAGTATTGCTAGAAACATTGGAATGAGACAGAGAAATAACACTGTTTAGGCTGAACAAAATAAATTCCCTCTGTTTCTGTTGCTTCTTTCACTTCCTTACTGGTAGGGAGGGAATAATTTCTGCTACATCTTGGCTATTTTAATAGGATTCAGAGTGCATGATCACATTAGATACTGTACCTGAGGCAATCTGTGTTTAGACTGGTGATAATTACATGCAAAAGTCATTCAACAATGAGGCAATTAATGCTGATGAACTTTAATAAAGTCAGCTGTCAGCAATAGATATTGCTGGCAAGTTTCCTAATCCTATATTTATAATACTTTGAAATTCCCTTCTGTTCTATTCTGTAATGCATTTCTGTTTAATGTGTTAAAAAAAACCCACCAGAAAATATTGCCAGCAACATATTTATATATGGCACAAATAGGAACAAAGAGGTCAGAAGTCAGCCTGCTTACCAGATTTACTGTAGTGATTGGTATTTACCAAAGAAGATGATAGACAGAACAAGGCAAATCCTCTGACTCTCTCAGCAGAGGAAAGGGAAAGCATAGATAAGGAACACAGGGCTTACATTTCCTCTCATTGTTGATTAACAAGCATTAAATTATGCTTAATGTCAGATGTAGGCAGGTCATAGTAATGTGTCAGTGTAAATTAGAAGATCAAGCCAGTTAGTGTCTGGGATTTGCAAAATTCTGGAATCTTTGTCTTTTGCTGCAGAGACATACTTTTGTGAATTTCTAAGTAATCCTAACCGGTTATATGATCAGATGAATTTTGTCACTGGAGAATTCCATTATAAAACCATTATTCTTTGGAACAGAAAGCAGAAAGTGACTCCCAAGCTTTTTTGCCTTTCCGGCACAAGCAACCATGAAGTTGCAAGGAGTGGCTGATGGAGGAATGAAGTGTCCTCCTCATTAAACTTTACTGAACATTACAAAGGCAATGCAGACCTGTGTGCCTTTTCCTGGGGATCAGTTGCTTTGGTGGGCTACAGTTCAGGAACCACTGCTCTGACATGAGGAAGATGGAAAATATGGAAAAACCTGCTACAGGGTACAGATGAGACAGCTAACACAAGAGTATGGAGCCTTCTGTGAAACAATATAAAAAGTCTAAATATGGGAGTAGTTTTAAAATGGCCGAAATAGAAATTGTCTCTTTCCTAATCCAGTAGAATTCATATAAATCATGTGCATTATAGAGCTGTTACACGTTAGGTTTAGGGCATGCGCTTGCTCCGGGTGTCCTGGAAGAGCCCTTCTAACAGGAGCACTGCAGACTGTCAGTTTGGGGAAGGATGGTTTTTGTCAGAAGCTTTCTCCCCGTTTTTTAGGAATGCAATGGCAAACAGCAGTGAGGTGTTCTTCCTTGTATGTTTTCTTACTAATATAAAGGCATTATCTCTAAGGCCAGAGATGGCCAGAGGGACTATCCCTGTAGGTGTATGTGTTCTCCTCCTTTTCCCTGTTGGCTGTGGTGAGAGCCCTTGCCTGGATGCACTGGTGGTCTAAGCCAACGTGACTCTTCTCACACTCTTCCTTTATCTGCCTGGAGCAAAAGCAGCATTGGCAGTCCCACAGGGCAGCGAGCAGCTGTTAAATACAGGTTCAGTAGCTGAAACTACATAGTATTTTCTATTTTAGCTGTTGTACTATGTTAATCATTAAAAACCATACATAGCTGAGGAAAATCTGTTTATGGAAGCTGAAAGTGTGTTGTGGTGAGTGTTAAGGTTAGAGATGATGGTTCATGTGTATAAGCCTTTGGTTTCAGTTAGAAAAACTCTGGTATTTGGGATGAGGTTAAGTTTCTAGGGTGAGGTTGGAGATGAATCACAGCTGGATTTTGGCTTTTGGCTTTAACATCTACAATCTTTTTTCAGCAGCTGACAGAAAGATCATATTGTACTAGATAAGCTGTACAAAATTCCTGCTGTTTTAACCTGAAATCATATGATAGAAAGGTTTAGAGTTGGAAATGGAAAATGTAATGGAAAATGTTTGTCATGAAATGTTGGAGGCAACCTGCAGCAAAGCCCCAGCAGGAGACAGGTGAGAGTCAGGAGAGGCTCACCTGGGTCTCTCTTATAATGGAAAATGTCTGTTTTGGCCTGACTAGCTTTGCCTGCTTGTGTCCTTCAGGAGTGAAATTAGAAGGGAGAGAGGAAACTGAGATAGGGACTCTGGGGACAGTGGGGATACAGGGGCCTTGGCACAGGGAGACAGAAAGGCACAGGCAGTGGGGACTCAGAGGAGAGGCAGTGGTGAAGAAAGACATTAATGATGTGAAAAAAATGGGATTGGGGGTTCACATCTTTCCCTGCTTGCACTGAAGCAGGTGACAGCAACATGGAGTGGCTTTTACTTGCTAGTTAGATCTGTAAAGTATTGAAACATCTGTTACACTCTGTAATGACTCCTTGAATTGCTCAGGCACTTACGGCATAAGGCAATGCTGCATAAACAAGCTTGTCTCTAAAGTCAGGTGTAGGACATTCCTGTGGTTTTCTTACTTCTCCAGTCTTTGTTGGGAGTAATGGTCTTTTCCAGTGATTGGGTCGCTTATTCTGCCTGTGGAGGAGGTTTGTGCAGCGACATTTCTTTTTGTGTTACATCAGTGCAAGAGAAAACACTTTTAAATAGGAGGAGGCTGGCAAGCATCCAGATTAGGATGCTAAGACGTGGATGGGTGGACAGCTATGAGGATATAAACCCAGGGTGGGCCTCAGAGGGTTGTGGGTGACGGGTCTTGTTCTGCATGTCAGGAATGTGGTACCAGGGGTCTATCCTGGGACCTGTCAGTGACCTGGGGAGGTGGTGGAGTGTGCTCTCATCAAGTGTGCAGATGTCCCCAGCTGCAGCTGGGGCAGGGATAACATTCAACATACTCGAGTGCTGGGCTGCTCTTTAGGGAGAATTAGCCAGGCTGGAGAAGGCAGCTGCCAGGGACCTCATGAAATTCAATGGCAACAAATGCAAAGTTGTGCCCTGGGGAAGGAGAAACCCCCAGGGTTCCCCTGGGATGGGCTGTCTGAGGACAAGTCTGTGGAGAAGTGCAGCAGAAATGAAGGCCAATAGCATCCTGGGCTCTCTTAGCAGGAGCAAAGCCAGGAAGCTGAGGAAAGTGATTATCTCCTTCCCAGGACTTGCTAGATCTTGTTTAGATATCCATCAAGTTTGTAGCTCCTATACAGTAAAGACATCCTTGAAGTGGATTTCAGTGAAGGGCCACCAGCTTGGTCCCCAGACCACAGCTGGAGCCCTGTGAGGAGAGGCTGAGGGAAGGGGACTTGCTCAGCCAGGGGAGGGCATGGATGGATAGATTGGGTCACCTACCAGCAGCCTGCCAGAGACACTTTCCCCATTGGAGGGGGTCTTTCCCCATTGTGGGTGGGAGGTCCAGCAGTGCAGCAAGGGCCCAGGGAGGCTGTGCAGCCTCCACCCTTGGAGGTTTTCAAGAACCTGCCAAAGCCCAGAGTCACCTGCTCTGGTCCCCTGGCTGACCCTGTCCTGAGCACAGGCTGGACAGGATGGACTCCTGTGCTCCCTTCCGATATGAATTGTTTGACAATTCAGACAACTGAATATGAAAAAGAGGGAGGGAGTGGTGGGAGGGGAAGTGGGTAGAAAGAAGAGTTGATCAAAATATATTGCTCAAAAATTCAGTGGTGGACATCCTAATGTTGGCTCTTAAAGACTTAGTTTTCTGTGGACTCCCTAGTCCAGAATTTGTTTGCCCAGTGCAGTCTGTTTAGATTAAATTTAACCATTTGCATTTGTTCTGGTTGGATAATTACTTGAAAATAAGGCTGTGGGCTAATTTACCTGCTTTTATCCAGGTCAGCCTGGTCCCACTTACTTGACCTAGTGCTTGAATGACCCTGAAGATACTTGTAACTTCAGATGGGGCTCTTAAAGGTAGGTCTTTTTCTTCTTTCCTTTTTTTTTTTCCTTTGGGATTTTGTGATTTTTTTTT
>VWZW01007169.1:1763450-2091395 GCA_013397115.1 Edolisoma coerulescens
GCCGCTTACTCTTCTTCCCATGCTCTGGAGTTGGTGGCTTCTTTCTGCTCGGTTTCTGTAAAATAATGATTTGAAAATGTATTGTTTTAACAATGCAATTAATCTAATATGCCCTAAAAATGTCTTTAGCAATACTTCCATTCAAAAGGTTGATCTGTGATGGGGACCAACACCACAATAGGCTTCAACGCAGAAATGTGTAAGGTAATACGGCGTTGAGTAATGCAATTTTTGTTTTCCCAAGGCTAATATCTCACTTGTAGTAGTTAATGAGTTAACATCAGAGAAACAATAGATTGAAATAAGCAAAGGCAAGGCTTTACAGATTTCATTGGAATTTATAGAGAAAATCTGGTGTCAAGCAAAAACTCCATTTTGTGTTTTCTGAAAGCAAAGTCACGGTAATTAAAATGCTTTGATAAAATGTTTCCCCTGCATAATTGGTGTCCTTGGTCTGTTGCTCCTCAATCCCTTTTTTTTTTCTTTCTTTAATTTTGTTTTGTTTTGTTTTAATCTCCCAAACTTTTACAACACCTGCAGTAGAAGGACCACAGTCACAGAGCTTTGGGGGAAAGGGAGTTTGTTTGTTCTGGTTTTGTTTTTCTTTTGAGTAGGTTTCAGGAGGTTTGTCAGTAACCATGCTAAAAGCATGTTTGTAACTGTAACAGTTGTGTGCTCTGTTGTCAAAAACCTTAACAAACCTTTAAGTGAGTCTAATTAAAGCAGCCTTTGATAATGGCAATAATAAAAGATTGCTTTAATTTACGCTGCAATGAAAGGATTGTGCCATTAAATTTTACAGGAAATAGTGGAACTGCTTTTCCAGGCTAGGTAGAAATTGCATGCTGTGCTTTTGTGATCTCAGTGAAGTCCCAGTGACTGTCTTTCCGGCCATCAGCCAGAACTTCAGAAATGAGGTAGTTCCTCCCTCTTGTGAGAGAGAGATGTGTGTAGTCCAGTTATCCTGTTTGGCATTTCCAGTGTGTGTCTCTTTTCTAAACCTTGCACATCTGCCCCCAAAGCCTGTCATTTTAATGGAGATCAAGCCTGGCAGGTTTTGTGCTGTCTGAACACCAAGCTTTGGGCTGGAAACATTATACGTTTTTTGGTTGGTTGGTTGATTTTTTTTTCCTTGGAGTTTCTTTTGCATTATGTTGTTTCTTGGTGTCTTGTCCTTTAAGCTGGGATAGTTCCAGAGACGTGAAATGACAACTTCTTTTTTGGACCATGATTGTAGATACCAATTGGACTGCCCTTCTCGAGAAACAGGTTGCCAGCCTGTAAAGAATGGTGTGGTGCGATACACATGTCAGCAGGGCATGTGGCTTTACACTCCAGGTTAATCACCAGAGAGCCTCATGTCACTTCTCCACTTTTCTGCTGCAGGTTCTGGTTTAATTTTTATTGTGTACTGAATTTTGTATTTATTTTCATGGGACCGTGGATGAAGCCTGAACTTTATGTTTTTGAGAGGAGAATCCAAAAGAGAAAAGTAAGCAACTTACCCCAGGTTATTTCCTAAGGTAAATTAGAACATTGAAGTTAAGTTCTATTTAATTTTCTGAACTTTCAGTGTTGCAGTGAACAAGCAAATGAAGTTGCCGAAATATGAATAAATCACACTTTGTAACAGTCTTTACATGATAAGGTGTTGGAAGGGCTAAAACCATATACCGTTAAATACTGAGAAGCAAGAATGAGACTCAGGAACCTTAGAGCAGAATATAAAATGATGCTGCTGCAGCTGGAGCTCATGCTGATTCTGTGTATTGTACAGAAAACACCATCATAACAATAACAAAAAGAAGATAAGCAACTGAACTGTGAATTCCAGGTTCATTTTTCAGTTCTACCTAACTCTTCGTAACTTTACAATGAAAGATTCAGAAATTGGAGCCAATTACCATAATATGTGGTGGTTTGGTGGGAGCATGTTCTACATCAGACAGTTAAAAGGTTTTATTGCTATTAGGAGCTTGTTAATGCCCTTGATAATGTCTCTAGTTGCTTTGTAATGTCTCTTGTTGAAGTATAGAATTCTTTTATCTTCTTATTACATTATGCAGAAACTCAAATTGAAACGATATTTGCAGGAACATTTAAAGTAGTGCATCAATCAGTTTCAAAGAAGAGAAAATGTTCTCAGAATAGGTTATAAAAGGATAACTGTCAGTTTTATTTTGGATGAACAAAGAAACCAACGTAAAAAGCACTTTATTGTAAAAGCACACTGTGCGATTCAATAAATATTCCATATAAATATAAAGGAAAAGAAAGTTCATAATTATCTGATGACTTGAATATAATTTAAGTAATACTTCCAGAATACAGAAAGTAGTGAAGCACCTTCTTCTTTCTTGTGTATTTCTACCTCCAGATCAAGTCCTCAGTAGGAGATAGTTTAAATTGACTTGTTAATGATTTGAACGGATAAAATATGGTTATAATTTAACATTATCTTCCAGGGATGTAAACCTCCTCACAAACCACCTCGCTGCATGAGAAAAATAGCAGTAGCACCTTCCCTCACTCTCCTTGTTTTTTGTTTTTTTTGTTGGTTTTCTTCCTCAAACATGATTTCTTGTTATTTGTTTTCCCTCTCGCATTTTTTACCTGCTTTAACAAGAGGTTATTTGAGTATTTATACATTTGGATTACAAACCTTCTATATGATTTGGTTAAAAAACACTTGCACGTGGTGTTATTATCCAGGGAAACAGTTGCAAATACTATGCTCCCTGAACCAGTAGTAGCTTGCTAGACCACACAAAATATGGCATGTTGCAAATCTCATCTTGTAGCCTGTAAACCAGAAGCAGCTCTCTCCCCTTCCCCCCTTCTTTATCTTCTAAAAAAAGAAAAAAAAAATACCAAAGACTGCACATAGAGAGTTGTAAGTGCTCTGCTCACACAGTAAATGTTTCCCAAAGAAATTTCAGTGTCTTGCCCTTTGGATCTGTTGTCTTTTTAGAATCCAGTGTTCACCCCTTGACTTCAACAGAATAGAGTACTTCTAGTTTAAGAAATGTATGTTTATTTCTGAAGAGTTTATTAAGGCCAAGAAATAATTGACTGTGAATGCACTGGTTTTGGTTTATTTATTTATTTTAGTCTATTTTGGTAATTAAATTCTATGCATAAGGGATTTCTGACCTCTTTTGTTGGTCATTCTGAAAGGGTATACAGCATGTACCTGCATTATTAAACTGTTTATTTTTCACTTCTAAAACTTTGAAAAGATAATTTATTTTTATTTAATAACCATACCACAATAAACTCACCTTGTTCATGCCCTGTTCTCAATTCTAAACTTCAGCCTAGGTATGTTTTCAAACTTGCAGGTGGTTCTTAAAATTATGGGCTATTGAAAAAACTCCTGTGGGTTTTAGGGACTTACAATAGTGATTTCATTGAAGTCTGCTATAATTGATGAATCAATTCACAATATTCCCAATGTATTTAAGATGAAATTTTATTTCCATAACACATTTTTCTACATAGGACTCCCCTCGTTTAACTGTGTTGCTGTGTTTCCAGGGCTGTGCAGCAGCTCTGAAGGCAGAGGTGCCAGGTGGCCTTTCCCCCCCAGCACCTCCATCCCCCTGCCCTTCTCTCTCTGGCCAACACCTGCCTTTTGTGGCACAGGTGTCATTACAGTGCCCCAAAAAGAGTTTATTTAATAACACTTCAAGCAACTTCTGAAGAAGCGCCTCCATAAGTTACTGAACCCTTGAAAAAACAGTAATTTACTGTGAGCAAGCTGGCAGGTTGCATGCAACTGTGTGCTCTGCCTGGGAAAATAAAGTGGTTCCCATGGCACCTTCCCCACGCTGTGGATGTGACATCCTCTATAGGTGAGGCTGGGGCTTGGTGTGAGGTGAGCCCTTCTTGGCCCTGCACCATGGGGTCTGTGCCTGCTGCATGGGCAGCCTGGCATGCAGCTCCATCCCTGCCTCACTCCCACATTGCTCTTCCCAATGGGCAAGCTCCTTCCCTTAAAACATGGGAACATCAGCCCTGGGTTAGAGACCCCCAAAGACCCAAGGTAAACAAACATCACGCTTTAAAAAAATACTGCACAGAAATCACAACCGAGCCCATGATAATCTTGGGATCGTACCAGAAGGCACTGGTAAGATATCACATAATCAGCTCTTTCTTTGTTTGGGAAGGAGTGTTTACTTGCCTTAAATTTATTTGACTTTTAAATTCAGTTATTAATAAAGCAGCCTTTGCTGACCTGAGGTGAGAGCAGGGGAACAGCAGCGCTTGCTCCAGGAGCATACATCAGAAACCTGACTTGAGTAAGACACAGAAACTAGGCAGTAAAAGCAGTTTGCACTTTATCTAGCATCTATTCCAAAATGTAGGTTACTGTGCCAAATGGGATGACGATAGCTCTCATTTTGCAGGAGTTCCTACTAACTAGACCCAATGCCATTTCAGAGCAGGACTTTGGTTTGGGGGCCGGCCAAGCTCTGCTTTCACCTAAAGGTGCAAAAGAGGTAAAACACAAGGCATCCTTGGGGAGATGGGGGTCAAGGCTTTCTAATCCAGTATGGGTTAAACACAAGAGACCTGTGGCATATGAGGAATTACAGAAACATATGTAAAATTGTTGCTACTTGAGCTGGAAAGCCTCTTGTAACATGTAATACTTTAAATAACTCTGAAGATAGGAGGAGGAATCTGGCTTTCCTAGATAGAAGCGTTTTTGGAGGAGGAGTGGAAGATGTTATGAATAGATGTGACGAAGGCAACAGCAAGACAGACTTTTGCATGAAGCACAGAAAGTTGATCTATAGGAGGAACTGTAGTGGCTTTGTGAACCATAAAGAAACTTAAAACTGATGGGTGTTTCTTGTTTTACTATGATATGACAAAAAACCAAAAAGAAGGGACTAGCAGCAGCACCCACAACACCCAGCCAAGAACAAGAGACATGAGAGACTCTTCGTTAGTTTACCAATTTCTAAATCAAAATGGAAGGGAGGCTTTAGAAGGAAAAAACCCACAGGCTGAGTAGTGGTGTTTTTCCTGGGTGCTAATAATGCTCTTACAGGTGTGACCTGACTTACAGAATGAAACCTCTGGCCTGGGTAGTGAGCATCTCATCACTGTGACAGAACAGGGCTCAGTTCAGATTGCAGCAGAGGAGAAGTGATGTCTTGGCAGAAGAATTGAGTGGGAAGTGACAGCTCTTGCTGTAAAAAAAGCAGAGAGTGTCTAAGAGTTAAAATAGATTCTTCTCTGAAATGCCCATGTAGCTTCAATAGCTCCACAGGAGTTTTAGGATTACAAATGACAGCAAAATTCGTGCCATTCTGCATAATTGTATTCTCTACAAAGAAAGTTTCCTACATCTCCTAGCAAAGACGGTACTTTCATTAGAAGGAAAATAATTTCAAAATGACATCTCTTTGTGCCAAGGATTAAAAAGATCTAACAAGGAGTTCTAAAAAAATAATGAAGCATTTACATTGAATCCTTTGGTTTTACAGGTAGAATAATGACATGAAAATAAAAGAAAATTTTAATTGGTGAAGGGATGGGGAAACATCTTAGTTCCTGACTCGTCACTATGTTCATCCTCTCTTGTAGCTCCCACCATTTTCACTGACAATATACAGAACTATATTTGTCTTTACTGAGGTTCAGCTCTGTTGAAAACAATCCAGATCTATCTCTCTGCTAATGTAAGATTTCAGCCTTCCTTAACACGAGTCTCTGACAGACAAGGATGAACCCAGAATGTCTTGGTTTGGCAATGGTTCAATCCCCTGTAATTTTGTTAATTTAAATTTAGTCACAGGCTGCACACTCAGGAAACGCCATCTCTTTTTGCCCCACCGCAGCCTAGAAACTCTCCGTGATCGCTCTGTTGTCATCGCTGGAGAGCACGAACCCTCTGTGCTCAGCTTGCAGTTCCGACTGCCATGTATGGACATTTCTAATTACTTTGGAGGCGCTCCATTTTGTACTGCATGCATAATTAGTTAGTTATTTACATTTTATTTCAGCATTTTTTCTAGCCGGTACACTAATGAAATCCCGGCGTGACATCAGAACCTTCCTGTTGAAGTGGGTCTTCCCTTCAGGGATCAGCCACCCTTTTAAATTAATGAGCCGCTTACAGAAACAGCTTCATGATTTTATGTGCAGTGTTTGCAAGGAAATTTATAAATGGTCTGACTCCTTTCAGATCCAAAATCTGTTGAAATTAAAATAAAATCTCCCACTAGTATTGCATGCTTTGGGTCATCTCTTATGTGGATTTTTTATTTCATATATTTACCGTAACTCAGTTAAGGAAAAGGGTCCTCCATCTTTCACACAGAGGAGCATATGTATGGGTGGGAAGGAAAGAATGGATGTAAGGAAGCTGATTAGCACTGCAGCCTCCAAAAGTATAAAATGGGATGTAGGTAAGAATTAGTAACATCATGTTATTAACAAGCTTGTTTTTCATTTGAAGACTTCATTTGAAGAATATAGGAAATACAATTAGTCTCCACGGAAGTGAGCTTCTTTTTGAGGCACTGTTTTCATAAAAGAAATTGATGATTTTTAATCTTATGTTGTTTTTCTTGTAAGTTCAATTGAACAAAAAAAACCAAACCAAACCAAAAAATCTCCCAAACAAACCAAACCAAACCCAAAAAAACAAACCAAAAGAGAAAGGAAAATGGTGTTGCTTAGCAACAGCCTCATTGAAATGGTCAGAAATTGGTGTATTTGCTGGAATTTGGGAGATATCTCAGGGAGCTTGCCAGGTGCATGGGATAAAGAAAGAAAAGAATTGATGTCCAAAATGGAGAAGAGAGCCACTACTGCCATCAGATTAAGCACATGCACTTGGCTTAATGTGGTTTGAAACACAGCTCTGGTTGCCTGGGTTCAGCACATGTGGACCTCCTCATGTGCCCTTGTTGTTTCAGTGGTGCAGGACTGTTCCTGTGGCAGGTAGACAGGGACAGTTTCTTTGTAATGTTTGTGTGTTTATTTTCCTTCATTTTTAGGCATGCTCATCTTCTCCCTCCTCGGTCTGGTTTACTCAGTAAGCAAGCTTGTCTTGAAGGCAGTGCTTTCCCTTGGGTAGAGCGGGAGGACACGCACACTGATGTGTTTGCAGCAGCCTCCTCTGCTTTACATTTTCTTCCCTGGTCCACAGTCCAACCCAGTGTGGAAAAAGAGCAAAAATGCCCAATGAGCATACCTGTCTGTCTTGGTGGAGGGGAGTGACTGGAGAGGAGTGGGGGAAAGGAGGGCTTAAGACTGTTTATTCCTAGGTGAAGTCCTGCACATGCCATTTTCTCTTTCTCCTAGGAGAGGCAACCCTTATGCTGGAGGCCTGGGAGAGCAACATCATTGCAGAGTAGGAAGCCCACGAGGCACAATGGAAGGCTGTATCGTGGTGTTTCGGCTGTGAGCTGCAGCCTTAGATGTTTTTTTGTCTCCAGGTAGTGCTGTCTCTGCTTTGTGCACTGGTAGGTGACCACACTGCTTTTGGGCTGCCGTGTGATCATTGTTTTGTGACTTGGATTTTTTTTTTTTTTAACCTTTTGTGTTGCCTCCCTTTCTTTCTATGGTGTATGAGCAAGGAGAGAGAATTGACTCAGTAATTCTATGTACTCTTGATTTGCCATTCATCAGCCTCGAGAGGGATCTCCAGCGTCCACATATCCTTAGGTCAGGCAGGATGAAGAGAACGTAGCACTGGCACTCCAGATACCTGGACTTCAGGAAAAGCACCCTTGAGGGTGTGCATTGTCCTGCATCCCTGTTGAGAGCTAATTAGCCTTTTGCTTTCCCCAGCATTGCTAGGGTTTTCTTTAATATCACTGTAAAAAGTATTTGTAAGTCCGGTTGTGCTCTTTAGACCCCATGGCTGGAGCGTGTTGACTTTGTGGCAGCCATTTGCACTCTTCGTACAATAGAGGGAAGGAACTGCAGGAAGGTGACTGAATCATCAGCTCTGTTTTGAAATGGACCATTGCTTTATTCCTGCCACTTCTGTGGCCTTTAGGGAACGGCTGCCTTTCCCACACAGCTCCAAATAAGAAAATGTGGAGAAGAAAAGTTAGTAACTTTTGCCTTGCACAAAATGAGGAAAGAGCTCTGAGAGGGAGAAAGTGACCAGACCTCACAGGCAGTTAAAATTCTGTGGCTCATTCCCTTTGTAGGGGAAAAATCTCATTCCTATGTGGATTGATTTACCAACTCATTTGCAGAAAGAATTATAAAATGCAAATATTTATGAATCACTGTATATGTTGTAATCTTATTTCTAAAACAAACATTGCCTTGTACTGTGGCTCCTATGTGCTGTGAGTTGAAGGATTTTCCAGCAGTTATCCTATTTAGAGCAATAAGCTGCAGGGAATAAATGCTGCTAGTCAGACTGGGATGTAGTGCCTTCTGGAGTATTTGTGCTCCTGGCAAGTTGTATTCTCCCTTCAACCAGTGTTTGTAAAAATTTTCAAATTAGTGTTAAAACTGGGGTATTTTTTGATATTTAACTTCTATTTAGGCAGATGTCATAGCCAAACAGGCAGCAGCATCCTTGTTTAATGTGGCTTGTAAGGTCTGGCTGGGGTTTCTGTTTTGCAGGGAGCTTCTCTCCGTGTGGCTGCTGGGGTGGCTTTTCTCCTGTGGCTGGGTGTGGAGGGCAGGCTGTGGGAGACACAAGCCATGCCTGCTGTGTGCTGAGATGGCCTCAGGTAGAGACAGCTGAGAGGGGAAGGGAGAATGGGCAAAAGACCAAGGGGACCATGGAGGTGTAGAATTTTGGTTCTTGTGCACTGAGCCTCCAGGACAGGAAAGGGAGTGCTTTGTGTTTTTAGGAAGGCATAAATGGTCTTGTAGTCAGGATGGACGGGATCCCTGCCGGGCAGCTGTTCGTGCCTGAGTGAGGTGGTACCTGGGTGCATGGTGATGGTGGTGGGGCAAGCCCCATGCCTCCACTGCTGCTCCTTGCAGCCCTCCCTGGCAAACCATCCTGCTGTGCAGCACTGGGCAGGAGACTCTCCTCTTCTTGGGTGTATTGGAAAACCTTTTGAGAAAAAAATCAGTTGTACTGATTTTGAGAGAAAGCGGCTTGTGATCCAATGTATTGGCAACTGGTAGGAAATAAGGCTGCTGTCATAAAATTATGCAATGAGTATCACTTTGCAGGATGAATTCTGGTGCTTTGTCTTGATTATATTTCTCCTTATAAGAGGAAATATTGAGGCTATATAAAAGGGTAGCCTGGCTGCAAGGAGGTGCTTTGTGTCTGCAGCAATTGGTAATATGGTTGTATACAAGTACTAATGGTTTGTGTGAAGCCTGAGGACTTCAGGAACTGGGTTAGTTACAAAGATTAAGACCAGGCCTGATGGATGGGTACAATGTCCTTTATCAAAATACAACACAAAAATAAGAGAGAGTAAATCAAAAGGTATGGAGGAAGCAGATTCTTTCATTGTGGAAAATATCTTCAGCATTAATCACTTCCTTTTGCTAGATAGATGCAAACATGACAAGGGAGATTATTTCCTTCCAAATTACAGTGCACAGTGTTTTTTAAATAAGATATTAATCCCTGTACAGAACAGTAGGTGCTGACCTCTGAGCTGAAAATTATTATGCACTTCTTAATTTGTCTCTATTTATGATTAAGCTCATATAAATCAGGGTGTAAATGCATTATTGAATGAAGTTATATAATATGCATGTGCCTCTAATCCTAATATGTTATATATGTCTGCTATATACAGCTGCATGACACAGTGTATTTATTAAAAATCTAGCAATTTTACATTCCTGTAATTGCAGATTTTTACTCATCTGCTTGTGAGCCTGGGGGTATGCAACAGCTGTTTATCATTGTATTCTGATGAAACCCTGATAAAAATGAAATGGCTGCAAAGAAATGTGGACTTACAGTGAGAAACTAAAATTTCAGGTGCTAATACACTTCTGCATATCAAAAATTGACTTATGCCTTTGCTTATTTTCAAAGAGCTCCTTTATAAAATAGCAAAGAATATGTAGTCTCCGTATGCTCAGTAAGGCAGAGATAGTAGAAATAGAAAATTTAAAAAAAAGTCAAATTGAATATTATCTTATGTATTTAGGATGCTTCTCAGCCTGGTTTTGATTGCTCTCATGTGTTTCCCCAAGAAGTCAGACTGCTTAAAGAATAAATAAAATAAAAGTTTAAATTACAAGATCAAACCATGGTCAGAGATGATGATGAGGAGCAATAAATTGGTGAAAGTCAGAGCTTTTCAACTGTTGGTTTGTTTTTTTTTTTCTGTGGCAGGTGGTAAATACTTTTTGTAAAAAAAGGTAAAAGTCTACTAAAAATTAAAATCTTTGCTGAAAGATTATGAAATGGACAGCAGAGACATTTTATTTGATTATATTTCTAACCGCTTAGCTTTTAAGGGAAAAGACTAAACACAATAAAATTGTCACTCTTTTGAGCGGTCTTACAGGTAATAAGTAAACAGAAGAAGGCAACTGTCTTCCCACATTACAATCATCAGGGTTTTTCTTGGAATATAGACAATGCAACAAGGAGTTTCTTTATAAGTTATTGGAGGGAGTAATCCACAGGCAAACCAACATACCTGTGCTTTCTGGAACAGGATAGCTGTTGCTGCTTGCTGAGAGTGTGGTTTATTGTTAAATGCTGTAGTACCCCTTCCCTTTTATCAGGCCTGACAACTTCACAGGTATGGGTATGAAGAAGGACCTAAAACTGGTCAGTGATGGAATACAGAAAATGGAGCAATTTCCATGGCACAATCCAAAATCTTTTTCTTCAGCCATCATGTGGTGTCTCTTTTTTTCCTTAAGCCAGACTGCTGAATAATGAGAGCAGGGTTTGTGCTTCATCATGTTCTCTCACAGGAGAAGGGAAGCACAGTGTGTTTTATTTCATGTTATTAGCTGGGCTATCACTGGGTTGCTTCATGATTGCAGGTCTCTTCCTCTTGCCTCATTGTTTTCTGTCACAGTGGTAAAAGCATGGCAGTGATGAAGGAAGCAACCAGCCATCAGGAAGGGATGTAAAGGCTGTAAATTTCAGTAGGGCAGGAGGATCTGTAAACATCTCTTGCTCCCCTTTGCAGATATCTCTATAATTCTACTGGCCCTTGGAGCTGATATGAGAAGGCAGTAAAATTTTAGGTAGAAGGGACCGTTGGCAATTGCAGCACATTGCTGCACATCCATGCACCAGGGAGAATGCTCCTCTCTCCACAGCAGCATTCAATGCCGTGTATCATCCTGTCTTGCAAGCTCTTACGTACCTGTGTAGGAGTGCTGGAGTAGACTGAACCTTCTGCAAGGAATGAAGGTTTCCAAGAACCGCTGTGGTGATCCATATGCTGCCAAAGGGACAGCTTGGAGTGAGCTTTGTTTGAAAATGCATGTTCCTAGCAAAATATCTAGAAAGAATTAAAATCAGGATTGTAGTAATGAATTAAATGGGAGAGTCACCTCCTTTGTATGTTTGAGATGTGAGGACATTGCACATCTGGAACCAGAAGTAGGTAAAGTCAGCATTTGCCCTCATTACTCCCCAGCTGCAATGTTTTGTAAGGGTTGCTGAGCTTGTATTCTGCATTTGAAACCCAAAAGGTAAAAATAAAGATTATCCAAGTCTTCAGAAGGCTGTCAATTCCTAAAAATGGCCCCAAATATAGGTTATGTTCAGGATAGCATCTCAGCAAGAGCCTGTTTTGAACTTGTCCATGACTGCTTTCCTGAACAGAGATGCTTCCACTGGCAAGGCAGTGCAGAACTGTCACAAATGCAGCTATTCAATGGTTTGTATTTCTTTTTCAGCTTAAAATACTTTATACAGCTAAAGGTTTTCTGATTTTCCCGCTTAAAACAGCCAGTGTGTATCTGTTCAGGACTTTGAGTGCTTGTGTATATCACTGTTTTAAAAGCTATTTTCCCTTGCAGAATGGGAATAATAGACTCAAAATTATTGTGCTGTGTAACTGAAATTAAATCACAGTTCCTGGCCTGTGCTCTTGTCTGTCCGGAGATGGGCATATTGAGTCATGGTGGAAGAGAAATCCTAACCAATAGTAGAGAAATAAAAATGTTCTGGTCCAGAGGAACGTGTCCATAAACAAATATTTCCTAATGGGTTCATAAAACAATTGGTTCTGAACTGGTGAAGGGTAAAATTGAGCCTTTATGCTTAGTTTTCCCTGGAGTAACTTGTCACAGCAGTTAAGAATTGAAAACTGCACGGTTTGTAAAGCCCCTCACTGGGATAAAACACCTGTTGTTTGCATTAAGGTGTAATTGTGCTGTATGTGCCTGGATACATTGGCCTGTAGCACCATCAGTGAAAGGTGATGCTCTCTTAACTTTTGGGAAGTTACCAACCTTCAGACACAAAACTCAGGGATGGAAAAGTATTTTAAGAGAAGCAGCTCAACCTAGTCTTTGGTGACTGCCTGTTGCCTCAAAGCAAGAGAGTGGAAGGTCAATCCCTCTGGCAGGGCTTCAGAAATAATACTTGAGGACAATACCAAAAAAAGTAGTACTGCTGTATTGTGTTTAATGTGACTATTAAAAGATAAGTTGCTAAAGGATTGAGGATCCAAGAAACATCAAATCAAAAAGGAAAGAATTGGTTCAGAACAGCAGCACACGATGAGCCATGGTACAAAGGAGACAAGAACCAGTTTTAAATGAGGACCAAAAGCAAAAGCTGCCATTCCAAAAGCATATTATTGAAGGTGTTTGCTGGCAGCACACCGTACAGTTTTTCAGCATTGTGTAAGCTTTTAAAGAACAATGCTGTACCTTGGATCATAGACTAAACTACTTTTTTCTTGTATCCTCTGGTGCTAACCTCTTTTGCACTTGACTATTGAAACTCCTTGCAAGTAGCTTCTCAAGTTAATCTTTTGTCCTCTGAATTGCTGAAGTGGACATCCCAGCCAACCAAAATATTATTTAATTTTTCCCTATGTTTTCCATTAATTCCCTAAAGAACACCAGAAGAAACTTTCATATTATCTCTGTATTTCTCTGTACTCAGTGGGCTTTAGTAAAGAACTGGCTGTTGCAACCAACCCTCAGTCTGTGGGTGGATGGGCAGCAGCTAGACAGTTTTTTAATTTTTGGATTTTATATCTTCCCTGCACTGGCTAGAGCATCTTCTGGGGGAGGTTATGGATTTTCTCCTCATTAAAAGAATCCATAGCCTGTACATCTCTCTGTATCCTAATCATTATTAATATCTAAGCAGCACCCCTGTTCTAGAATGACATACTGTGTTTAATTTTCCTGCCTTCTTTCAAACAGCAATGACTACATTTGCACTTAATGTGGAAACTTGGACTCAATTATTTAAGAGGTTGGGATTGGGCTGAAGAAGGAAGTAGGATACTGATGTTTTAGAAGTGTTGAAAAACCAAATGATGATTTGGATCTTATAGTAAAAGTGTCTTCTTACCTGTAAGTAGACAATGACCCTGACAGAGGATGGAGTGGTATCCATCAGATTTGCAACAGATTTATGCTTAGATTGTCAGAAGGGAAAAGAAGAAATGTCTGAAAAAAATGTGACTGAGCATGCCTAAAAAAATGAATCACTTATGTGTAAGAGCTAAAAATCCCATTGAAGTATGGTTCTCTTCTGAAAAGCAGATGTCATCTTCTAACAGCTTTCTATACAGTTGACCAGGACATAATAACCATTCAATGTTAATATATATTATGCTCAGCTACTCAATTTTTTTTTTTTTTAACTATGCAATATCTACCAGTCATCCTTCAGTGGGCTGTTTTGTCAGAGGCTTGGAGGAGAGTTATTCCCCATGCAAGTGCACCACTAACACAATTTTCTTGCAAAAAATGCTTTTAGGAAGTGCCAAAGATTTGAGTCTTAATTTTGTAAATGCCATTTCAGTCACATTTGTGCTTTTTCTACTGTCATTCAGGAGCTCTTTTGTGCTAGTTTTTCAGCATTCCATACATGTGGTTAGAGATTGAAGGATTTTGATGTTTGAGTTCTCTACATATTTTTTTTTTTTATGGTCAAAGGCAAATGCATTCCTAGATTAAAAAAAGGAAGAAAGGAGAGAGGCTGGGCCAGTGAGCAGCTGGGGAAACAGGAAATAGAAGGATATTATAGCACTAAGTACTTTTTAGCTTCTAAATAGAAATGCAATTCCTAATGCAACAAGCATGGTGGTTTCCTGGTTTGGGTGAGCAACCATCTTCCTGTGGGCCAGGGTCACATCCCGGGACAGGGTGTGATGGCCGGCGAGTGGCAGGGGTGGCTCTGCCACGTCGGCCCTGGCTGGGAGCTGAGGGCAGCCCCCCTCTCCTCCTCACCCAGGCTTTTACCTCAGCACCTGCATTTTTCCCAGGTGTTTCTGCTTAAATGTGCTCAGCCAGGCAATAAAACTGGGATAGTGAGTGGAGCATTTGCGATGGGTACTGAATGCATGAAATGTTTCCTTGTGGAATGGGAGCCTGTGTGTCTGCAAGAGCAGCACTTTGAAGAAGCAAAGTAAACTCATACTGATATATCCCTTTACATATTGAAGTTGAACTGACAACTCAAAAGAAGCTTTTGATGGCCTTAGAAAAGGCAGGCTAAGAAAGAAGACTAACAGAGTTATAAACTACCCACTGTTGTAAATCTTGTTTTTGGTTTTGTTTCTTTTTTCTGATCAGCACTACCCACATACTGTAATGTCTGGCAGACCTAATCCTTTCATTTAGCTGACCAATAGAAATATGTATCCCTATGAGCCATTTAGATTGAAAGGAGAAAAAAATCCCTTTTGTGTTAAAATCATTCTTCAAAGTACAATCTTAAGAATTATGTATAGCCTCAAGCAAGTCTCATTGCTTGATCAGACTCGGCAAAGAGTGGCTGGGGCAGTTTTCCTGGTCCGGAAATGGAAAAATGATGCCGTGAGTGTTCAGAGTGTCTGTCTCCAGCAAAAGGAGGACATAATTCTGAAGGCATGGCATTTTCCTACCTCCATAAATACTTGTGCTTCTTCTGAGGGTGTGAATTCAGAAAGTAGGTGTTATCCCTTTCTTCCCCCTAAAGGATGAGGAGGATGTTTGAAGAAGCAGAGACTTTAGGTGTGACAGTACAGTCAGTTATGCTAGGAATACTGAGGATTGATTTTATGAAAGTTAATTCTTCTTCCTTTCAAGGACTGAAGGTTGTATACAAGGGCATGAGAATATATTGACTGGCTGGGAATGAATATAGGGTTTAAGGAGTCTGAGCTGCTTTGTGACACATGTCATTTCTAGAAAAATGAGCCATCCAGAGAAACAGTTTGTCTGCCCTGATGTGCCAAGGAACTTTATGTATTGGCAACAGTGATGGAGTGAGAGTGCAGCAAAAGCTAAGAATTGTGAAAGACTTGAATTTTCATGAGGTACATAAGCAAAAGACAGAGCTGTCTCAAACACAGACCGTAGAAACTGTGCTAATTTAGTGAGTCTAAGCAGCATGCTCAAGTAGGTACTGTACTGCAGGGGTACCAATAACCAAATCAAGAACAGTTACAGCCCACTCAGTTACATAAATGACCATAAAGGAAGCTTAGGTACCTTAGGAAGATTTAGGTAGCTTAGGTTTTTTTGGTTGTCGTTTGGGTTTTTTTGTTGTTTGTTTTGTTTTTAATTTCTATTCCTTTTGTTTGTTTGGGTTTTTGTTTTTGTTTTGGTAACTACTAATTTCCTACCAAAAGATGCTTTCCACTAGAAAAAAAAAATATTTAGCTGCCTGAGGTCCTATTTCTTAGGAGGGGTCTTTTGAAGGTAATCTTTTTAGTTCTGTTATCCACGAGTTTCAGAACTATTTCCACCTGATGGTGGCTTGGGCTGCCTCCTTCTTAAGGTTGCAAATCTTGCCCATCTTCTCAGCACTTTTAACATATAAGGAGGAAGTGACTTGCACTGGTCTCTACTTGCTCTGTGAATAGTTATCTTTGATGTGTTTAGACTGTGTTTGATCTCATGTCCCGGAATGGGTCTTTCTTTGCTGTTCAGGAGTCAAACACCACGTACTTATGCTCAGTCTCAGACTGGAAGATGGCCAATGGCTTTATCTGTTTGGAAAGCTTTAAAAATACCTGCTTGCAATGGAAGTTCTGCTGAGATTTCTTCTTCTGACCTACCGACATAAGTCTGCTAATCTTGCCTTCCTTCTGGCAATGTGGAGGGATGGAGGTGGATGTAGCAGCAATGGAAAGGTATGCATTCATTGAAGCCAAGAGTCGAGCACAGAGAAAGAGAATACTGCAGGGGTAAGAATAAAGCTCAGGAAAAACTTAAATATCAAACAAAAAAAATGCCAAATGCAGCAGTTGTCATGGTCAGTGGTTTTCAGGGTTTTGGTTGGACTCCCGTCCTTTGTGCCTGCTAGTGCAGTTTTTTGCACCTGACCTAAACAATAGGGAATCTAATATCTGGGTTTCTTTTTTCTTCCTTGTTGAGCAAAGCCTTGTGCTTTTGAGTCATGCTTCAATGTAAAACAGATTAAAATTTAAAAAAAAAAGAAAAAAGATGGGTACACATGCCCTCTGGACTGTTACTGTAGGACTATTGAGATGTGGGAAATTTGGGAGCCACAATAGATGAAAGCCTGATATTAGAAGTTTAATCCCTAAATGTTTCTTCTTCATTTTATACTACATTATAAAACATCCACCTCTACTCAGGAAACAAAGCATGCATGCAAACTTGGAATCTCAAAGTTAATGTTTTTGGCATTGTTTTCCTGATACAGGAGCCAATAGTCCTTTTATTAAAAATGCACAGTGGGTATGCTTCTTTATTTTTTGAAGAACAGCACATTACTTGACTGAATACAGAGGTAATCAAAATTCATTCAAGTGGGATGACTCTGTGAGTTCTGACATCAAAGGGCAATGTGTTTGATTGATATCAGTCAGATGGCAATATTGTTTGAAGAAATGTAGTCTGAAGACTGGCAATTTAAAGGCTGTAAAAAGTTAGGGGAGATGCGAGTGCAGTGTTCCATACTGATTTCCAGTGTACAAGACTGTGTATTAGAGAATTGGAAGTAACATGGCAATCTTGTCTCTCAGACACAGGCAACGTTTGAAAGGACAGAGAGGAAGAAAATCAAGCTCCTACTTTTCAGTCAAGACAGTCAGTGAGGCATTAAAGATACAGTAGTAAATAATTGTTTTGTCATTGTGTTCCTTGCTGCATGAGACCAGGGTTTGCATTTTGCTTGAAATATATACAGCACGTAATATAACTGGGCATTAATAAGCAACGAGCAACCTTTTTTTTTCTTTGTCATATATTTATTTGTAGAATAGTATTGACTCCACTGTCTGCATACAGAGAACAACAACTCCGTTATGTCTTTCTGACAAATATCAAACATTAGGTGTACAGATACAGTTGTTTTTACTCTATTTCCCTGTCTTGTTTTTTGTCTTTTTTCTTAATGTAAATAATGGAACAATGTCCTTTTACAGTAAATGGTTCCTTTGCTGAATATGTCACACAGTCATTAGTCCCTGCAGGGTTAAAAACAATGCAGAAAGCTACCTACAGGATTAGAACATTGCCAGCAAAGTAAAGTGAAAAGGAATTATTACAATTACTAGAAAACATTTTCCACTGCTGGCAAAAGTACCAAAATTGCATCAAAATGATTATGAAAAATAAATTAGTTGCACAATAAAGGATCATGATAAAGAATTGTCAAAATAGTCACAGAATATCAGAAGAACTCAATGTTGAGATAAAAGGGCTAAAGGCTATCAAATAAAAGCTTGATACCATTTGATGTATAAATGCCAAACTAGACATAAACAATAACTTGAATTATACTGGTCTGGGAGGAAGAAGCAAAGATATTATTGAAGAAATTCATATATCAAGGTTGTTCTTAGAATAAAGTAATTCTTGCTGCTAATAGAAATATGCCTAGAAATCCTGGCTTTCACCATGGATCTCACTATGCCAGGTATTTCTCAAATATGAGGTAAAGCAGTAACCTAATTCCAAAACAAAATTTAGAATACGGGAGAATAGGTGTAGTTGAGCCAGCATCAGTTCAGTATGGTCTCAGCATGGGTGGTTTCTCTTTTTTCTCTTTGAAAGAAGTAAATCAAAGCAGTTTTAAGGAAACTAGAGATATTTATGGGCTGCTACCACTGGAGCATGAGGAACAGTTAGAAGAAAGCAGTATGCCTTTGGAAAGGTAACAAGTGGAAGAGGTTAAAAATAGCTCCATTCCATATTTTTATTTTTCAGCTTTCTCTATCCATTTCTTTTTTTTTTCTTTTATTTGTATCATGAAAGGTGAGATTTGGCACACTGTTAGAGTGATGCTAATTTACATAATCACAAATTACATAATTACAAGTCATGGAGTGATTGGATGTCTGGAGCCTATCCAATCCAGCCTCCTGCTCAGGACAGGGACAGCCACAGCAGGTTGCTCCAGACCGTGGCCAGCTGGGTTTTAAAGATCTTCAGGAATGGAGACTCCACAACTTCTCCAGGCAACCTCTTCCTATGTTTGATCACTCCCACTGTAAAAAAACCCAAACCAACCAACCAACCAATTTGTTTATGATTAAGTGAAATTCCTTGTATTTCAGCTTGTGCCTGCTCATCCTTCCACTGGGCACTACTAAGGGTTTGGCTCAGTGGTGTTTGTTCCTTCCCGTTGGGTATTTATAGGCACTGTCTTTGTGTCCAATTGTGTAAAAACTAGAGTTTTGAAGGGCCGGTCATCTTTATTTTCAGAGAATTTAGTTGTTGTTGAAAGCTGAAAAACTCAGGAGTTTTGTTCCTGTTGCCTTCTTGTTCCTTGCTGTGGAAAGCTGCAAACCTAAGAGTGGTTTCTATTTCTCTTCCTGTGTCACTTAAACCCCTTTCCTCACCTGAGGTCTGCAGAGGGGGGCTGTTTTTATGAATATCAGCATTTGCCACTGAGGACAGTGGCACTTTGGGAGCTCAGGCCTGATAGGGTCTGAGCCTGGGCAGCAGAGGAGGGTCTGGATGCAGCCTGGTTGCTGCAGTATTTGAAGCCGGCTGGAAGGGGCTTGGCAAGTGACTGGTGCTGGGTTTCTTTTGCACAGTGCTGCCATTTGGGGTGAGGTTTGGCAGCATGGAGGGAGCGGGGTCCTTGACAGAGCAGGAACCAGCCAAGCATGGATGTTTGCAGCACCCCATGGTTGCTGGCTCACTCCAAGCACAAAATGGCTGGGAATAACTCTCATAGCTGCTTGCTGCCCAGGCCAGGCGCTAATCCACTCCCACTGAGCAATTCAGGTCTTTACGCTCTGAGTCTGCGTCACTTTGGATGAAAGGCTCGTTGTACCAAAGCTGTCAGTGGAACAAAAATAACCATCATACACAGTGAGTAACTTCTGAGGCAGGTTAGGGCTCACACAGTATTTTGTTGCTGTTCAAGAAAAGAGAATCCTTCTTGGAGGTAACATTGCCATTTCTGGCTCTTGCAGAGTAAGCTGTGGAATCTTGCCACTTGTGTGGTTTAGGGATATTTGTTCATAAGTGAATGGAAATACCAAGGCAAAATGACTGGCACTGATGTGAAGAGATTTGTTAGCATGTGAAAACCAGGAACTGGTAACACTGTACACCTGATTAGTGTTCTGTCTTTCAATTCCAATTAAGTGCTAGTAAACCTGTTAACCTAAAGTTTTTGTTGTCTCTTTTGTTGTTTGTTTGTTTGTTTTTTAATCAAAAAAGAAAAAAAGGAAAAGAAAAAAGAGAAAAAGGCAAAAAAAAAAGGAGTTTGGAAACTCCTTTGGATTCTAAGCATAGTTTTGTTGCCAACAAGCTGGGGGATGTAGGCTGACATGCATCCTGTTTCTAATAGCACACACACTGTTTCTTTATTTAGAGCCTCTTTACCAGTATCAATTAAACCCCAGTTAAATTTGACACATCTTAACCTTGCGTTGGATCCAATTCATTGCTACAGCAGAACCCATATGGCACTGAGACAGTTGCAGGCATCAATTCATTGCTTATGTAGAGTTACTGGCTAAATGCCAAGCAGTAATCACTGCTTTTTGTTAATAGACATGTTTGCTTTTGCAGTCGTTTCTATACACAGTGCTCTAGATTAATTAGAACAAAATCTGTCATCCATCTAAGAAACAACCAGAACTCTTGGGATTTTTTTACTCAGATTTAAAGAGAAATGAGTTCTGGCTACCAAAGGTGGTGGTGGAGGAGAGTTTCTTTGTTTATTCTAGAATAACCTATTTTGTCTATTCAACACACAGGTATCTGCTATTTTCTTGCATTACTGGTGTTGCATTTTAGGGAAATTTTAACTTGTGATTATACAGTTTTGGGCTCCTGCCCCTAGCTTGATGCCTGAATAATCAACATAGTGGGGTGAACTACTGGATATTGAAGTCTTCTGGTTAAATTATTACAATTTAAGATCAAATTACTTTATATCCCGATCTGTTCTTGTGGTGAATACATATATGGTTCCCTGTGCTAAGCCTGAAATGCACTTGAGAGTATTTTACCGTGCTGAAATAGGGCAACACTTTTAAGCTACTGCATTACATATTAGAAATATCATCAATTCTTTCACTAGAAGTTCTTATATTGGTGCCTACCATCATCAAAGTAGTTTAGGCAACCATTTTGGGGCACGTTGTTCAATCAATTGTGTAGTTTTTAATCTCCATAAAGATATTTTTGCAGTGTTTTCTTTAGGTCAACTATTTTCGTTTGCATGCATTCACAGTAAATTGTATTGGTCACTCTGATTTGAAAGAAAAGCTTTCTGATCCCCAGTTTTTCCATTCATAAATGTGTCACATGGGACCAGATAAAAAATCTACTGGGACTTTCCATTGGATTTGTTAAAGATTGGATGGTGTCCATTGTCCTGAGTAACCACCTCAGACTACTGATTGTCCAACTACTGCTTGCTTGGCTGTTGCTTGCTAAGGGTTTGAAATGCCCCCATGTTAAAAGAAAGAGACCTAATTGTGTTCAGGGACTAATGGCAATTCCAGCTTTCATTTAAAGTAGCAATGCTGTTTATAAACTTTGAGGTATTTCTGTTTTACGTAAGTGAATTAATGTGATTTATACCTTAGCAGAGGATCCCATTAACTGACTCCTTTTCCTCTTCCTCAGTATTCCTGATTTACTCCCCATATATGTTACATAAGAAAATTTGTGTATATACATATTGATCTATCTATCTGTAGCAAATAATTTCTCTTTGCATGAAGGGACATTAAAAATATCTCTATTTTATGGAAGTTATAATCTCTTTCAAAACTTTTTCCTAATGTTGAGTTAATGTTTTAGTATTCCAGTGCTGTTGGTCCATTGTTCGGAAGTACAGCTTTATCAGCAGAATGTGTGGCAGATGGTTTACATTTGCATTAGCCTTCTGGAAAAGGAATCAGCTCCCACCAACATAAGCTTCATCTTTTCTTTTCAAAATTTACAACAAATTCGTCAGAATGGCATTTTTAGAGGAAAAAACCCCAATCTGACTGTCTTTGAGTTTCCTTTTTGAAGAGGAAAAATGAGTCCTGTTCTAATGCCCTCATCTGCATATATATCTTCCGTCCCCTCCCCCAGTGTTTGTTAAAATGATTTAAGTATTTCATTATGCAAAATGACTTTTATAGAAAGACCTTCCTTTTTGCCCCACAGTCATTCTTAATTTCATTTGTCACTTGTTATAGAGTGGAGTTATGTGAAGCTAGGATATATTATTTGTTCTAGTCTGTATTGGATAATTTATTACATTAAGAAACCAATAATTTTCAAATATAATCAGATTTAAGTTTTTAATAAGATTCATCCTCCCATTCACACTTGCTTAATTTAAGGATATTAAATCTGCTCAGGAATGAGCTGCCTCTTAAAGCCTCATGTGCCTATTAAAGGATTTTATTCCTGATGTGTTAATAGGATTTAATTACATTAGCCCTATAGTCCAGAGACACACCACAATTGTTAAACTTGATAAACTGGGCAAATATATGCTAAAAGAGTGATGGCCAGCTCCTCAAAAAGAAAAAAATTACAAGGTGTTAATATTTTAATATCTCTGCTATTTAACTACAGGTTTGCACAATGCTGAAATTTTAAATACTGAATGTTTAACACATTGTAAATACTTTTTTTCTCACAAAAATCAAGGCTAATGCAGAAATTATTAAGGGTTTCTATTGAGTGTTTATATTTGTTTCTTATTTCTGATTCCAAGAGATTAATTTTGATAAACTTTCAGCTTTTCTCTTCTGATGACATCCTCTCGTTGTGTACAGACAAACGCTGCAGCAAATCATTCTGGAAATTCAGCATACAAAACACTGTCTTGATTTCTTGTTTCCTATTGCTAATTAGGTTAATGGCACAGTGACAGAAACAGACAACAATGGCTTGGGACGTTTTGCAGAGATGTGGCTGGGGAGAGGGAGAGAAAAGAAAGCACCAAGTCCTGTCGTGTGTAAACCTGATCAAGAGCTCCTTCGGCAGCACTGGCATCGATCAGGAGGGCTGGCTCCTGCCAGAGTGCCCGAATGCTCAGTGGGCAGGAGGCAGTGCTGCTGATGGCTGCGGACATGCAGAGATGGAGGGAGTGACGGGGTCTGCAGGGAATCACAGAGAAGGAGAAAAAAATTAGCAATATGCCATCCGGTTGGACATTTTGCTTCCAAAATTAGATTGATGCGTGTTATGGCACATTTCCATTGGTAATCACAGACACTCAACATGTATTTCGAGAAGATTTAGGCCCTGAGTTTTTCTCTCACTTGCACAGAGCTAGACTTTGGGCCTCTCAAAACATGATGTAGGCTGCATTTGTTTGGAGGAGCTAAACATGTAAAGTAGGCTTTCATTTCAAAAAAAGGAACTTTCTGGCACTTCTCCTTGCCACGATAGCCTTGGAAATGTAAACTGATATAAACTGTTTTTTGGGTTAGAAAGGAAGTAGAAGCAGGGTTGTGCCTTGCCCGGCAAGCGGTTGGTGTGAAAGCTGTAAGGCTTCGTGCCGACTTTCCACCTCAGCCTGCCTGGGCCTCTCAGCCCGAGCTGTGGGCTGGAGAGCTGGTGCTCTGCCCCAAAAGTGGGAAGGAGAGGAGCAGGCTGGCCCTGGGATGGACCTGCAGGAAGAGGTATAAGAGAGTGAGCATAGGGTCTACACATAAGAGAACTCCATTCTCACCAGTCTTGTGGCTCTAAATAAAACAGGCTTTTTGAAAATCCTGTTACTCTGGGGACTCCTGCTTGTGATTGAAAATACCCAGACCAGTACCAAGGTGGGAGAGGGATGAGCGGAGCCACAGCTGAGGTCAGCTCTTGTTAAGGCTTAGGCTATGCTGCCTTTTGACTACCTACCTGAGACTTTGGAGCTGTTTGATGTAGGAACTGACTGGGGTCTGCATCCAAACCTGCAGTGAGGAACTGAGACAAGCTGTAACCCCTAGCTGCCAGACCTTGGTTTCCTGCAGAGAGTGCAGACACATAAGCATCTGTAAGAGAGAGTCTGAATAACAGGCAAATAATTATGGTGGTCTTTTTATACTTAAGGTGGGTTCTGCTTTTTTGTACACTTGTAATGCCTTGGCTGTGTCATTCCTAATTTATGAATAGCTTTTTAAGACAGCGTTATGGCTTTCACATTTATAGTTTGATAAACTCCTGAAAAAAATTTTCAGTCTTGGTATCTACTGTTTGAGCAGGATTATTGATTGCTTTGTTTGTCTGCATTGGCATATACAAAAAGCCATGTGCGTTTATTAAAGACAAAAGGTATCTTGCTTAAAGACAAGTGCCTGTAAACATGCAGCTCGTCACCATTTATACATATATTCACTTTTTTTTTTGTCTGCAATACTGCGCTAGGTCTCTCCTAATTTAACTTGGGATTTATGGCTCTGTAGGTTTTTTTTTTTTCTGGTTAGGTGCCCATGTTTCCTTTCACATGAATCTCCCAGGCATTTAAAGGGATATTAGCTGCCTT
Organism: Edolisoma coerulescens; assembly: GCA_013397115.1. Lineage (NCBI taxonomy): Eukaryota > Metazoa > Chordata > Aves > Passeriformes > Campephagidae > Edolisoma > Edolisoma coerulescens. The sequence goes on from VWZW01007169.1 coordinate 1,787,479, forward strand.
GTGTTGCCACTAGAAGCAGAAGCTGAAATGGTAGCTGCCAGCAGGGATTAGCTGAGTGTGCCTTTGTCGTATCAGATACCACGAGCATGGACACAGCTGTCTGACAGGTCTGGCAAGGTAGTCGCCCCGCTCTGCCTCCCCAGTGCTCCCTGGTTTTGTTACTTGGTTTATAAATGATAAAAATTGAAATGACACAGGAATTGTGTTCCTGTGAAAAATATTGAGATTTTGAAATTCACCTTTGTTCCTCTTCCAAAGTTTCAGGACTGTCCACTGAATCAGGAAGGATGGTCACCCACCGAGATTGCTGCTCCCAGGGGTTATGGGGCTTGTCTGGAACATTGGGGCCATGCCTTGTCAAATGCCAGAGAAATGCTCACATGGAAAAGGGGTCTGAAATCACATCTCAGGCTGTAAGCAATGCCAAGGACCTAAAACATAAAAGTTTAATTGCAAAGGAAAAACAGGAGACTTGAGAGTAGGAAGACGCATTTCATAAGGATTCCCAAAGGAGAACTGATACACAGTTTGAAAAATAATAGCAGGGCTGAAAAAATCAATGTTCTTGAGCAGATACAATGATAAAAATTTCACTTTCAATAGAGACAAGGATTAGATTATTACACAAGCACAAATAGGTCACTGTGCACATTGAAATATAGAGGTGAGATGAGTTTCATGACATGAAGTGCAAGGTCCTCTGGTGCAGGCGTGATAGGGAGAAGAGAGAAACCTTTGTGAGGGACATTTGTGATGAGACATTATAGCCCAAAAGGAAAGATTCTTGTAGGCTGGGGCAGGTGGAAAAGATACAACCCCCCACACTTCCTCCAGGCATAAGTCCCATCCTTCCAAAATGTAGCATGGCTTGGGAAAAACCAGCAACCTGACATGCCCTCCCGGTAGAGCGTTGGCAAACACTGCAGTCTTTAACACAGTTTTGAATTTACTCTGCATATCCTTTTTATATCTCTAGATGCTTCTCTCTAATGCCTCCTATGTTGGTGGGGAGGAGTATCTATTTGCACTTGAGATGCTATTGTTATTCTCATGGTCTGTACCACTCACACTTTACCTCTCATATTATACTGACAAGATCATTTTACCTGTCTCTCATCCTTTTAGTGCTTCTTTTTACTTTGCTTGCCAGGCTTCTGCCTGCATGTCCTGCATGTCTGGCGCTTTCCATGTCTCTTTGTTCAGGCTTCTAGTAGGACCTTACTGGAGTACAGTAGGAAATTCACATTTCAATTGCTTTTCTCTACATCTCTCCTTGCCATTCCCTGCACCCACCCAGCCTGTCTGGCATGTTTTCCAGCTGATGTCCTCCTTCGTGATGCATTCGTTTGTTTGTTTTTCCTTTTCCCCTGAATAATTTCAGCTGCTGTTTGGAATCCTTTTCACCTTTTTCTTCAAAGTGGGAACCATCTGGTGCTCTGTTTGGCATGTCTCCCACAGGATTTGGGCAAGAGCAGGAGCAAGAGCAGCTCCCTGCATCCTATCCTGTTAGGTGCTGGGTCAGGGTCGAGCAGCAGTTGCTATTTCTGCCTCCTCCTCACACCATGTTTGTCGCTGGCAAGACTGGGCTTCTCTTGCGGTTGCTCTCGAATTCTCATCCTTCTCCTTTTCTTGCAGATTTAAATTGGGGCTGAAGAAAAGGTCACATTAATAACAAAAGTATTAATTTCTAGGCGTCCAGAATAGTTCACTTCAGTGCTACCAGGCATTGTGTCGTCTTGCTTGTGTGGTTCATGAACTACATGCTAATTTTCTTTATATTTAATTACCGTCAAATATCTCCTGTGCTTCAGGGTACAAGCCATCTTCTGACTAATTAGGGCTTTTTCTCTGAACAGGCTATTCCCTACAAGTCTACAAAGGGTTTCTTGTGCTTTCCTTTGAAGCATGTGGTAACTGGCCTCTGCCAGCAGTAAATGGATTGCTGGACACTCTGCTCCCAAAGTTCCTCTGTTATTAAATCCACAAATTTATACAAAGCAAACTTAATAAATGTAGCTGATTGAGCGGGCTTGGATCAAATCTTTGGCATGCAGATGTAATGGAGTGCACATTGGGCAAGCTACTGTGCTTAAAAGAAAATAAATATATTTTATCTTAAGACAATTACACATTCTTTCTTGCTAAGTGTACACTCCGTGTTAACTCCTTCTAGTCCAGGCCTTATCAGACAGGTCTCCCTTGTCATTATGTAAAAGCTCTGCAGACATCAGAATTTCATCCTCTGTATGCTTGGTCAGTGATTAAATCAGTGCATGCTACATGCAAAAAGTGCCGCAGCAATGTTAAATATTATTATTGATTATGCATATAGAAATCGATACCAATATATTGTGTTTCAACTGTAAAAATGATCATCTTAATTAGATAATGATTTTTAGTCTGATTTCTCAACAAAATGAGACATTACGCGGTTGCTCTTTCTATCTGATTGTTCTCCATCTCCCCTGTCCCTGTCGCTTCTGAACCTGTTGGGTTCGGACAATGTCAGTCTGATTTGACTGAGGGTGGAGATTTCAAAGGCATCAAGTCCTCACATGTTTAAATAGGGCACCTGGAAACCTTCCTGGTACACCAGCGAGGGCATTGCTGTGTTAAACCAGATTAAACAGCAGAGCCGCCTGCAGGCACTCACCTTGGGAAGAGATGTGTGCAGGAGTGAGGCTTCACTGATGCTGTTACTCACTCAACAGTTTAGAGGATTTTATCAAAACTTCAGCTTTTGATTTAAGAAGAGATGGTGTGTCCTCTGCTCTCTCTTAAGTAACTGAAATTCTGGTATCATGTGAAGAGCCAAGTCATGGTTACCACTTGCTCAAAAGCAAAACTTCATATTACTTTTCTTTCCTTTGTAAATCAGGTTATCCATTTCAATAAACGAACCAAACGTGCTAGGCTGCTGTAGTCACTCTTTCAGAAAGAATAAGAGCCATTTAATGTGCCAAACAGTTTGAGATGTAAATGACAGAAACCTGCCTCCACGCACAGGACTCCCCTTTGGGATGGGTTATGCCAGGCTTCCTCACACTGCAGTCATTTTCTACTAGGAACTACATCTCCAAAGCCTTTGTACAGACATAAAACCATCTCATTTTCTGAAGCTGGGTCATGTCCAAGCATATGAGCTTCTTCAAGCATGAAATTCCACTTGACCCCATTAAGGTTTCCTTGGCATCAGATATGTACACCACAGAGTGGATAATGTTCATAACTCATTTCACATTACCCCCGGGTAGTGCCAGTGGAGAAATCCTGTCTAGTCTAATGCAATCAAAGATGTGAATATGAGTAAATTGAAACATCTGGCCAGGTTCCTCTGTTGTGCCCCAGGAGGTGTGACATGAGAGATTCAGGTCAGAAAGAGGGGGGAAAAGGCATCTCTCTAGGGACGCATGTGCTGCAGAGGACAGATGTCCCAGCAGTGTCACCAGCAGCACCAAGGGGAGCCTTGGCTGTGCACGTCACCTCAGCTAATTTCTTATACCTACACTGAAGTTCAAAGGTGCAACTACAGTTCATGTAAACTTGTCTAAGCTAACCCGGGAGTAGGGATCTGCACAGAAATAGGGAGATGCTGTGGGCAGGTGGAGCTTTTCTGGGCTAGCTACATGGATATTGGAGTCCACTCAAACACTGTAGTGCTGTGGAGGGGTGTAGCTCAAGGACTGGGGGGTTACTGCATGCTGAGGTAGCCCAAGGGAAGGAGCTTATGCCACGAAGGCATGTTTAAATCCTTACAGAAACTATTTTCATTACACTTGAAAATCTGTTACGTTTTTATTTAGTGCGCAAACTCTAAGCTTGGTCTTGGCCCCTCAACTTTGCAGTGCTGGGTAAGAGGTTATCCAGGCTGGTTTCTTACTAAAGGAAACAGATATTTTGCCGGAAGTCTCCAGGACACACTGGTCATGCCTGTCAGGGATGTTTTGCCTTGGTGTTTTTTGCCTATGCTGAGCAATTCTCCCAATGCTCTTGTGGATTTTGTCCTTACGTTCACAAATATTTTTAGATTCTTTAATTAGAATTTCCCTATACAATATGTAGAGTATTACTCTTTCATTGCTTATTTTTAAAGGACAAGGCATTGTTCTCTGCCTGCAAGCACTGAAACCTAGAGCACTGCCATTTCCTTCTCCATAATTAGATACCCCTGCCAGAGTTTCAACTATTGTGATAGATGCAGTTCCTTCTGAAACTGCTGAAAGTTGCTGTATGCCTTGAGAAGGAGAGGAGGGAGAGGGGAGAATGGTGACATCAGACTTCAGTTTTTAAAACCAGGACATTTTTTACTGGATGTCTCCTGAAGTGATACTTTAACAGGGATTGATGACTAGATATTTCTAGTCTTTACATTTTCTACCTCAGTGGGTTTCAGTACAGAAGAGACCACAAACTTGTTCTCGCACAAGAGTGATGATGGACAGACTAGAAAATAAATAGTTTGTAAAATTCTCTCTCATCCAAGTTTTAGGGAATAATACTTTAACCATTATGTTTCACCAGAAGTCACATTAGCTTAGCTGGATGTGATGGCTTAGCTGTATTTCCTTAATTAAAGCAGTTAAACTGTTTATTCACAAAATGCCAGTGTGTCTGGGATATGTGTTTGGAAAGAATGAAAATCAGCTTTCCACAGAGGATGCTTTCTTTTTGAAGGATGTTTATAGGCTGGTCCCCAGGTATTCTTCCTTTCTGAACACATCCAATTTTTTCAGTTATCACTGGCCATTCACCACGATGATTGATAACAGCACAAAAACAAATAGTTATTTAACCATTATAAAAAAAAGCCTTTCAAAACAAGCCTTGAAGAATGGCTCACTTTGTACAAGTAGGATTTTGCTGGGCTGTCTGAATCAAAATTAACCTGCTTCCTTCTGTGTCAGGGAGGATCTAATGGATGGCTCTCAGGGCTGGCAGGTTACTCCTGCCTGTCTGCCTGAAGTTACTCCTTCGAATGTGGGCCAAGTTGACACAACTTGAAGTTTACCCTCAGGCAACATTCAGGACCATATTTGATGATTTTTGGGCTCAGTCCTACTCTCTCTGGGCATATGTTCTCACAATAAAAATATGCTCCCCTTCCCTGACTTGACACTAATTGCTCAGCCAAGAAGTGAAGGATTCTGACACTGATTTAAGCACGTACTCGAAGCCATCATTCTTCAGCGCAGAAATCAGAGGCAGGTAACGTACACTTAGCTACACTTCAAGTGCAGCAGTATACTTTAAACACAGACTGAGGTGCTGTCCTGAGGAGGGACACATCCTGGGTCCACTCTCTGACCTGTCATTTCTTACCTAGAGCTCACTTGTCAGAAATTATGAGAGAATGTGTGGGGACACCCATGGCATCTACGACTTTTCCACAGCATCAGGAACAGTGAGAAGTCTATGGTCACCAGTGGGGGACTTTCTGGAACAAGTAATGTTCCCTTTTATCCTCTCTGCATCTCCTGGGGGATTTCTCTTGTTTCTTTTCCCATTATGTTAGCTAGCTGGAGCCTTGGGACTGCCACATAATGTCTGGAGCCTTTTCTTCAGTGTTTTTATTTAAAGCCTCCAAAATTTACAAACAGAAAACTAACTCTGCATAGACAACTCGCCAGTCCCATGCCGCATGATTGCTAGCTGCACCACAAGGAGGAGTGAATGTGGGAGCCAATGCCTGGAGAAATGTTTTTTAAATATCTTTAAATTATTTTTTTTCCTTTTGACTTTCACTCTTTGTTTTTAGGCTGTCTGTTTTTGACATGTACGTTTGGGTGTCCTGAAATGCGTGCGACTCCTTGAATGCTCTATAGCAAAGATGGGGTTTTGTTTCTGACCACCTCTCTAATATTCAGCTCTACAGCCTTTCTCCGTGGGGAGGCTCCATTTTCTCTCATGTCCCGAGGAGAAGTGTCAGCACTGTATGTCCAAGAGGGAAATTCTTGGGGTCCTCCATGTAAGTACCTACTTGGTGATGACTTCTAACTCTAACTAGTTACTTCAAATTATTAAGATGAAACCTTACTGCCTGTTTATAACACATTAAGTGCTAACTCTGTTGACCCCATATTATTTGATCTCCTCTATCAGGACTAGCAAGTCAAATACCCTAAAGAAGGCTAAGTATATTGCCCTTCGCACCAAAACTTTTATTTTTCTTAAGAAAGGTAACAACTGCTTGAAAAGTTCTAATCTTCTCCATAAACCCACATTGTTTGACATCACATCACCATTCATCACTTTTTTTTTAGCCGCATTCTGTATCAAATGCTTCATTATTTTCCTCTGGTTTCAAGTAGGCCTGAGAAGTCTACAATTGTCAGGATCATCTCATTTTCCCCTGTCAAATATTGACACTAAATATTTAATATTAAATATTGATAGTAATGGGTAAAATGTGGAATTGATGACTGTAGATTCCTGGCCCTAACGCAGGCCAGGCAGGCTCTCAGCCCTCACTGTGGGGTCCTGGCAAAGAGCTGAGGGCCTGAGCACCTGAAGAATACACAGCTTGAAAGACCTGTCTCCAGTGTGTAACCCTCTCTGTCGCTGTTAGCCATTCCAAGCGCATGCTCACTTTTTGTTTTGACAGTGTCTGAAAACTATTTAGGAATCATAACAACGGCATCATCCCTCCCAGGTGAGCCCTTGGTTGTCTGTGGAGTTTCATGGTTTCAGGCAGTTTTACTGAAAGCTGGAGCACAAGGCAGATTCCCTTCTGATCAACGTCCCTGGGAGATAAATGTAGGGCTATTCATCAACAGTGTTAGGAGACACCTCGAAAGTGAAGCAGCTGTAGTTACATCTGTTTGGAAAGTGGAATCAGATCCCATAGGTACTGTATGTGGATGAAAAATAGACAAGAGTTTTGTTCTAAGGTTTCCTCCTTTTGTATTTCCCAGGATGTGTGTGTGAAGCATGCAGCATCACCAAACAGGTGCTCTTTGCATCCTTTCCGTGTTTCTATTCATACATTTTTACTGTGATTGCTCTTTCAGGGGCTATCCTACTTGATAGCTGAACAAATTAAGGCAGTCCTGAACTGGGAGGTCTGCAATCACCAGGTTGACCTATATCAGCCAGTTGTATGACTTTAATTTCTTTGCATGACCTCTGCCTCTTGCATGACAGCCTTCTAGTATATGGATATTTTGTAGTGGAAAGTTGCTGAACGAGGAAGAAAAAACTGGCCACTCACCTAGAATATGAATCATGAAGAGCTTTTTCAGAGCTGACTATTCTTAATTTCCTGTGGTCAGTCTGTTAACAACATTGCTGGTGGAAAGCCAATATGATCTGTGTTGCTATTTCAAAACAAATGCCTTTTTATCTGGTAAGATTATGTGTTCTTTCAGCTTTCCAAGCAATTCCAACAGGAAATAAAAGAAAATCAAATGGCTTTCTTCTCTTCTTTTTTTTTTTCGCTTTCATATTATTTTCCCCGCTGTTGGAAGCAGAAATGCTTAAAAAAATACTTAACACATACAAAATAATAGTAGTAATAATATTATATAGAGATATCTTGTCTGTAAATCAGTGGTGACAGTCAACCTGCAGTCCAAGCAAAAAAATGTTCAAATGGCCTTATTGAAAATCAATGTGCATTTGTAACTGAGGACTGTTTTTTAAATCCTTTGTGTTCATTGCTGGCTTTGTAGTTGTGACACTTGGAGGGAATGCTACGGCTTTGTTTCCAAGACTTAGTCTTAAATTGGTGGAGCAGGTTACTGAATTTCCTCCCTGTTTTGTTCTCCCACCTGTCCTAACTGCCATCGTTCTTGAGAAAAAGGAAGCTGGGTGGCAAATGCTTTTGTAGTTTACAACAGTGCCTATAGCACAGGCAAGTTAGCAAATGGAAGTAGGACATAATTCTCTGTGAATGGCTGGCAGTCACCTCCCCATCCACAGAGGATGACATAACATAAAGCAGGAGGATGAGAAGGACACTGGTGCTTGGCTGTGCTCCTCAGACACTTGCTTTTTTGCTACGGATGTAATACTTCTGACATTTTGGTGGTGGCAAATTTTCCAGCAACACTGTAGGAAATTTGTGTCCCTGGTGCTTTTCTCTCTGCACAAAAGAAAAAAAACACTTGTGCCTCAGTCAGTCCAGGGAGCATAGCTTAAACTGATGTCAAAGGCAGATTTCCATTAAAACACTGAGTTAGTGGTGGGGCAGCTGAGGTGTTGGTGTATGTACTTTGCTCCACCCCTTGCACAGCCTGCAGGCCCCTGCAGAGGAGTGGGGCTGTGCTGAGCCACAGCAGCTGATCTGGGACACCAATCAGCTGAAGGTCCAATTGGCCCCAGGTGTGAGGAGAGCTATTTAGGGGTCCCTCAGCTGAGTGGGTCTGTAAAGGTCGCAGGGTAGTCTCAGGGCTGTCGCTCCTCAAGCTGCATTGTCCAAGAAAAAGTAGGTTGCTTTTTTTTTTTTTTATTATTTTTTAAATTCAGTTTTATATTTGTGTATGTCAGCTGTTTGTTAGAGAACTGTTTTTCAGCAATTTCTACTTCTGTCTGTGTTGGCTTCTGGCAGCATTTTTAGTTTATGCAATCTGGTGGGTTTTCAAGGTTGTTTTTCCTCAATAGAGATCTCTCCTGTATTGTTATTCTATCCATGTGTATGCTATAAACTTAGGTGACCTTTTCTATGCACAGCTATCAGGTACACATGTGGATCTCTGGAAATGCTAAACCACAAAACTGCTCTGATCAGGTCTGTGTGCTCTGCACAGTCTCCAATGATTGGGCCAAGCTAAGGTGCATTTTTAGACACTGAGTAACAGAAATTGAGTAAAAAGTGTTTCATCTAGGGAGCCTGGTAATTGTCAAGAAAAAAGACTATTCTAACCTTTCTAAAGAATGCAAGAAGACTGTCCATCTTAAGACTGAAGATTAAAACAGGGAATGCTACTTTCATTTGACTTTTGCCGGATTATCTAAGCAGTTTCACATGTATGCCATATGCTTGCATTATTTATACTTTCACATTTAGTTATGTATATATTACTCCATCTGTGTTTTTTTCCTTTTAGTCTTTACGGTTCTACATTAGGATTGTATTTGAATAGAAATGTGTAAAATAAGTTAGAACACCTGTTTTACTACTTGAAGTGCAGCACGATGTATTTTTCAGACAGGAGTCCTAATTAACCTTTTTTCTTGTTTTCTTACCAGATAAAAGATTACATATTGGGCATAGAAATAATATCTTAAGTTATGGCCTACTGACTTGTTAAAATAAGACTGAATTAAAAATAAAAGTCTGCTATAAGCAAATCAACTTGTGTTATCCTTGGTTGCTTTATTGGAATAATTTTGCATATAAAGTGGTAGCATTCTGGGCATAGTGAAGGCTTTTTGTAGAGTTTCTGAGAATGGTGAAAACCATTACTTTTCACCTAGTATGTGAAGCAAGTACCTTCTTAAAGCAGACTGTTGATAATTATGTTTTGTGTGCAGTGTGCTGACTGAAAGTCCCTATCACCTGTGCTGCTGTATAAAGAAAAGGTTCTGTAAGATGCATCTTTTAGCTTCAGAAACCATTCTATCTGCAAAAGCAGTCTCTTTGAAAAGACAAGGGAATGAAAGAGAGAAATGAAATAGATACTACTTGATATGTGTGAATCCTATTCTAGCTGCTTACAAAATATCAGTTTTCCAAAAGGAAAAAGTTTAGAAAAAGCTTTCATGCTCTGCTGTTAGAGATACCACAGCTCATTACCACCTCTTCTCAAAGAGGAATGAGTTAAGGACAGCTGACTTGGATACCACAAGGATGAACATGGCACAGAAAACCAGGAAAGAAGAAACCTAAAATATGGTGAATTTGGTCTAAGAAGTTTTTCAGGGAATATGCAAAATGAGATAAAAAATGTCACATAATACATGTTTTTTCAGTGAGGAGGGAGGGAAAAGATGTTGTTTTTTAATTAATGTACTGGTATGAAGTAGTGCTAAGGATTCATTTGAGTGTTCATAGCTGCTGCTTCACCAAACTATGAACCTTCTGAAAGTTCCTTTGTGGCTAAAATATTGAGTCCCATCTGATAAATCACTAGGATTTTACACATATCTGTTCTACATGATGCAATTACTTGAGCTATCTGTAAATGGGGTAGATAAAATACCAGAAATAGTTGAACTGCTAAAATGTGGCATATGTGGAGAGCTACTTAATCCCACTGGGCAAACAAAATAATACTGCTGCTTTTATGCAAGTTAGCTGCTGTCTAGACATACCTGCAGCCTCCTAAATCTCTTAGTACTTTTGAAAGTTTTACCACTACACTCATCAGTCATTTTATATGCTTTAGAAAGCCATGAAATGGCTGTTTAATTATGCAAAGTGAAGGTATAATTAAATTTCACTGGAACTGTGGGGATTTGAATGTGATGAAATAAAATGGGTTTAGTTTTACAGGCTCAGTGTGCCACAGAGTAATCACAAAGCCTTTTGATTTTTTTTTTTCCCCCCATATCTGTAAATATCTCTGGGGGAATGAAGAGTTTGGGCCCAAGGTGTTTCTCTGCCTTTATGCCAGGCAATATGGATGTACACTTATAAAAGTTAGGTGCTGCCAAGCACAACTCAAAGATGGCATTTGTTTTGTTCTAGAAAAGCTGCCAGTGCTGTTAATATGTACATCTGGAACTTGTTGAAATGTGGTGATAGGAACAGCCACAAAAGCCACATGAAGAGTCTAAATAAGCAGCTCTACAACACAACTTTCAAATGTAGTAGTGTGAAACTGGACACCTAGGCACGAGGACTGAGAGTACAATACTGCCTGCTCGCCAGTCTGAGAGCTGCTCGCTCGGCTGTTCTGGATAATCGGGCTGCTTGCCTAAAAATGGATGTGAGAGATTGGCTTTTCCTTGATATTTGCAGCTTTAAATATTCTTCCTTTAGCCTTTTAACGTGGAGCTGGCTGGATGCTTCTGTGTACTGCTTACCATGTAAGGTAGTGTGGTCGAGATTTGGTTTCACTTTCCTCTTTCTGATTTAAGACCCATTTTGGAGAGGACAAATTGAAACCAAAATGTGTTTAAAAATTATTTGGGGTGTTGTTGCTTTCCAACCAGTGGAGTAGAGACTGAGGAGATAAAAATGGCTGAGAGAGAAGGAAAATGTGGAAATGCAGCATTTCTCATCTCTTCAGGTGAGGCTTTCCTGAAGGATGCTTAGTGATGGTGGGCTGGTACATGCTGGGTTTTTGCTGTCTTCAGCTACAGTGCTACAATCTTGAAAGATAAACAGAGGAGGGGAGGTGCTTTGTACAGTTGTGAATGACAGTCACAGCTCAAGATCCCTCTATGATGTGGTTGTCTACTATTGCAACTATATTGTACAGTGATATAAAATATGCAGCTGGCATTACATAGATGTTAAAGGCAAACTTATAGCTCATATCATGACTGTTATTTCTTAGTGTGCTGTCTGATTGTACCTGTTGAGTGTGAAGTTTTCAGCAACTGTCTGGCTTCAGCCAGGCTCTTTTGTTCACTCCAAAAAAAGTCTGAATGCAATTCAGCCATTTCCAGAGTATGCCTATGTAGAAAATGGCTATTTTTTTTTTCTGTTTCCCTCTTTTGTGGGCTCTCTTGTGTGGTTTTTTGGTCTTTATTTTTTTTTTTTTTGCTTTGGGATTGATATAATTGTTTTTCTCCTTAAGTCTCTAAATAATATGTCAAGAATTCAGTTTTATTTGGATGTAGTCACACATAATTGTTTAAGGAAATGTTTTGGAGATCCTGCACTACAAATAACTGGTGGGTGGGGGGAGTAAGTGCAGATGTCGGGAAGGCCTTGTTGGCCTTGGCACCTCCTGTACCACTGCAAAGCCCTGAGGTGGCGCGTAGCAAAAAGTTTCCCTCTGGGTTATCTGTCAGCTGAGGAGGAAAGTGACATTCAGCACTGGTACCCTGCCTTTATTTCCTCGGGACTGCTTCCTGACCTCACCTGTGGGCTTTTTGGGAAGTGTGCATATTTTTCTTTATTCTTTCATAAAGCTACCTGAGAACTACCGTGTGGTGTTGGGCCAACCTCTGAGAGACCTGGCTCCTGAAGTCTGAGGAAGTTTTGACTTGTTAAATAATAGCTGTGGTGTATAAACCACTGACTTGCCTAGTTGGAGCTGTTTTACTTCAAAAAAGGAACAAGGCTCCCCAAGGACAGGTGAAATTGAAATACAACTGCAGAGGAAAAAGATGCTTTTTGAGACAAATCAGCTGTTTCCCTATGTTCTAAAGCTTTTGAGGTAGATGACTGTGCATCTTCAGGTTTCTCATAATCTTTCTAGACTACAAAGTAAGACACAGGAAAGGCTGAAACAAGTGGTATGAAGTTACAAGCAAATCAAATACTTTAAAAGATGTGCTAGATGTACTTGCCACACTCCTACCTAGACCTGAAATTATAATGTTGAGAGGGACAATACCCATCGATATCAAAAGATGAAACAAAAAACCCCCCAACAAGATGATATAGTTCCTTTCAGAAAACAGAGGTATTTAATTATTCTAGATATTTTTGTCAACATTCTTGCAATGGGGGAAGGAGGAAATCCTAGTGTTTCATTTGAATTTAGTATTTGATATATTAGTCCTGCTCCTCTCTTTAACGTTTAAGCTTCTGAACTTGCACACCTTCCTTCATAACCGGCCTTTTTTTTTTTTCCCCCCCTCTTTGTGAAAATATCCTGAATAGCTGCTGAATTAAACATTTGAAATGATTTCTGTCACTTTGCCAGTGCTGCGCGGTTCCTTCACCTTTTCAAAAATGTGATGATATGGGATAACTTGAGGTAGCATATACAGTGAAGGGGTGATATTTTTCTGTAATATGATTAAACTTTGAACAAAAATCTTTGGGGCTTGTGTATGCATGAGCTATAATTCCTGCAGGGAGCTTGTGGCCAAGCTTGCAGATGACTAATTGATTTGTTTGCAGAAGTGCTGAATGGGTAGATAGCAAGACTTCCCACTTGGCTCTTGCTTGTCTGATTTTTTTTTTTTCCTTCCTTTGAAATACTATTTTTCTCTAGAATACAGAGCAGGCCCTTGTTAATGTTTTCATCTCTATTTGGGCAAGCTCTCCAAGGGTGACCTTATAAAAGAATCATCTTTCATTTCTATGAAAAGAGCTTGTCTACTAAGGAAACCAGTTGCCTTGAAGACTTGTGATTGTATGTAACTGAGATCTACGGGAGAATGAAAAAAAAAATTAAAAGAAGTACAAGCTATTCAGACTTAAAACTGTAATAAAAATAGGTTGTCAGCAACTGGTGTTCTTTTCATGCTGCCAACTTTCTGTTTATTACACTTTTGTCCATCTGTGTAGGTCTGTTGCTCTTGGAGTTTCCTAGTAAAATGAACAGGATATTTTTCCCCCTGAAATCAGTATTCTGATGAAATCTGTAGACCAGCATAGATAAGGGGGTTGATCTTACCATGTCCCATTTCCTGCAGGCATTATTCCAGAGTCTGTGTTTTCCTTGCAGTGTGTGAGGGTTGTGTTACAACATGAGAAAGGGGAAAGAGGGGTTGAGGTAGTGCTGGCTGTGGGGAGAGAGGAGAGGAACTCTCTAGTACTGGAGGAGTGGGCCGTAGGGGAAAAGGACCTGAACATGTTTTTTGTTAGAAATGCTTTATAGGGAGGAAGCCAAAATAAGCAGTGAACAAGTACCTCCCTTTTCTGAATTCTGAAGAACGAGGAAAAAGCAGTGATAGGCTCTGGTACATGAGGTTTACAGTCTATGGGCTAGGATGTACAGTGACATGGAAGCACATTTTGTAAAGTCAGAGTGCATTTCTGGTTTGGTCTGTGGTGACCACTAAAGGCTTTATACTAATGCTGTTACTGGGGGCAGCTGCATTATAGCACTGCTTACTTATTTATTCACTGTAGTGACAGTTACATTTCATGTAGCAGCTGCTGAAGCCAAGACTATTCAGCAAGGACAAAATGTGATAAAACTTCAAAGAGGTTTTCTTCTGCAGTATTAATTATTTATATAGGAACAAATAGTTTTCTACTACTATTTTTAACTTTTCTCTTTAGTATTATCAAAGCAATCCATTAGCTACTATTTAGGAGTGTCAAGTTCACTTTATAGCATTTGACTTTCTTATATGTGTATCTTTTCTAGATTTATAAAACCTAAATGCAGGAAAGTCATGACTGTGATGGAAACAGCCCCCCTCATGTTATGAACGCTTTCAGATTTCCTTAATTTCTCTTGGTGTAAAGAGGACTTAGCCTCTGGGCACAGGGAGGAGAAAATCCAAGTGTAGTATAGAAATGATTTAGGAAACTCTCGACACATGCAGAAAATGTTACCCATTTTGGAAAGGTTATTGATTGTGTCTACATTTTAGCGAAGCTTTGATGGGGAAAGGGCAAACTCCATCTTGGAGGATACCAATGAGATTCTTAGGTTAGTGAGCAAATATGACCAGAATGTCTGTGGCTTAAGGGTCTTTATTCTGCTGTCATTTTTCACTGTAGTCTTTTTTTGTTTTGCTGGAAACTGGATCAGACATATCTGTGGGTTGTGTGGGGGTTTTGGGGTTTGTTTTTGGTTGGGTTTTTTTCTTCTTTCTTGGTTTTATTCTTTTTTGGTGGGTGTGTTTTATTGGTGGGTTTTATTGTTGCTTGTGAGTTTTTACTTTGAGGCTGGAGTTAGTAACTTGTATGGCTGTAACTGAAAGTTCTGGGTTTGGTCCCTGCTGGCAGCCATGCTCTGATGAGTGGATCCAATACGTTTGGTCACCAGCGTAAAACTATGTCTTTGCCTTGGCTGCATTCAGCCTGGCTGGGGAGTTTGTAATGAGGTGGTCAGGCATGTGCTTGCAGGGTCTTGTGGTGGCTGACTCCAGGCAGACCTGCTCCCTGCCAGTGGCAAAGCTAATTGTGCAGTGGGCCAGTCTGCTTTTGGGAACTGACTCCGGAGTAGAGCATAGACAATTTGTCATCTTTTCTCTATCTGCATGAGGAGTTTGGCTACTACCCAGCAAAGAATGACACTTACAGGAAAAGGTTGTTTGGCCCATTTCTGTGAATGATGTGTCACATCCTTTACTTTAAAACTGATACTAAGCACTTTATTACATACTTATTTCTCTCAAGTTTGAAGGAAAGTGTCTATAACTTCTGGTGAAGTACCAGTACTAGACTCTGTAGACAGTAAAGACCCCTTCCAAGGTAACAGATGCTGTATGTACAATCAAATCCTGCCATAAGTTGCTACCGAAGACTTTTCAGGCTTTTTCATGATTGAGTAATGGCAGCTCTGAGAAAATACCTTTGATTTAGGATTTGCTGCCCATGATAAAGAAGGCAGAATTGATACTTGCATTTTACGTGTTGAAGGTCCATGAAAAGCAGTGATGTTTTGTCTTCGGTACATATACATAGGACACCAATAAAGTGACCAAAATGATCACTACTGTGCTGTCTCAAGATGTTGCCCTCTCACCTCTCGTTTTTCATGAGTAACTACATAGCTGTAGTGATGGAAAACAAGCTGCTATATTTAACTGTATTTTTAATATACATCAGTAACTGACATATGTTTCATATGTTTAGCTCTAATTAACAGGTTTCCAAATTTATATTATCTAGCTTTCTGTAAGTGTTTATTTTTGTGCAGCACATGTAATATTATATTCACAGAACCGGTCAGGAATTTTTCAACAAAACAAATGTCAGAAAGTGGCAACTTGTTGAAACTTTGTTAGGGAATGTGGAATTTTTCATGAAAAACTTTTTTTCCTGATAAGCTTTGACATGCCTTCAGTATGGGTTCTGATCTGAGGAAGGCAGAGGCTGCTACCCTGGGGTGTAGGAAACTGAAGGAGCTGATATGGGATGTGCTCCATTTGGCAGAGCAGGGAGTTGATCCTGGTGAATCTTATCTCTTTGGCTCATTTACATCCCGAGAGGGAATGCAACAATACTGAGTCTTAAACAGATCCCATGTGGATCTAATCACAGCAAAAATTAAGCTTCTGCAAGTAATGAAGCCCCAGTTTGAACTGTTGCTGTCTTCGTAGGATGGCTGACACTGAGTGCTGCACAAAGAGCTCATGGGCAGCACTGGGCACTTGTAACCTGCCTCTGACTTCATGTGACAGTCCTGGCTCCTCCTTCAGCTCAGCCACATGCCAGGATGGTACAGGGATACTTCTGTATGAGAGGGCTTCCTCTGAGCCAGGAGTCAGGGGTGGAATAAACAATGCAGTCTTTCACCAGTCTTTTTGAAGGTACCTGGGGTAAAAGCTGTGCCCCAACTCCTCCCTGCCTGCCCCCGCCCCAAACCTCATGCTCATTTAATTGCTTTTGAACTTTGGATATCAAACACAAAAACCTGGTTGTCCTCATTCACACTGGTCTCAAAGAACACAAATTCACAGGAGCTGGTGAGAAGTTTGCCAAGCCCATTTATCTACCTGAAGGTTTATAGGACAAAGGGGCACAAAAAAATCTTTCTTTGCTTTTCAGGTCATGATCTTTAAAAGGCAGCTGCCTCTGCTGATTGCTGGCAGGTCCCAAGGAAGGGCTGCATTCAGGGGAGGGTGGGACAAATTCACAAGGATGTTTGTGAACCAAAATGCAGGTTTCCATGGAGTAAAGCATTCTTGCAGGGAATTTGTGACAGAAATGATCTAATTTGCCTCGAGTACATATTTTTGCCCTCTTTATTTCCTAACAGAAATGGGTGACAAATTCTTTCCCTAAAGAGAAATTTCTTAGAAATAAGTTTGATGTGTCTCCTCTAACAGCAAATGCTTCTGCATTGGGGTCCGGTGGAGCCAGAACTTGATATGGCTGTGCTGCCTGAGGTGTTCAGAAAGTTATCTGTTGCCTTCACTGGGTTATGGATGTGGCATTGCTGCTTGTCATGCTTGCTGAGCTTTCCTTTGCCACTGGAGCTGGTACTTCTACTTTTCTGATACCCCAGGCACATAAAATAACTCCATTGTTTGGAACCCTATGTCTTAGTTGTGCTCTGTGCAGCTGCTCTCTCCTACATGATAAAGGTAAAGGAAGCATCAGCACCTCACCTCTGTCTCCCCTACTTGTTGCAGGAGTTTCACTAAATCATTGCCATATTCTCTGCCTGTGTAGCATTTGGCTTTTTTTTAACTGAGCTCTGTATCTTTGAAATGTGACGCCACGGTTTCCATCATTACCTTCCCTACATAGGGTCTGATTTTGAAACACACATTTTCACTATGGTGAAACCATCTGCTATGTGTGGGGAATTAGCAGTACTAGGCATAATGTTTCTTTATACTATCTAGAAATGTGCCCAAATAGTGCAATATGATTGGGTATAATAAGATTTAAATGCCTGTTCAGCCCATAGATCTGCAGTAAGGCCATTTTCACATCATCTTCATTGGCTTACATTATGTTGTATTGAATTTCATTTCAGGTTTGGTTTGCTGGTGTCATACAGGACCTGCTGTTGTTATTACCTCAGATACCTGTTTTTTTAATAATAGTGTTCTGAGATTCAGATATAGTTGAATTTACATGAACTGAACTGTGAATGTATTATAAACTGCCTTTTGTTTACTGGACAGTAAAAGCATACATGTGGGTAGTTACTGTAGAGTAGTAAATGTGCTGTAAATTCACACTTAGCCTCCCAGGTGGAACCTGTTTGTGGAGCCATGTCTAAGGGTGGTCAGGAGTTAGAATAATGTTGTTCTTGTTCTTTTCATAAATCCATAGCATTTACAGGGCTCTGAGAAACCTGTGTACTTCTTTTCACAATTGCTATTTATCTTTCAAGGATTTTATTTTCTTCTTTCCTTTTATTTCAGCATGTCCCATATACAAACCTGGGTGCATTCTTTTCATACAGTATTCAATTACACTTTCATGGGCACCATACAAAATATTTCCCTCCCCCCAGTAGTTGGTGGCAATATTGTGCCTTTTCAAGCCTTAGGTCCCTTTAAAATATTAACTAATTCCTAGCCCATAATTTGTAGGTAATTATAATCTGTAATTTGCAGAAGTTAAAACTGAGGCAGAGAGGTTACTTGTTGCAGATGTAGTGATACAGCAGTAAAGCATGAATTAATCATTGCAAGCATCCTTATAGAACCACTAGTGCAGAATCCTGTCAGGCAGCTAAAGGGTGTGTGGCTTCCCAGCTCCCAATCCCTAAACTGCACCACTAATCTTCAGAGCGTCCCCTCTGTTTTTCTCGTGTCCCTGATGACTGTTCATCAAGAATGATGTATGCTAAGCTATTAGTTACGTTTCCTTACTGTCAGAATATAAAAACTACTGATGTTGAAAGATGTAGGAACACCTTTTGCTCTCTCCCTCCTTCCTGTTTCTGCAAGCCTTTTGCAAATTATCAGTGTTGAAAGAAGTCATGAGGAAAGGAAGATGCACGCATGACTGAAGAAAGCTTGAGATGCTAGAAACCTGATAAGCTTCTGATGTCCTTTAGCCTCCTGGCATGCTGTAAGGGACCAGAAATCTGTTTTTGCTATTTCTAATTTTATGAAATGCTGTTGGCTGAGAAAAAGAATGTTGAGGCCAAAATATTGGTTATGAAACACTTTATCTCTCCTGTTGTTCAGTCTGATAGTGTCCAGAAAAAGCAAATGTTTCACATGGATCCTTGGTGTTCTATGCCGACTTACAGAGAAATGTGACTCCATTCTCAGCACACCAGAGCAGGAGTTCTCTCACACATTTTGCCATCACAGATCAGGCTTTCTCCATACCAGAAGATTGATGGGTTAATAAATTAATAGTAATAATTATTATCTAATAATATAAATTACATAATTTTATATTTGATTATATTTAAAATATAATCTAATAATATAAAATAATAATTATCTAATAATCTAAAAGTCTCCTTTGATTCTGACCTACTTCAGTGGAATTATGCTCACAAGAAAAATCAAACCAGGTTTTACTTCCTTTTAGAACACCTCCCTGCCTCTACTGCAAAACACCATGTCTAGCAGGAGTGGGATTTAGGCTGTGGTGTATTACAGTTGTTGCAAATATTCATCTTGGCACTATGACAAGTGGTTAGAGAACATTTCATCCCTACAAAGAGATGAAAGAAGTACAAAAATCTAATTGGAATTGGTGTCGTTGAGAGGAGTGGGAGGATTTAAGGCTAATATCTAATAACTACAAGCTGTGTTCATCTGCTATTTGTGTAAGTGAAGTACTTGGAAAGAGTAAGATGGCTTCTGAAAGAGCCTTCACAATAATGTATAGAATACATGTTGAAAACATTTTTATTTCCAGAAGAAAGGCTTGAATCTACTTTGTGCTGTCTTTTATTTGAAATCAATAACAAAAACTGTGTTTGCTTGGTAGATTTCCCCAAAAGAGGAGTACTGCCAGCTCTTGAAATGATATGTGTATTTTTCTCATCTCTCTTTCTCCAGACTCTTTAAATACATGTGGGTCTGTGTTGGACCTAAGCAGTGTGAAGCACTAAGCATTACCAAGGGATTTGTGACTTAAGGGCAATGGTGGCTGGGCCACAGCATCATTGAATCCTGCTTCTGTTGTGTCTCTTGTCTGTGTGCTGGTGTTACAGCTGGTGAGGGTAATCCAAATGCAGTGCTCTCTGGGATCCAAGTGATAGTTTTTTGGGAAGACAGTGCTGTGACCTGGATCATAGTTTCAAGCCCATTTTGTGCAAGCTGCTGGAGGTGCACCAGGATGCTTAGATATTATTCTCCAGTGACAGATTCAAATGAGTACCCTACAGCCAGGAAGCTTTTATGCTGTTCTCCCCTCCCACCAGATTTCCCTCTCCTGTAAATATCTTCCTCTTTTTCATCCCTCACTACTTCTGCAGAGCTGTGCCGTGGTGCCATGGGAAGAGTGGTACACAGCTTCTGGCAATGCAGCACTTCCAAAGGATGTTATTGAGTTACCAAAAGTTTTGTGGCTCTCGGCTGTTTTCTTAGACACTTTTTTTTTTTAAGTATTTCTAATCAATTGCTCAGTCTAGGAGGGTGGTTGGCCACATACAGACCAATATAAATGGTAATAATACCCTGACTGACTGGGGTGTAACCGAGTAGATTGAAAAAAGTTGCAGCCAAACCACATGGCTTTCACAGCATGTGCCAAGAACTGTTTTATTCCTGCGGCGTCCTACGGCTAGAGGTAGGATGGACAAGATGTAAGTGAAAGAAGAGAGGCAACATAATGTTATCCGTGTCGAACAAGATGGAACACGTCTGTTTATTCCTAGATACACAGGATTACATGTAGGACTCTTAAGAGAAGCAACTGCTAAAGTCAATCCCACTTTTGCCTAGAAAATGGACAGACTGTCTCTTGCTGACAAAGACCCTCTGACAGGCATCAGAACAAGTGAAGCTTGTTGTGTCACACTTTGTGGAAAATAAGATTGGACTCATTCTATCAATCTCCTTCTCTAAACCTCTTTCTTTTTTTCTGTTCTGTTGCACACCCCAGAGGACATGATGGTTATTGGATATATTTGTTTGCTGTGTCAGATAACTGAAAAGTTTTACTCTGATGCTGTGGCTTGTTCTGAGCCCCTGGAAGTGTTGTGTTCAGCTGAGGCTCCCATCTGAGCCTGTGCGGGTGTGTGTGTGTGAGCATGTGCCAAAACTGCCCATGCCTGCCAGGCACAGTGAGAGCTTGCTGTTATTGCTGTCTCATCTCCATGACAGATTTATTTTCCTCTGCATGGTTACAGTGACTCTTGCTCATGTTCTGTCCTTATTGGTGTCACTAGCCTCTCCCTTTGAATCTGATCTAATGCAGGCAGGAAAATCTTTGCTGATGCTGTTGGACTCCTTGGCTTTGTCCCCCTGCTGAATAGCAGCTTGAATTCCTCGGCCTCATGTCCGAGGTCCCACTTTGCTGCTCCGCAGTATGCCAGCCTGTCTGGATTTGCAGCATTCCCTGCAGCCACCAGTGCCTGGTGCATAGGTGCCTTGCAACTTGCTCTGCTGCTCCTCCACTTCCTGCAGCTCCTTGGGGAGCTTGCAAAGCCTCCAGGAGACTTAAAAATTCAGGTTTCTATGTACTAAGTTTTTATGAGACAGTAAATAAACTTGCCATGAATTGCTGCAGTGTTCACAAGCATCCTTAGTGACTTGTCCAATGTTTTCCTTCCTCTCTGGCATTGTGTCCAGAAACATTCTGTCCAGAATGTTTCCAGTCTCTTTCCAGAGTGAGTCCTTGGGGGGTGGCAGGACATGCACAGGTGAAACACACCTCTTGTACACCTCTTGCATTTACTAGGTGAAATTTTCTGTCTGTGTGTCTTGCTAGGGGAGTTTTCCCAAGGTTATCCCAGGATAATGGAGGGAGCTCCATCACTGGCTGGAAAAATTAAAAGTGAGGCGGTAATGATGGCTGGTTAACTGCAGTGTCTTACAGCCAGAGGCGTGTTGTGGTTTTTTTTTTTCTCAGTGAACCAAAAGACAAGCATTCAAAAGTAGACCTAATCCTGAGCCTATCTGCAAGATCTTAAAATGGAGCCAAAATCCCTTCTAAATAGGGCTTCTTGGCTTTCAATTTCAAGAACATCTGAGCTCCGCGAGTCTGTCACAACCCACCCCCAGGCTGGTTTCTGCAGTCTGGTATCAAAATTCACTGAAGCTTTTCTTTCTTAAAAACCAGCCTTTGGGATCCATCACAGCCACTTTTGGCCAAACTGAATATAACCTGGTGGTCTGATAGCAGCATAGTCAGCCACAGAAGGGGCTGTGAAGTGACCAGATACCCAGTGTAAAGCACTGGATTAAAATGAAACTGCCCAAGTAATATAGAAAGAAAAGAGATTTGACTCCTCATGTTCACTGACTCTTTGCAATAAACCCAATTCAAAGCAGTTTTGCAGTTTGAAAACACTCATTTAATTCAGTACCTAGTTATTTAATGCTTGCTAGTGCATTAAGTGAAGAATTAGTGTCACAGATGATGGTACTCTGTTAGTAAATATACATGTACTGTCCCAGAAAAGCCCTTCTCAAAAATTTTTACCTTTATTTTGCTGTTCTCAGATCCTAGAATTTCCAGTAAGATCCAGATAGTACTTTAGGTTGTATTTAAATTGATCTGCTTGGTATTTTTCTGCCACTTAACACAAGTTCTTCCCCAAAAGTGCAGCCTGCTCATCCTGAAATATCTAGGGTAGTGCCTGGTGCTGCCAGCAGTAAATAACAGCCCAGGTAATGGAATTGATTCCTGCTCAATGAAGAGATGTGAAGGAGTTAAAATTTCTCAAAAGTGGACTGTAGATGGAACTGAACTATGCTGGTGCCGAGCCTCTGAGATCTATTAGTTTTGACAACCTCAGTTATTCTGGTGCTTCTCATCATCTGTAAAGTTAACAAGGGCTGATAAGAGATGATGAGGCACCACATGGCTTTGTATTTCAGAACTCATAAATATCTTAAAATACCATTTTTCTTACAATCAGATACATTAATTTGTCAACTGTAGATGTTGCTGAATATTCACTTGGTGCAGAGGTTTAACAAAGGCACTGCAAGGATAAACATTTTTAAATCAGCAGATAGAAGCCATGGGTTGTGCTGTGTGCTCAGCTGTTATGTGTTTTCAAATGCATGTTCTAATTTTACAGAAATTGTTGATTTCTTTGACCTGCTTTCTTCCTTGAAAATATGATTCATAGGCAACCTTCTCCTCCAGCTGTATTTCTATCCCTTTTTGGTGTGACTTGGTAATTTCATACTAGCGAGTCAGATACCTGAGGGTGAATTTAATTTGAAATAAACCTTACTCTTGGAAGAACAATTTTTATGAGGGGATCAAACAAGGTAACATACAATTTTCTCAGGCTGCATGTCACCTGGAGATGCCTGCAACTCAAATTAAGTAAAGATGCTCTTTCAAGCAAAAAAATTCTATGAAATATAGTGTGGACAAACTCTCCAAAGTAGTAGTTATTCTTGCTCCTGCTATAATAAGATGGAGCACACAAATATCACTTGATTAACAGCTGCAGTATTAATTTCCCTTTTTGGTTGCTTGACTCACAGCAAGAATCGTGTCAATGCAGCAGAGAAGCAATTAAATTGATTTTAATCTTTGTCAGAGAAGATAACATGCCTTTTTCTCTTCTCATTAAAATAATTAAAGTTTCAGCAGGTATTATTTCTGGCTTTAAAGAAATTGGTATCTTAATGTAATAGAATCCTTGTAATTATACACTTAATGGATCTTAATAAGTTAATCATGGTTTTTCATTTAAAATGTTTTTTTACTTATTAAACTTTTATTTGCTTTGATGGTTATGCTTTTAAGAGGGTAGAAAATATTAAAAAAATAAAGTTCTAAAAAAAGCCTCACTTTTTTTTTTTTTGTTCTATATTCCTACATGGCCTTTCAAATTCATTCTCAGTAGTTGGATTTCAACACATGCTTTAAAAATTCTTATCCAGTGAAGCTTTCTGTTATGCTACAGTTAATTATTTTGTTGAAAAAGCTTCATGTAATGAGGACAAACAAATACTCTTTTATCTTTGTTGTAGTGCAAACTCCAATTCAGCAGGAGTATAGCAAATGTTTCTTTGTCCTCTTTGATCCAAGCTGTTAGGCGGTATTTGGGGTCCTCCAGGTTATTCCCATTAGGCAGGAAAATGGCTGGTGGAGTCAGGTGTGCCTTTGATGTGATGCTCTGTTTACCTGGAGTGTGTGTACAGCCTTTCCTTGCAACCAGGAAGGAGACACTATCTTGCTTTGCAGTCCCAAGCTTGCGTGTTCAGGCAGCACTTTACTCCAAAATCTTTCTCTCGGTAATGACTTGACATTGCAAACTGCGTTTATTTCTTTTGTTTTGAATTTATCCCCACTCTCTTGGAGCAGGATTGCCACCAGTCTTATGTTATTTGTTCTGGTTTCCTGGATGACAGAGCCTTAACCCTTCTTGCTGAGAAAAAACTGATCCAGCAGCAAACCACTTTACTGTGGAGCATCTGTGAGTGCTCCTTGCTCTGTAATGACCCACTTCATATAGCAAAGGCTGTAGTAAAATGTTTGCTTGCCTTTTAAAGGGGACAGATGCCCCAGTCTATCTGGGGAGGACTGTCCCTGGGAGGATTTGATTCTTGTACTGGGTTCTGGGACTCCCCTGGCCCTTCCAGGGGCTATAGTGAGCCCTTGGAGCCATGAGTACCTTGTACTCACCAAGGGCAGGGACTCACTGATGCAGAGCCCCTGCTACTGCTTTGGGGTTGCAGCCTGTATCTATTGTGATTCCTCTTACACTGGCAAGAGAGGGGGAAGGAAAAAATATCACCGATTAACTGCTTTGCAAGGCTTAGTACAAAGGGCTCTAGAAATATTTGGAAAGTGAAGATGTTTCCATCTGGAAGTCTTTACATTTTGGGGACAAAAATAATACAAAATGACATAGTGACAGGTCATGTGGAGTTTCATTAAAAAAATCATGAATTAATATATTTTATATTCCATAAACAAAAATTGAAAACTCCTGTGCCAACTCTGTGAATTACTAGAAGTTAACAAATCATTGAAACTGATGTTTTCTCATATAGTGGATTTGGTCATGCTCTTTGAAAATTCCCGTTTGCTCGATGACCTCGGTGGAAAATATTTGTTTGTGATTATCATCATTCACATTTCTGAATTTGCATTGAAATCAGTTACACCCTAATTTTTTTGTAAGAACTTTTTTCTATGTATAAATTATGGTAGTGATGAGCAGCACCACACATAAGCAGCAGGGAGCATACCAGCATCTGATTTATGTCCATGCTCAACAGCAGCACTGTATTTCTCTTATTTTTTTACTGCATAATAAAGTTCTTGTTATGATTTTTTTCTCTTTGTCTAGAAAAATGCTTCACATTTGCTTTTTTCTTTGAATACATATAAAATCTTCTCTTCTAAAATACCTTGTTGTGTGTGATTTGGAAGCTGTATTAAAGTGACAGATTTCCTTTTCCTCAGACTTCATCACAGGTGATGCAAAAAATTTTGGCAGGGGGCTAGACATAACAGCTAGTAAAACTACATGAGAGATGCTTGTGGGGCTTGTGTGTATCTCTACATCCCAGAATGAAGTAATTCAAAAAGCCAGCAGGAAAAGCAGAGAAAGTCACTTGTTCGCAGTCTCCCTCAGCCTGGTTCTAATTTCTCTGCGAGTAAAGCTACTGCAATGTGATTCCCAGACTCAGGATTTTCATTGCTTTGCTTGGGAAAGGTCTTTGCGTATCTTTTGGACTCTAGATATGGTTGTGTCAGTTCTTAGCTTTGTACACTTCAGGGAGATAAATATATTTTCATAAAGCAAAGATGCATAGAAAGGCTGCTGTTCTCTTTTATCTCCAGTTTATGAAAGGAAGAATTCCTCTCTTCTGTGCACAAATAACTTGTATGTGCAAGAGCCTGTTGCTCCATGGCTTGGGTGACCACCTCTGTGTTCTGCATAGGTGAAAAAATGCTCATCATTGAACTTAAAATCTGTTTCCTGGGTCTAATACGATCAATTAACTTAGTCTCCTCTCATTTATATCATTGTGCCATATGGTGTGTGTGCAGGCAAAGCTTTAGTCCGGGTGGAAATTTTATGGGAGAGAATTGCGCATGGGGAAGCAAGGGAGAAACAGGGTGGTTAACCAACGGAGACGGGTTCTTGATAAATACATACTGTTTACCCTAAATAGGGAGAAGATACGTAACAGATGCTGAATTCTTTAGCACACTTGACAGCGTGACACACTCGATGGCAAGGGAAGTATGAACAATGTTAAGTGATGTAGCATATATGAAGGGATACCCTTTAACTAGGAACCAAGTTGGAAAAGATACTGCTTGTTGCCTTGCCTACCGAGTCATTACTGAGAGTGTTACAGGCAGTCTGCAGATAAAAGATAATACTGTCTGAATGGACCAACATTAGCAATAACTGCCTGTATTGCTCTTCGTTTTTCCTTTTTCAAAATCTCTGCTCAAAATGATTGCAACTGCTTCCTAGTATAAATTTTTGTAGGGGAAATCTGCTCTGCTACGTATTCTCAGTTGCATCCTAAGTTTTTGATCAGAAATATAGGGATAAACTATATCTAAATAGATAGATATAGTTTGATATATTTTGATCAGAAATATAGAGATAAACCTTATCTAAATGATTTTTGAGACTTTTTTAAAGAATAATCACTCTTGGCCAGCCAGGTCTCTTAAATGTCAGCCAGTGGATATTTACCACTAGTAATACAGTGCACAAATTGTTTAACCTATTTAGGTGAAGCCTTTGAACTCTTGTTCTTTTTTTGTGATGAACACAACTGAGAAGGATTTTGACTTTACCGATACACATTTCAGACTCATTTCCTTATTTGTATAGTTCTTGCAGTGTTGCCTTACTTTTAGGACAAATCCAGAAGACTCAAACTAGGGTCTGAATTCTTTCTTTCAGTCAAAATTCCCGGAAGTCTGACCTTAAAATGGTTTGTGTAAAAAAAAAAAAAAAAAAAAAATCACATGGTAGCAGACACCATTGTCCTGATAGATAGTTTTGTTGTATTTGATTAGGTACAATTAGGAACTGATTTGGCAAAACCCCTTCATCCTCCGTATTAGTCATATAAAATATCAGCAGAAAAAATCCATAGAAAATGCCTTTAATGACCCTTATAAAAAAAATTACTAACTTGTATATAAAAAAATCTTCAAATCTTCATCGCTGGGGGGGTGTGTGTGTGTGTGTGTTAATAATGCCCTCAGTAACCATGCATGACATGCTGTTATCAGATGGCAAAAGACTCTCAATCTTCTTTGTTGCTTCATTTATTTGAGTATTTTATCTAGGAGTCAGTGATTGAAATCACCTGGTGTTTCTGTGTTCGGAGTGAAGCTGTACTGTACCTTACTGCTTATTGGTAGTTGAGCTGAACAGCTTCTCAAGAAAGTTTTTATTTTTTTTTCCAAAAGCAAATTCAGTTGTCCTGTTAGTAGCACAGATTAAAAGCATTTCTCAATTTTAGATGCAATAATTTCAGTCTAATAGCAGTATCTTATCTTGCCTTCTTCTACCTATTCAAGTAGTTTTAAGATGTGGTTTGGTAGGAAAAGGTATTTATGATATGGCTGCCTGATGATGGGAGAGTAGACCTGATGATCCAGGCAGTCCTTACCCTTCCTGCCTCCCCGGTACACTGAGCTTTGGGGTAAATTGTGTCTGGCCAAGCAACACAGCTCACAGCAAGGTGGCTCTTCTGTAAGGGTGCCTGGGCTAGGTGGCAGCTCCACAGGTCTCCCTGCCTGTGCAGCCTGGGGCCTGTGCTGCTTTCCATGTCAGATGTTGAAACACATCTTGTGGCTTCCTGATGGTCTGTGCCAACCAGCTGAGATAGCGCATTCAAGAGCTTAAACCCAGAAAATTAATGGGTTGACATTTCAGGTGTATTTACCTTTTGTGACCTGCAGGATACTGACAGCTTGCACAGGAGGAAAAGGAAACTGAAATTTCATGTCTCAGTCAGGCTTGGTTTTCAGCCTCTCAGGCTGCTGGCAGTGCCAAACCCTTTTAAGTAGTACCAACAGTATGAACATAGTTTACAGTCAGTAAATTTGTGTGCTCCAGACTAAGCATGGCTGCTTTATTTTGCCCTCCTTGTGAAATGGCCCGTTGTCAATACTGCGAATAGAAGGTGTTTAGAGTAGCAGTGGGAGGATGTAATGTGGTAATAGGTGTGATGAAGGGCAGGAATCTGTTAAAAAAGCCAGAGCTGTACTTGTGGCACAGAGGCCTTTAGGGCACGGTAGTTATAGCAGTGGTAAGATGTGAGCCTCTGGGGAAGAGTTAGAGAATATGTACTGACAGTTAGACTTGCTTTACTCTTATTTATTTGTGTGAAGTTTTACTAACAGTCACTGTTTTCTTTGCCTAATATGAAAGTCTTATATATTTTTAGTCCTGCAGTGCTTCGGTAGGGTGGCAGGCAGGGTAAAAGTGTGGGAAAGGATGAGTTAGTTGTGTAGGAGACTTTCTTGCCTGCAGGGCTGCATACAATGGCTGCTCACCATCCAGCAGCTACACACAATGTGATCCACCAGCACTTGTGTATCCTAGGGTTAGCGTCGTAATATTTTTCACGGTTATGTGACACTCCTGTTCCTTGGAGTGTCTGGCTTCTGACATGTGACCTCATTGGCCAAATCTGCCAAGTTCTACTCCTGCTTTGTGTTTGAAACACTCAGCTGTCCAGATTTGCCCCTGTTTCCTTATCTCATGTGTCCTTGGGGCTCAGTAGCCACTTCTACCCATTTGGGGTCTGCCAAGCAGGACTCCACAGCAGTCACTCTTTTTGGATAGAACTCAACAATTCTGTCACTTTGACCCCCAAAATAGTTGCAGAATTCCAGAATCAATTAGGTTGGAAAAGACCTCTGAGATCAAGTCCAACATATGACTCAATGTCACCATGTTAACCAGACCATCAGTGCCATATCCAGTCTTGGTTAAACACTTCCAGGGATGGTGACTCCACCGCCACCTCCCTGGGCATCCCATTCCAATGTCTAATCACCCTTTCTGTGAAGAATTTCTTCCTAATGTCCAACCTAAGCCTCCCCTGGTGCAGCTAAAACTCATGTCCTCTTGTCCTATCACTAGTCCTAGACTCTCCCCAGGTTTGATGCTTGATTTGACAAAGGATGCTTGCCTTATGGCTTTGGTTATGCCTCTTCAGGGAGAACAGAGTAATAAAGAATATAAAACCCCTTTTCAAATGAATTTCTCATTTATAAAGCTTTAATTATAATGGGGGACTTGCAAGATAGTGAAAATGGGATGGAGAATGTGGGCCCTGCTCTGATTTTAACTTGTGAATCTCTGCTGCATTTCTTCTTGCTTTCCTGTTGTGATAATAGTAAAATAACTTTTCTTTCACAGTATCTATATGTAAAAAATTTGATGGGTTTTTTTTTTTTCCTAGCTCACTTCTGCAGAACAGTTTTCATGTCCACTCCCAATGTGTTTGTACCGTGGCAATAACAGAGCCATAACTGGCTGATGGGTAATTGAGAACTGTGCTGTGGATGACTCTGCTCCTCCATAGTGAAAGGTAAACCACAACTGGTCATCCACAAATGAAATGAAATTCTGGATTTTCTGGATATAACTCAAACACTATTGCAGTAACTTCTGCAGGCTCATTCTATATGTCACTTTGTCCACTTTAAAATATGTTGCCTTCTTGTATCATTGAGAGCATGGTGTGATACGAAATCTTTGAAAACATTGAAAAGTTGTACAGGAGCGCTTTGGCTGACTTCTCTCCTTCCATTAGTTATATTTTATGCCATATTGTATCACCTTTTATTCATCTCTTCACTAGTTAACTTTCCCTTCTTTTTAATTGCTCATTATAAAGATTTTTTCCGAACTTGGAGTGCTTTTCATTTTATCTCTGTGAACCTATTTTGGTTTTGATTTGTGTTTTTCCTTCTTCTTTCAATAATTGACCATGAAAAAATATGGTATTGTGCTGGTTTTGGCTGGGGTATAGTTAATTTTCTTCACAGTAGCTGCTCTGAGGCTGTGTTTTGGATTTGTGTTGAAAACAGTGTTGATAACACAGGGATGTTTTAGCTGTTGCTGAGCAGCACTTATACAGCATCAAGGCCCTTTCTGTTCCCCACCTTACTCCAGTGAGGAGACTGAAGGTGCTGCTCAAGGAGTTGGGAGGGGACACGGCCAGGACAGCTGACCCCAACTGACCCAAGGGATATCCCAGACAATATGGAGTCATGCTCAGCACATAAAGCTGGGGGAAGAAGGAGGGGTGTTTGAAGTGATTGCACTCTGCTATATGGTTTTATGGGCATGGTGATATTTGGTCAAAGTTTGTACTTGATGATATTGGAGGTCTTTTCCAACCTCAATGATTCGATGATGGTGTTCTTCTTCCCAAGTCACCATTATGTGTGATGGAGCCTGGCCTTCCTGGAAATGGCTGAGCACCTGCCTGCCCATGGAAAGCGCTGAATGAATTCCTTGCTTTGCTTTGCTTGTGTGTATGGCTTTTACTTTCCCTATTAAACAGTTTTTATCTCAACCCACAAGTTTTCTCACTTTTACTTCTCTGATTCTCTCTGCCATCCTGCCTGGGGGAGTGAGCAAGTGAGGGGCTGTGTGGTACTTAGTTGCCAGCAGGCATTAAACCATAACTGATAGAAAGATGAAGAATAATGATATAATAGCTCCAGTTCTCTTCTCCCCTATACAACCTAATGATTACCGCTAGTGTTGGGAAATGAATTTTTGGAATTATGGTTCTCCAGGAAAAGAGGTAAGAGGGAAACAGGAGTTGGGGCATGCAGATAATAATAGAATTTCTCTGTTGAAGTTATTTCTCTTTCTCACCTTGTGTCTTCTTCTCTAATTATGACATGATTGTCAGCTGTTCTCTGATATTTTACTGTATGGGCAAGTGAGCCCATTTCTGAGATTTAACAGATCACAGATGAGGAAACATAGATTAGCCTGAGCTTTCTTCTCAGTCTTGGCTGTCTCTGTTGCCTGCACCAGATGCTCCCTTTATCACCAAATTATTCTTGCTGGATGTTTCGTGAGGGGTGCTCACATGCAAGGGGGCAGGGGTCTCAGCTCTCACTGACTTCTGCTTGACAGGTTCTTGAACAACAAACTGAATGGGTTATTGAGAAACAAATGTGACATGCAAGCAAAACGCCCAGAATAAGAGCATTTTATCTTCCTCCAAGTATGACTTCAACATTTCTAGTTTTGGAAATCTAATTTAAAAATAATTCAGTGGTTCACTGTTTAATTCTCTTGTGCTGTCGATGTGGGAGACACTTCAGAGCGACAACAAAAATAAGGTAATAAAAGCAGACAATGAGTATGGTTATGTATTGTGTATCATAAATATTTGTGTCTCTGACTGGTTTCATTTTAGCTAGCTGAGGAAATATAACTTGCTGAAGGCGGTTACCTTTGTTCAAAGCCAACTGAGACAGCGCCAGCACTCAGTAATTACAGCCATACAGTTTCCAGGAGAGTCCTTCTTCACCAGACCTGTCGTCTCATGTCCCCATTTGTAACACTGTTCATTATATTCAACCTGCTGCCGTCACTCCAGAGCTTTCAAAAGGTATTCTGTGGGCTATCGTGCTGCAGGACGTGGATAATGAAATAGTTAGACGTGACTTGTATTATAATCGGCTCACCTAACTTTCATTTGGCTTGAAAAGTAGACTTAATAAAAGCAAGAGTGAAAGGCATTTTATGTTTTTAATAAGGAGTCTCATGTGCTATAACCTGCTGTTTTTCATTGTGTGTCTCTTCTTATGGTTTCTTTTTGAGGCACCTGACAGAAGAAGAGCAGTGAATGTCTCTTAATCTTAAAGCTTTTTGAAAAACTGCAGTGGTAATCAACAGTACTCATCAGTAATTTCCAACTGCAGTAAGTGACTCAAAGTTTTTCCATCTACATCTTATATTTTAAATGGATAATTATTTGTTTGCTGGTGAAGATAGTCCTCTTCATCAAAAGCAAAACTAAAATATCTACACACTCTAGAACAGCACATCTGTTTAATCACTTAATAGCAAATTTGTTTTCAATATCTAATAATAAGCTTGTAAAAATCCCCCTACCCTTGCAGTATCTCCAGTTGGGCTGTAAAGGAGCTAAAGGAGTTTGTGCTACTCTGTTCTGTGAGACAGAGCCACGCTTCGCATCAAGCTTTAGAAATTCCTAGAAGAGCAATGAATAGAGATAAGTTCAAACAGTGAAACCTGGGTGTGATGACCACTGGAAAATAGCTTCGTAATGTAAACCAGAACTCTTTGTTGTAGTGCTGTTACCTTTTTTTGACTAGACAGTCATTGCTACAGGTGATCCACAGTGTAGCCCCAGGGAAGCCCCATCCTTGCTGCTGCAGACCTGGATAAGCATGTGCACCATAGCACAGATGAGAAGCAGGATGCAGGTCTGTGGGCAGGATAAATTGAAGGTGAGGTGGGAAGGCAGCCACTACAGGAATTTCTAAATAGATAGCTCATTTCTAAGGTCACATACATAGTGGTAATAGCGGTAATACAGTTGGGGGAAGAAAAGCCCTCTATCCCAAAATGAGCAGGTGTGCTCTCAGTGGAAAAGGTTCAATAAATGCAAGCATGAGTGATGTGATTGCATGAAAGGAGAGCTGGCTTAAAAATACCCATCTTGCTCTGTAAAAAACAGAGGTAGTGTTGGTCAGTGGTGGAACACACTTTGAGGGGGGCAGCTGGTTACCTTCCCCTTTGACTGAGAACATCTGGGCTTCGGTGCGCACCGTCTTCACCTCCCAGTTCTCTTTCCACTTGTTCTGGGTACAGACCACCAAAAATACTGCTTTTCAGCTCTGACTGTTCAGTGATGTTATTCAATTTTTCTCCTTGTCACGGCTATTAATAAATAGTCACATTTCCTGTAAACTTCAGACATCTACTTTGCACCTTCTACTTAATTTTGCCCAAAACTCCAGTTGAAATTGGTGGAACACTCTGCTCCTCGTAATATTAGTTGCGTAAAGTATACGGTACCTTTGGTAACCACTGCCTTCTTTTGAGAGTTTTTGATGGATTGGTTCAAGGACTTGTGTCAATACTTTGTTACGTCTTTTAAGCTCTGCGAGAAGCAGGCAGCCAATGGCTGGATTTCTAGGCTGTTTACATTTGGGAAAGGTATCTGTATGGAAGACAAGTATCTGTGATCATGCAAGAAGATCTTGCCTTCATATATTTATAAATGCCCAGAGACGTAATCAGAGACATCTGAGAGCTTCAGACAGCTAGGCAAAAAAAAATTTAATAAAAATAAATTTAAGAAATCTTTTAGTTAAATTTATTGCTGAAGAGAAGACCTGGATCAAGAGCCTTGGTCATGGTCTTTGGAACCACACTGGCCTCTTTTAGCTCTCATCCACCCCCTTCCCCTGAAAACCTATTACTTGTCATCCCTTCCCCACTAATAGTTTCCTGAACTCCTTTCATCTGCGCTCACACATGACTACTCACTGACCCTTGTAATCCATCCTGTCACTCACAACCTATTCTGCAGCCCCAGAAAAAACAGGTTTTCCCTTCCCTGCTGAAATGCCTTGAGGTGGTAGAGCCCAGCCATGCCTCAGTGGCCCTTTAACCACTTCTACTTGCTCTGACCTCTAATTCTCAGCTTTGCAGTTGTTATGGTTGGCACAAGTATGGTCTGTCTTCAGTGCCTTTAGCCAAGCAGTGCTTGTGCAGTGTGAAAGGGAATGCTGCCTCACTGCATTAAATGACCCAGCTGTTGAAAGAAGTCTTTTTAATTACAGGATATTGAATGAAGTATGATTTGTCATATTATGTACTGACTAGTGGATATAATAATGTATCTTTTCTACAGTTAATAACATTTCTATTGACTACAGTTTCAGTAAAGGTCTCTGCAGTGGGAGATAGTCTGTTGAAGTCAGTGACACCAAGGTTTAACCACTAACTGACGAATCAGATGAAAAATAGGAGTAAAATGATCAGATAACTTACAGGTTACTCTTACTCTTCCTCAAGTTGCCAAAGCTTTATATGCTACTTAATTCAGCTTCGTAAATCTTTTTCTCTACAACTATGACTGTGTGCTATGTCCTTCACAGCCAGAGGCATTTCTGGACCTTTCCACCGCTGGTGGTAGTGTGCACCCCTGTTTTAAAAATAACAGAATTATATTGGACTAAATCCAGTCATGGTGTATATGGAAATGATTTGTTGCTCATACCCTGTGCAGGAGGACTGCTGGACACTGAAGTGGACATAATTCGCTCTGTTTAGGAGTTGGTCTTGAGTTACTTACGGAAGAACTAATGTTCCTTGGAAATGTCAATCAGAAGTTTTCATTTTAATAACATGCCTGGTTGAATTCAAAACTGGCATTTAATATTGACACTGTGCATGAACTGACATGTCATTATACACATGCTAACCTAGATTTATAAAATAATAAAATCATTGTGGTTTAAATTCCCACAAAATATTGATGGGAAAAGTGTCATACACTTATGGGAGTAGCTTACTTGCTAATGTGTTTGCCATTTTTTACTGACCTTATTGTGAATGCAACCTTGCTGCAGGCTCCTGCAAATTGGAGCTCTGCTACAGTATTTCTGTTTAGTTAATACCTGCAGAGCCACATATTTACTGGAAGAGCACTCTATTCTTCTTCCCTTCCTTCTGGAATACATTACTCTAATAACCAAAATGACAGTCTAGAATAATACATCTTTATTTATTGATGTATTTCTTGGTTCTGCTCTGTGATAAGAGGCATAGTGATTTCATTCAAGCAGTGTATGACATTGACAATTTCTTTCTACTTCAGTGTTCATCTACCTTAAGGAAAACCAGCCTGAATCAAGAAGAAAGAGTTTCCCTTTATTTGCTGTGTTAAAATAAAGCTGTGCTAAGGGAACATGAAGGCTGTAAAGGCACGCTTTCAGTAGGGGGAGGAGATTCCAGGATTAACACAGTCCGTGTCATGTTTCAGGACTTTCATACTCGTGCATTATGATACTGCCTTTTGTTAGAATTGGCATACTATTTCAGTTGTACAGTAATGCCATTTCAGTTTAAAATGGTTTTCAATTATGAGAACAGTAGGTCTTTTGGGGAATACTAAAGACAGAAGTCTGATTTTTGTAATTTCTAAGCCGGAAATGGTGGAAAGATTGAAGGAAGACAAGAGTGGTATTCCTTTGGAAAAAGGTGTGTGTGGGGGGNTAGTGGGATGTTACTTATCTCCCAGAGGTAAAAACTTAAAACTGGAAATGAGGTTAATTCATGACAGGTCCACTGTAAATTAAAAAAAAATTAAAAAGAAATTGAACAGCTGCATGGAATTTTTGTCCAGTTTGGAAAAAGAACAAGTGTTTGACCTTTGACTTGACCTCTTTAGTTTCAATTGTTGTTTCTATATTTATCTATGGTACTTGGTAATTTTAAGGATGTCTCTGAAATTTTATAGCATTGAATTGCAATTTTATTCTTGTGGCAACAATGCCTTTTATATTTACTCACTGAAATAATCGTACTAAACCTATGTGTGTGATTGAATGTCAAAGTCTTGATGATGCACTTAACTGAAAGGCTGTGTGCTCACAGATTCCCCCAACTATTGACTTTGTGCTGCTTTCCCTTCCCTTGGTTACCTGACCTGTAGCTTGGCTCTCTCCTGGAGGGAGTTTCCTTTGTGGTGGGTACAGACAGCATGATGCTGGTGAGTTGTGTGTATTTAAGAAAAGAAAAATATGGGGAGAGTGAAACACTATGTATGAAAAAATTATTTGTAATTTTGCCCTGAATTTTCAAACTTTATATAAATTCTGTGCAGGGAATTTCTACTTTTGTGTTTCAATATAACAAAGTGTGATGACAGCTAGAGAAACAATCAAAGACATTTTTTTATAAAAATAATATTTTAGGCATTTACATGGGGAAAAAAAAAAAGGCAAGTATTTAATAGAAATATGCTTTTGAGCAGGTAAAGTCATGTTGCCCTGAAAGGATCCTGTCAGATCAAGGCTGTGAAGAAATGCAGATGAGTTGTTCGAAGTTGTTTTGGACAGTGTGTATGAGGGTCATTAAAGCCAACTGTCAGATACAATGAAAAATTAATTTTCCAACATAGTAGAAAGTGAGGGAGGAACTTAAACTGTGACATCTGTGTTCGACTATAAAAAGGACACAGAAATTGAAGGAGAACAGACCTGAGATGCTAAGGGAGGCACGGGCGGCTTGTAATGACCTTGTCACTTGTATTCCACAGGAATGCGCAGTTCTTCCCTTCCTGCAGAGATTTCTATTGAAATTACCCATATCTATACTGTTCTAATAAACCTGCTTTTAATTAGTTGGACCTGAGATGGTTTCTGAGATTCACTTTGGAAAGAAAAATAGAACTAGCTGTTCTCAAGTGAAATGAACTTGGTATTTGATCACAGAGTGGGCTGAGTTAGAATAAAAATTTCAATAATTTGATGTTTGGGGAAAAAATAAAGAATCATAGAATTGCCTCTGATGAAAGAGGAGCAAATTAATTTGTTGTTTCTTTGGGCTGGTAAATAGAAGTATTGCGGTTTGTACAAAAGAGAATTCTTCACGTTTCTCTTGTAAAGAACAGAAAAACAATGTTGGGTGAGCAATGCAGAGGGAATTCAGAAGGACTGGAATATGTGCTAAGAGTTGAAAGTAAGAGGCCTTTCAGTTCGATAAGTCATTTATAAATAGCATTGAAATAAAATAACAATCTTTTAAGAACAAACATGTTACGCATTTTGACGAGGTAACTTTTAAAATAGTTCAATAGTTTTCACATGATTAATTGCTTTGGACTTGAAACCTAATAGATATTTTTGCCTTCCTTTTTAGTAGCGTCAAAGGGAGATATATAATGAACAGTAAAGGAAACAGCAAGACAGAGTGTGTTTCTCTAATTCTTTCCAAAATCATGTATAATTTTACTAATGTTATTGTTCTCCGCCCTCCCACACCCTCTTTTTATAGATGTACATGGATTAATGTGTTAAAATGGAAATTTAATTTAGGTCTAAGCAAACTAATTCCATGGAAATAATAACATTGTTGATGTCCTTTGGTTTGGGAAGCGTTCCAGAAAATACAATCCATCGGTTTTTCTTCAGTCTAGACACAGGCCAGAAATAATGATCACTTTTGCAAATGAGTGCAGTATTAATAGGAACCTTTTTATTTGGATTTTCATTATTTTGAACAGCTGCCGTTTATGGGAGGTGTGTGCATATATCTATATATGTACACACACAGATAAGAAATTTCTTTGTGTTCAGATTTTTTTTACCATGTCAGTTTTCTTAAAAGATAGTAGATGTTAATGAAATTTTCTTTGGATGTCTTGTAGTCTGCAGACTGTTCAGCATCAATTGTATTCTTAGCCATTTATCTAGTTCTGCTCTAGTAAGAACTAAGAAGCACTGACTATCTAAGTGTATATGATCTTGTATGGGACTAATGGCTTTCTTGAGATTATTCACAAGCAAAAGTTTAAATAAATCTAACCCATTTGAAGAGTTAAGGATAAAGTAGTATCACACTGGAAAGTTAAAATTTGTATTCTAGCTCCATAGCATTGTGTGCTAGGTTTCACCGATGGACACACTGATGGTTCTGGGAGAGCCAAGAAATTACACTTCACCTTGGCTAGAAGCAGGGTAGAGTTCAGTGTGCTTCTGTCTCATTCTCTTGGGTACTTCCAAATGGCAAAACCAACATGATAAATGTAAACACACTTTAATCTGGTGTAACTATTTGTACTTATTTATTACGAAAAATATTCAACGTACTGTTTCGCTGGAAGTACTGGCATTATTTTGTATTTTTTGCACTAATATGTATGAAACTCATGGACTGAAGGCCATTGTTAAATTGTTAAAAAAATTAAGCTGAGAAGACATCAAGGCATTTGCTTAAATGTCAGTGTATATAGAAGAGTATTTACAAAGCCTTTATAAATTAGTCTTTACTGATGAGGCATATTCGTATTGATGTTCAATTTATTTACCCAAGAGACCAATTTATTTCGCTACCTCAGTGCTAACTGTTTCCATTGACACCCGGGTCTGCTCTGACCAAGCAACTGTGACAAGTGGTTTATTGAACTGTAAATGGGCACTGTCTGACTCTAAACAATGGCTTTATCTAATTATGAAACCCCATGCACCATTTTGGTCCAGTGTTGTTCGTTATACAAACAAGATTTTAATGTTATTGAAAAATTAATTTAAGTCTGGGCACGCTGTGCTACAGTGAAAGATATTCTGCATTGCGACTTTATAAGCTGGTAGCTCACATCTGAAATGAACTGGCTGCGATGTTCTGACTGCAGTTTGTTGGACACTATGAATACCTGAGAGGACAAAAGTGAACTGCCTTAGAAGGATATATTAAGGTAATGGAATAACTGAACAAAATCTATTGCTTAAGCTTTAAATGAATCTGATGTTATCAAGATTTTTTTTTTTTTTTTTTAAAGAATAACATTGATAGAAGAAATACAGGTGTAGTTGTGGAAAGGAAAATGGTATCCTCAGGAAGAAGTTAACTGTGAGGCTTGGAACTACTAGCAAAAATTGAATGGACCCACTTGAAAAAAACTTCCACTATTCTCCCCATTGATTTGTCAGAAGATAATTGATTGCAATCAAAGCTTTTGTTTTCACCTGTTAGTAAGTCAGCTTCTTCAAGAACTTTCACCTATAACCATAGAAAGAATTCAGAGGGTTTACTCTCCTTTGTTGCTTTATTAAAAAGAAAAGAGGTTGGACCATGTGTGTATATTACAGAACTAAAGAAGAATATGTTCATAGTAACATACATAATACATTTGTGAGTTAGAAAAAAATCTCCTTTCCAGTGAGAATTTGCACAGACAGTGCTGTTTGTAAACAAAATTCACTTAATTCCTCTTTATCACTGAGAACTGTTTGGATTGCTTTTTGAGGCATTGCTTAATGGTCTTGTATAATTGGTTTTGCATGTTAAGTCCCTATTGGTAGTTTCACTGTGATTTTCTTATGAAATATGAAACTCTTAAAAATTTAATGGTGAATTAATATTAATTTAAGCAAATATTCCAATATTAAATTTATTAATATTTCATCTTCTATACAGCTATGCAGATTTTTGAAAGCCACTCCAGTGTTGTCTGACAAATTATTTGGTTATACAAAGACTACTTAGAAATTTTTTGGCTCATGTGGTTTCTGCACAGTACTCAGGCTGCTTGGGTCGTTGGTTATTTTTATTCACCCTCTAGAGTGAATGTAAATGAGGCGCAGGAAATGGAGAAGCTAAAGAAAGTTTACCAAGTCTGATGGAGTCTGTAGTTTCGCTGTGCCTGGCTAGAATACACTTAAAAAGAGCCCTGCATGATTCTTCCGGTTAATCTCTGTTCACAGCAGGGTCTGACTTGTATCAAGCCTGCCATGCTTAGGCACCTGAGGGCTGTCACTGACAAGGGCCTGCCAGAGACGGACTGCCACCGATCAGGTCTAAATGAGTCAGTTGCACAGAGCTGATAAAGCCAGAGATTTACTTGAAGTAGACAGGCCTGTGCTAAAACAAGCTCCTCTCTCGATTGAAACCCTGTCTGTCACTTTAATCAGTCATGTCCCCTGTCAGGCACAGCCAGCGGAGGGGCTGGAGCAGTGCAGGAGGTGCAGCTGAGGGATGGCACTGCGTGGTGGCCGTGCCAGTGCAGGGTGGCCTCCCTGCTGCCCACAGGACTCTGCTGGGCAGAGGCAGCGTCATGGCACGGTGCTGGGGCTGTTCTGCAGCCCAGAGGCAGTCCAAGAGGTGATAGGTAGTGCTAAACAAAGACTTTTTTCCAGGTGATCTGTATCTTCTCTTGTGTTTTTAATACAATGTCATTCTTGTGTCCCACCTGTGCTTTTCAGAATCTGGAATAGTCTCCTGGACAATTAGGCAGCTCTTCCATCTCCATTATCATCTCTATTCCCATACAGAGCTGTTGTTGTAAATACATATCTGAGTTCTACAACAACATTTTGAAACAACAATCAAGCAGTGACTATTGATATAGTAAGGAATATTCAGAGTAAGCTTTTTTTTGGTCCAGGAAATTTCAGTTTCCTAGTCTGTACTTTACATATAGAAATCAAAATCCATAGGCAAACAAGATGTAATGACAAATTCTGAAAATGCATGAAAAATAGCTTTGACCTTAGAAGCTCCCAAACTGCAACAGACAGATACACTTGCCAAAGCCGGAAGTAGTCTACTGAGTCATGTAAGCACCATAAAGTTAGCTGAAGAGCTAATTAAGTATGGTCATCTTTAAAAGAATTCATGCTTCATCCTGGCAAGATGCCCATAAGGAAAAGATAGATCTGTCACAGTCTTACAGACTGTGGTAATTAAGGTTTAAAATGCTTCCCAGTCTAAAACAAGAATAGTTCAGACAGAGCTAACCGTTTAAACAGCATCCCTTATGAACTGACGTTGCTTTTCTATTTCAGACTGGCATGTTTTAAATTTTTTTCTGTTATTGGCATCTGTGCAAAATGTGCAGAAAAACAGAAGTTAGGATTTCCAAATCTTGCATTTTGCCTCACATCCCAACCTGCAAATTCTGGAAGAGGGAGACCTCCATCAATGCTTTAGTCGTATTGCTTTGAGTAGTGACTAAATAAAAAATGAAAGGTCAGGTTGATTGTATATGCCCCCGACTTAAATAGGATAAACATGTTGTATGTGAGTATGATCTCCCAGCATAATTTTGAATAACATGTTATCTTGTTAGATCTCTCAACTCTGACACTCTATTTTCTATTCAAAAAGGTCAGTCTGGTTTTAAGGGTGCAAGGTGTTCAGGGGCCCAAGATCATGAACCTTTCTAT
Source organism: Edolisoma coerulescens (assembly GCA_013397115.1). Taxonomy (NCBI): domain Eukaryota; kingdom Metazoa; phylum Chordata; class Aves; order Passeriformes; family Campephagidae; genus Edolisoma; species Edolisoma coerulescens. Next base: position 1,827,956 of record VWZW01007169.1, read on the forward strand.
AGTGCCCTATTATTCTGTGTTACATTGCTGGTGTAATCCAATACTTGTCTCAGAAAAGTCTGCCCTCTGGCATAGTCATTCTGCTGTCATAAGAGTTTAGTTTTCTGTGATCTTGGTGGTATTTAACAATAAGGTCTGAACTGCATGTTTAGCAGAAGCTGTGGGAACATAGATGTCGAGTCCATTAATCACAGATAAAAAAATAAAAATCTCCTGGCTGGTTTGTCAGCCAAGGATTAGCTGTGTCCCCACTGCAAAACCTTTTCAAACAACCCACTGATTAGGTCAGCTTGTCCTTCTGCCCTGAGACTTCTTATGAGTAACTGGCAGTTACAGCTTACAGTTCTTGAGTCTATGTATAGATATGTGGCTGGAAGACCATAGGCAACTCCTGTGTAATGTTTGCTTCACTGATGTCAGGCTGACACAATTGCATAAAATCAATGCCAAACAGCATGTTCCAAGAAGGAGATGAATGCATGAGAGGGGAGGGTATCAGCAGCACCCTGACAGCAGCTTTTGAGCATGTTTCTGTTACTCAGCAATTCATTTTTGGTCTGACTTTATTTGGAAGGTAAATGTTATGTGTATATATTTATTAAAAGGTAAATAAGACCAATTTATTAGCATATTTTCCAAGTATTTTCTCATATACTGAAAAGATTAATTTTTTTGCAGTGATGATGTGACTTTGATTACAAGCATGTCTGAGGAGCACACAAGGAAGTCAAACACATGCTACAGAAATTTTGTCTGATTTTGCTGTTTTGATCTGGGTAATGAAAACAGGCTGTGTCTCTTCTGGTGGGGCCTGGTGACCTATCTCTGTCTTTTGAGTGATCTTGTGCTGGTGATTTGTGGTGGGTGAATTGGGATGACTTTTGTTTTTTATCTGGTTAAAAAGGTCACAAAAATGTCTTGCAATCCTCTGTTGTGGAAAAAACTTTTATTTTTCTCTGCTGCAGTGCTCAATCAATGTGGCTGTTCTGCATGGTTAACAACATATCTCCAGAATCCTATTACTATGCAAAGTAATTTCAAATTATTTTGCAAATAAATTGCTCAGACTCTGTTGGATTTCCTGACTTTCTGGAGTTATCTTAAATTCTCAGAACCATTTGGCCCCATTCATTTTCATTTGCAGAATTATCAATAATATGGAAATCAGTGTTAATTATTTCTCTAGCCACTATTGTCAGCACTAGCCAAAAGTGGCATTTTAAGTCTTTGTCTTATTAGCAATTCTGATATAGAGGCACTCATTCAGCACGGTGGTCTATGTCTCTGGCACCTTCACTGGCCATCTGACTCCAGGCTGCCCAGGAGGTCACTGGGATGCAGAGCTGGATGGGATATTCTCACTCCAGTGTTAAATGCAGCAACACCTTCTCACTGTCTGGCATTTGCCTGGGTTTCCAGCATCTTCTCAAGGCGCTTGCCTCAAACCACAGGGTGTTACTTACTGCACATCCAGGCCTGGCCAGTTCTGCCCCCTTCACTAGCTGCAAGGGCAGCTGGAACCAGCTCCAACAAGCTCTGTGGATATTCAGTCTTGCTGGCTTGGGAACTGGCTTGGACCAGGATGTTAGGTAAAGGATGTGGGAGATAGGCCCAAGTCATAGCTCATTGCACCAGCTTTTGGATGTGTGCTGGGAAGGGCTTTCATTCACATTTGTCCTCTTGGTATAAAGAATTTCTAAGGTGTGCCCTTTATAGTTTGACACATTAAGATTTATATTTAAAATTCAATTATGCATTTATTAAAAGGTTGAGGCAGAGTATGAATATGTAAAGTGAGAATTGAAATTAAATGTCATATTAGGGTTTGCTTTAGGGTCTGCAAAACTTGGTGTACCTAGAATATGGCTTTAAAATCTGTAGCAGCCTTAATGAGTTCTCAAAATACCTGTAATTCTGAAGCTCTTGAGAAAGGTAATAATTTTTCGTTTTTGATAGATAATGAATGACAGGCCAAGCAGAACAAATACTAAAATTTGATTTTTTTTTTCAAAGAACCACATATATATAGTAAAATGATGACAATGGAACTTGTTTATTAAACTAATGTAGTGATTTTTATCACTTCATTCTTGGTATCCTAGTACCTGATATTAGCCTGGAATGGTTGTCATGGTAACAAAACACACTGTTCCTTTAATTTGACCTTAAGTTCAAGCCCTGCTGTTGTGGCAGAAATGCCAAGAACACCTCCACTTTTATTAAAAAAAAATCCTATCAAATACATGCAAAAAGAAAAACGGTTGAAAAGGAAGGACAGTCTGACATGACATTGTGAGGCCAAAAAAGAGAAGAGCTTGATTTTAGCTAGGGGACCAAGAAATAAAGAACTGTTAGGACGCATATGTTCACAGTGTGTTCTCTGTTTAGGCTGACTTGCTCCACCATGGTTATATTCATTAGCCCCAGTAGAAGTGGCTTTCCTTTAAAAATTTACTTCTATTTATGTGTTTTGAGGACCTGTTGGGTTTGCTCTCAGAAGAGCAGCATTGACCAAACTGGCTAACTGCCAAGGCAAAAAGTGTTTGGAGAGGTCAGAGGAGGTTCAAATTAGGGTCTGGCCAGAGAAGAGCTCCTGCTGGCTGGTGTTTAGGGACTTCTGTACTGTTTCTGTCTAACCTGGTCACTCCACATGACTTTGTGGTCAGTGACTTTTTTGAGGCTCTGATCCATAACTCAATGGGAATCCGTTTGGTCTTGGATGGAGCACTGAAAATGGAGAAATTCTTGGATATTGTTGGAGGAGATGCCCTTTCCTGAGGCCAGCTGGTGGAATGAGAATGTAGGAGAGATGATCTCAAAGAATACTCTGGAAGTCTGAATGTGCTCAGATCAATGGAGTTTGAAAACATATATTGTGCTGAAGGAGTAGCAGTAATACTGTTGCAGTCTTTGGAGAGAATGTGGACGCAACATAAATCTACAATGCGGTAGAAAGGGGAAAACGTGCCTTGCTGCCTTTGCATCCGTGTGCTCTGCTGCTCTCACTTTGTCATTTTTGCAGCCTCAAGGAAGATGTCTGCTTCATATGCCCTTGGGGATCTAAACTGGTCTAGGTTTTCAAGAAGTGATTGAGGTAAGAGTTTATAATCTCTAACTTTCAATTTGAGTACTGTGGCAATGACTTAAAAGATAAAGCTCATGACTTGAGCAGACCTAATGAGATCTTGGTGCTGTTCACCGCATGGGAGCTTATGCTCTGCACCTGTCCAGAGACTGTGCTTTGCCAAGTCACACAGAAGCTGCTCTATTTTTGTTGTTTATTGCTGCTGAACTTCAGCAGGGACCATTTTCAGAATGATGTGTGTCATCCATGCTGCAGCACATCTGCACATTGCCCATGTCAGCAACTGTTTGGCCATATCAGGGTGGGTTGGGTGGCTGGCTGTGTGTTTAGAGTTGAGGGACAGAACTGTGGGACTTCTATTCATCCATGTAATATTGTCCTGGCCTGGGATGTTGGCTGTTGACTAAGGACTGTCTCAAGATTAAAAGAAATAGGGGTGAACTTCAGCAGTCTGTATGCACTGGTCATTTGGGATTGCTGTAAAAATCTTTTAATACCCAAAAAATTGTACCAGGACTGGGCATTGACAGCAAGCGTGGGTTGAACGCTAAATCTTTGATCCTTGAGAATCTAATGCGTGGTTGTGCTAGAAGCCAAAAAACTGGGAAAGGCATGCTGAGGGCAACTTGGGCTTGGCTGATCCATGAGGGCTGGCAAACTGGGACTCGAGGACAAGCATGGCAGGGGACCCTTGGAATGGTACCCATCCTGCAGTGCCCTCACACAGTGACTGCAGCTGGCCCAGGACAGTGACTGGGGTCAGACACACAGCAGTTCCCAGGCCAAGTCCGTCGTGCTGAAGCAAGTCTGATGTCCAAAACAGATAAATCCTATGGTAATGAAGAAATGTAATCTGGGTGAGTTTTCAAGGTCATTTACTGCCCTAAAGATTTAGTGGTTCAATTTTCACACTGCTGTAGACTAGAAGCATGGATCCTTGTGGGTATGTGGTTGGTTCCCCCCGGCCCCTTTTTGTGACTTACAACTATTTTGGAACGTAATCAAAAGCTGAGAGTTACTTGTCTATTGTTGCATTTACTCAGAACAAAATGATAGGGAGAATTCTGTGTTCCTGGAGAATTATCTTTGTCTCCAAAGAGTAAAATATGAATACAAATTAGTTTGCGAATATCATTCTAACATCAGTAATTTTCAGTTGAAGAAAATGCCAACAAAGTATAAATAACCTAATTGTTAGTGTTCTTCCTAACACAAATGATGCCTTGTGAGTTCTGATCTTATGGGAAATAGATGAGGGAAAAAAGACACAACACGAGAAGTACAAGCATGTGAGAGTTACTCTGTTCTGTTCTAACAGGAGATTAGCTTAGACTTATTTGCATGCAGTGTGCCCTTTGATAAAGCTGAAACATTCCAACTTAGTCCTTTTTTCTGTTATTTTCACAGCTGTGATACAAGCTTGTGTTTTATGTTATGGTAGCAAAAAAAGAGAGTATGATCTGAACACCAGTGTCAAACAAAAAGGCATTGCCCAATGTTGGTTGCTTCTAATCTTTTGAAGATTAGAGCATCTTCTTTTGAAGATGCTCAATTCTTCTCTTTCTCTCTGAAAGGGAGTCACAGATTTCATCCAATGAGTTGTACTTGTTTAACCCCTCTCAAAGGGGATGAGCACCCAATATCAAGGATGCAGCTTTTGGTCAGTGGTGTGTAGCTCTGGGGTTGTGGAATTTCGGGGCTGTGGGATTTCAGGGTTGAAGCACATAGAGGGCCCATGCTACACAGCGTGCAGACAAATATAGGTACTTTCTTTTTTTTTTTCCCCTAAAGTAATGTAAAAAACCCAAACCAAACCAGCCCTTCCCCTTGTCTTTCAAGCCCTTCTGATTTGTTTTATAGCTCAGGAATAGGCACAACCCTGCTGCTCTTTCAGAAGTTATTTGTAACCAAAGAGTTATTTGTAACCTTTGCTTGGATATAGTACAAGCATGACCCTGCAGGTTTCCAAACTGAAAAATCAGAAGCTTCAACATTTTGGTTATGCCCATTATAGTCTGGATATAATGGAGAAAGATCTGCCCTCAAAATGCTTGATCAAAAATTCTTTTTAGGGTAGTTTAACAAAGGTTTTAAGGGTTCCATTTTTCACTTTCCAAAGTTTAGGTAAATGTTTTGTAAAAGGTGTGTAATGGTCTTAATTATTTCTTAGAAGAAATGTTTCTGTTGGGAACTCTATGTAATATTCTTGTGGTGTTTTTTGTTCTGGTGTGGTTTTTTTGGGTTTTTTTTAAGTCCTGGGCTGTAATCGAATGTTATTTATGATTGTTGGTTGAGGAAAAAGAAAGCTTTGAAATAACTTTTTATTTACATCTTCATTATCTAAGATGTATAAGAATACTCTTTATATTATTAGATCAGCTTTGAATTTTGGTAAAAGCAAATAAATTAGAATGCATATTTCTTCCCCTTACTGTTTCTTTATTTATTGGAAGGTGGGTTTTGCCTTCATTTTTTATTAATGCTGAATTTCTTCTGTAATTAATGATCTTGATTCTGAGTCAGTCTTGACCAAAAGAAGGGTTAGAACAAGAAAAATGCATTTAGATCACTTTAATTGAAGCAGCTATTTAAAAGGGAGAAAAAATTTCCTAAAATTGCTATCTAAATGACCATTTCCTGAGGAAAAAAACCGAATGAAAATTCTTTATTAGCAAAAAAGCAACTTTCATTTTGATTCTTATTTTGCTTTTTGTTTGCATGTCTTTCAATTAGAAACTTTCAGTAGCAATAGTCTTTGCTATCATTTTCCTTGCACTCAAATCCTTAAGAGCTATTGTACTTTATATTTCTTCCCTAGATTTTTTTTTTTTTTGGCTAGTTTTTGTTTAATGTAACAATGTCATATAAACCATAAACTCTCCTGGTGTAAATTGACCAGGAAGACAGTTTGACCTAGATGGTACTGTTGTCTTTAGAAACAGCATACTATGGCTGTAAGGACTAATGCAGCATTAAAAAGCATCTGAAGAATGAAGGAAGAATCAAGAAATACTATTTCAGAGTTCTTCCAAAACAGTATCTTCAGTGTGATTTCTATAGCTGTTTTTGCAGGAAAAGACCTGCTTTTGATCTAGCTTAGATTTTTAATTGTTTGTCTGTTTGTTTTGCAGTATCAGTATTCTGGGCAGAGGGAATCTGAAGCGTGTCATGTTTAGGATAGCTCAGGCTAAGAATTCTAATGCTCTCGGTCATGCCTCTGTGTTATATGTGCAAAGGTGTCAAGCAGCCTCAGGCATCTGATAATAGCAATCCCTTCTAAACAGCCTGTGCAAGGAAATTAGAATATTGCCAAATTCCATAAGCATAAAAAGAGCGTATTTTGTCTTATCCATTTATTCTTAAAGGTAATCCAGATAATAGCATGTAATGTGTAGGTACATCTTTAAGTAATCTGCATTGTAGATATAGTTCATTCCGAGTGACTAATGTGTGTTCTCCCAGCTGCAATTGGTAGAAGAGTTCTAGAAGACTTACATGAACTTTTTAACCATAACTTGCTTTGTTAAACAAGAACTGGAAATTCAGATTTGTTCATTTTCAACTTGACTCTTTCAAGGTGTGTGCAGGAAGGGAATATTACATTCAGTTTTTTGTGGCTTTGCTTGGTATCAGGAAAACTTCTTATTTCAACTCAGCTATTCATCTAATTCCTTTGTTAGCCTAAGAGAAAATTAAATTAATCTTGATGTTGAGGTACTTGTACAAATAAATTCTGGAGGTGATCAGAGCTCAGTAATTGTGCTAGAAGTCAATTATTCATTAAAATGACCATTTATATTTCCTAATTGTTTTTCATTTATGCAATGTGAACTAGTGGCAGAACCAGTCTCTCCAACGCAGCACGGATGGGCCACTGATCATCAGCTGCTCTGTTACTCCTTGGGGCAGTGTCCGTGTTGCAGAGAGGTGTGAGGTGTGATTGCCAGAACCATCTTGGTTTTCCATTTCATTCTCATCTAGTTATCTGACCACTCAGTGGCCTGACAGCGTATCAGGTGATGGAATGGAATCAGTGATCCCTCACCAGGGCAGGGGGGTCAGGTTGTACACCTCGGATTTAAAAAGAAAAAACATTCCAGTCTGCCATTAGGGTTGGATGGGTCTCTGCTGTTAGGAGGCTGGCTAGTGCAGAGTGCTGGGGCTCAGATGAGCTCTGCTCAAATTGCGGCTTTTTCACAGGTATCCTGTATATATTTGTTTTTATTGCTATGTTTGTTCCTGCTGACATGACTGCTACAAGGATAACTATGCATATAGTTGAGTCAAGAATATTTTTTTTTTGTCCAAAAGAAAGCTGTACTGTTACATCCTGGTGTTTTGGGGACAGATTATAGTTTTCCTACTTCAGCCAGCGGGGGTATAAATTACCCTTCTACTTTTCATCTGCTTATCTTTCCAGACGAGCGAGTGTGAGAGGAAGAGTATCTTTGTGTGTGATGCCTTCTTCCTGCTGAAATCCTTAATGTTTTTAGGCTGCTTTTTTTCCTTAAAAGACCATAGCTGTATGCAGTGGGCCATATCCAAAGCTGTGCCGATGTCGGTAAAGGCTCAGGCTGAGGCAGAGTGGTGCCGCTGCCCACACCCAGGCCCCATCTGCTGCCTTCAAACTCCTCCCCTGGCTTTAGGCGGCATCTGCTAGACCCGGATCACCGGGCTGGATCAGTCTAAGGGAGTAAGCTACTCCTTGCCTTTGCATTTCAGCAAGGAAGGGAGAGCCTGCAGCCTCTCACCGTGCCGGGAGCGTGGGCTGTGTGCCTGTCCGGCTCCCAGCCCACATGGGAAGCAAGGCACCAATGGGAACCTTTTGAAAGGGGCAAGAGGAGGGATTTAACTGGGGAGGGTGGTTCCTGCTACAGCTCTTGATTATTAGTGGCATTTGTGTTACTGTCCTAAAACCAACATTAGTAAGTGCTGTAGCAATGGCACCACAGCTGGTAGTGCATATTGCACAGGAGCTCTCTTTTTCTTCTTTTCATTGAAATAAGTTTTATTAAGGAACATACTACAATTTTCTTTCAGCATTGAAGCTACTCTTCAATTTTAGGGAAGCCACTCTAAGTTGTGCCAGGAACTTTAGTATAGCTGTTAAGTTGGTGGCAGCTGTCAGCCTCACAGTTTGGGAACTTTTTTGATGGAGTACAAACCTTGAAAGCATTCTGCATGCACAGCTCAAAATATTAGCTCTGCTCCTAGCAAAGTGTAGACAAGGATGGTGAAGTTGCCAGCTGTCATTTTATTTTGGTATTTATTTATTTATAAAGTTACCCTATTGCCATCACGCAAGTGTAGTGGTGGGGGGAATGGTGGCTCATTTTTAGCTGATGCTTGGTGTTGGGGCTGCACCTGGAGTTTTAAATAGTATGCCCAGTGCCAGAGGAAAGATTTTTACCAATCTCGATGACTGACACACTTTTAAACACGGCTTGTATTTTCTGTCATCTCACATGTGTGACAGCAGATCCTAGGTTATTGTACTACAATTAGGCAGGTGTATTGTGGTCATTAGTTTACCTTTTCAAGACCCACCATGGGTATATTGTGGAATTTTGCTCTTAAGAATAATAAAAAAAAATGTGTCCATTATTACCAACACCATTTACATTTCTTGTGTCCCAAGATGAGAATTCTGTAGTAAAAATTAGAGGTTAGAGGTTTGGGGAAATGAAGGAAATACTAAAATAACAAGAATATAATGGCAGAGGAATATTAAAGCCTGCTTTCCTAAGGAAAAGAGGCTTGGATGGCCGCGCACTGTTAATGCATCTTAATAACTTCTAGGTTGCTGGCCAACTTAGAAAAATTCACAGGATGCAGTGGGATCTCAAAGGTGTTGAGTTTCTGGAAGTTTTACGAGAATAAGAGTCTGGAGAGTAGAAGGAGTGAGATACATTTGTACTGCAGCCATGGGGAGAGCTTCAGGCTGAGCTCAGTTATATGATCAGAGCTTAGAGATTTGGAAGAAAGGAGCTCTGCTAAGGCTACAGCTGGACATGTTTCCACCAAACTTGTTCTCCTGTTCCATGTCTCCAGGGAATATTCCAAGTCAAGACAAGGAGCAGCAGGGAAGCAGGCTGTGTGGGGCAAAAGTGTCTAGTAAGGACAGAGGTTGCTATGAACCAATCCCAAAGGCAGGAACGTGATGCTGAACTTCTCTGCATCCGTTTTGACTGATGTCTTGTGTATTGGATCAGTTTTGGTACAATTTTGAGCTTGTGTGCTTCTCCTGGCTCATTCCTAATGGGTCAGATTGCACTGGGTTGGGAAAATACCTCTGTAACGGAAAGCTTTTTCTACAGGAATAGTTGCACTATAGTCTGCAGTGCTTTCTGCAGTGCTGCTGAAATTGCTGCTGTGTGGGGTGGTGCTGGCCACCCCCTGCTTTATCCTTGAGTGGGGCTACCTGGAAGTGCTGGATTCAACTTCAGGGGCTGGCTGGGAAACTTCAGCCTTCCACTTCTATATGAAAACCTATTGGGTAGTTATTACCCTTAGTTTTCCTCTCTTGCTTGCTTTTATTAAAATTGGAGTCATGAAATGACTGCCACAGTATATTTCGTAAGTCTCGGCTCCTTAATAGATCCCCATGTAATTTCAGTACACATCCTCTTGGGTCTGGCAACTATAAACCAACTGTATAGCTTTCACTATGGCAGCTTTTCTGCAGAATCTGTTTCATAAAATGGCCTGTTAAAGGTCTTCAATATTTCCTTATTGTTGCAGGCTTCCAAGGTACCACCCTGAACGGCTTATTATATTTCTACTCTTTCTTATGCTCCTTAAGGAGAGTATTTTTTTTTTATTAGGTCTTGTTCCTCAAGGACAGACTCACTGTACTAGGCTTGTTACAATTTTAATAGACTTTCCTGTCACTTAGTTTTGTACATGGGCCATGAAACTTCAGGAATCTCTGAGACTTAATGTTATTTAAAAAGTGCCTCCTGCTTCTTCTCTAATTAATTGCAATCAGAAAGGCTAGTTGGTGGACACATGGTGTCGCAGCTTCTGTGAAATACTGCCTGATGGCTATAAACACTGCCATATGTTCTCTGTGAAATATTGCCATAATCACTGGCAACAGGAACAGCTGATAGGAGATGAAGGATTGGTTTTCTTCTGTGTTTTTGACTTTATTTTCAGAATTTGTGAAACACTTCTTGATCACCTTAGTGTTTTACTTAGTGGCTGCTACCTGTAGTGGGCTTGTTTTCCTACAAAGTGTTATTTCAGTAACTTTTATCTTTCATGTTACAGCTACTAACAGCTTCTTTGCATAACATGATCATTTGCTAAAACCACTGCTTAATCAAAGTCAGCAGTTAAAGGGAGTTTTTTCCCCAAATGAAACAGATAATCTTGTTATAAAGCTAAATAGTTAAAAAATTAATTAGAACTCTCAAATGCTTGATGGGCACTGAACTGCAAGTTCTCATCTAATGAGAGCGTTCCTGTTCTTCACTCTAATGTAGGTAAAAGGACAATTTTGGGGCTGAGCTGTTTACTGACTCTTGATTGTGAGAAAGTGAAGTCTTCAAAGGTGTGATCTTAATTAATGTTAGATTTCTTTTCAGCCTTTCATCATAAAAGGGGTGGCTGTTGTAATTTGCAGTAACATCCAACAGTGTTGGAACAAATATTATTTCCTCTGCTAATACAACTTCATTACACCATAGCAGTAGCTTAGTAAGAAAGATCATCTTTTAGTAAAAGAATGTATTTTAAGATTGTTCATTGGCATTTCTGAAAAGCTTTCCTTTGTATGCTTTGCTTCTGACATTATTTTGAACACTTTGGCCTCCATTATGAGGAGACCATTCATTAGAAGCAGCAATCCTCCAATTACCTCAGAACAGCTAGAGGCCTCAAAAGACAATAAGGTGATTCAATAAGAGGAGGGCAGTGCATTAAGCATGTAAAGTGTCTTTGTGTCCCTGGTTAGAAGCATAGGGTTCTCATGGAAGTGAGCGAACAGGATTGATTCTGCTCCTTTTATTAGAATTGGTTTCTTTTAAGTACTGCTTTTCTGTCTCAAATTGCTAATTTTAATAGGGTACTTGCTAGCTCTGAGAAATATTTTGTTTTATTAAAGCAACAAATGGTTTTACATGTCCCTCTATACTTTGGGAGTTGTGGGCTATTGAAGCAAGCTCTGTCTTACATGCACAGCTCAGGCTATTAAACTGTACACAGGTGATTGATCTCTTTAATAAAACCCTGTTCTTTAGTAAGGAAAGAGTGATAAACAAATGTACTTGTTTGTCCAGTGCTTCAGAGATTACGGTAACATGAGGACATCAAGAATGCCATTTTAATGAATAAGTTAGATGAAACACATCAGTATGGTCTTTGTTTTAAGCATGTCTGAAAACCAATATGCTTTAAGTTAATTTGATTCATGCTTTTCGTTCATTTTTAACACCATGTACATTATTACAGAAAATCTTTTCTACTTAAGCAAAGAAAAGATCTGGCAGGTAGAAGATTCTGGCACTTTCTCCATGAGAATTGAGCAAGTGAGGAACAGCAACTCTGCAAATCCACTCTCCCATGGCTTGTTGTGGCTCTGGCCCCTGCAGTGCTTCGAAAGACATGTCACAAACGTGCCTGAGGGGGGCTGGCTGCGGAGCCATGTGGTGTGAGGGATAGCTGGAGAGCTGCCCTGAAAGTACAGGGCTATACACATCACCACAGCCCTGATGCCAGAAATTCTCCGCCGTGTTCGTATCGCCTCTGTTCATTCATGCTGACGTTTTTCAGGAATAACTCTGCTGATGTCAATAGTTACACTGATTTATATATATTTTTTTTAAGACAAGTGAGAAAGAGGGAATCAAATCCTTATTTCTTTTGCCATCTACTAAAAAGCACTCTTTCCATGGCAACCCCTGTTTCCATGGTACATGCTGTATTGCCCGTCAGAGAAGCTTTATTAAGAGACACATAGACACGCACACACTGTCATGTGAATGTGGTTGCATTTTATAGCACTCTAAAGGAAAGCTATAGTGAATTGTAATTTTTTTTTTTAAGTTGTAGTGCTTTTTTCATTATACAGTGTGGTGAAGGATTATTGCTGCCACTGCTTGGCGGTGTCATGGGAGTACAATAAAATGTGGTTCTTTCCACTGTTGTTAGAAGGATATTCGTCAAACCTCTCTATTTACTAGTACATTAAGATCATTGTTTTCTAAACTCTTTTTAGGTGTAAGTTGGCATGCAAAGTAATCAAACTCCTTTTGCAACATTAAAAATAAATATACAATAAGGGTTTTCTTCTCCTAGGTTCAGTGTGGGAAATAATGAAGCTGTTGGCAAATTCCAAGGATTATCTAAAAAGGGTTATTCTAATAAGAAAATGTGAACCCGCAGAAATTTGTGGCTTCTTTTCCATAATGACACCTATTAGAAGTTACTTTGAGTGTTTAAAATTAGCTAAATTTACAAAAGTCAGACACCGCACCTTTCTTTTTTTGATTATAAAGGTGCAACTGTGAAACTATTAAAAGTTATAGCATTACTTTTACCTTGAGAAGCTTCATTTATAATCATCCTTTTAGACTTTACAGCTCCTAATGACAGTAGGTAGAAAAGGTTTCTGATACCAAGTGTGATACCAGTCTTCCTCAAGATAAGCTAATGTATTCTGTAAGTATGTGTTAAGGTGACACAGACAGAAATGTATAAAAATTTCCCTGAATTTTGGAGAGCTGCTTCATGTGCTAAAATCGTCTGGGACTGCAGTCTGACAAGGCTCTGCAGCTGCATTTTGGGGTCTGTTTAGTGTCTGCTTTTCAAGTGTTCTGTTCAAACCTTGGTCAGTAGATCTGTGTGGAGTAAACCTAGAAGTATACCTGTCTCTAAATAGGCTCGTCTCACATCAGTTGTTAATTTCCAAGGTAACCCTGATAAAAACCTTGTAAGAAAGTCAGAGTGGATCCTCTGTGCAAAAGGAATTTTGTCTGTGGCCTGAGGCTGCAAAGGTAGGATAGTGCTTTCCAGACATCTGCTCTAGTGCTTGTTTCCCTCACTTGGTCACTGAAGTTACAAATAGGGAAGTAATATTTGAGTTGATATGGAAAGGAAGCCCCAGCATCAAAAAGCTTGGAGAGAGTCTTAAGGATCTGCCACATGAGCAACAGAATGCAACTAACAGTACCTCTGATGGTGAAGTTGGGAAAGTTGAAGTAAAGTGATGAGAAATACCAGGAGCTTGTTTTGGGGAATTATATGTAACCTTTAGTCTATTGGTCAGTAGATTGAGAGCTTATGTACAAATTATAGGATTTTATTCTGCTTTCAGATGTGGTGCCTGTCCTTTCTTTAGAAACAGTCCCTTAGCAGAGGTTTCATTAATATCAATCAATGCGAATTCTGTTTCTCTTTTATATTAGTTTTTCTTTTTAATATAGTGAAAAGTGCTATTTTAATGAACAGTTTTACCCTTTTAGAGTAAGTCCATAAAACTCTGGGTTGGTGTTTGTGAAAATGCTGAGGAAAAAAAGGATTAAGATTTTCATTTCTTTCTTTAAGTCACTGAATGCATCTGTAGTCATACTTTTTGCAGTATTACTCTGCAGCAGTGCAAGTGAGCCAGGGAAGTCTGTGGTAATGCCTTTCACTAAAATGCTGTTAAATTTCATTTTTGGTTTTGCTAAATCTGGGCTGACTGTCCTGACTGATCAAAGCAGAGAGATAATACTAGTAGTCCTCACTACTGGTAATGCTGAAGTCAAGCGCCCAACAAGCAATCCTCATAACGAGAAAAAGTGTTTTGCTTTACTCTTTCATTTTCTCAGCGCTGTACAGCCCTTTCTTGTGAATGGAGCATTTGCCTGCTCTTTGCCATCCTGGGAGGGACCACCTGGCACTGAAGCAAGGTGTTAATGTTGATAACCACAGGAACACTGCCACAGTGGCTCAGGCAGGCGCAGGGAAGAGCTGCTGATCAGCAGCCAGGCTGGGAGGCTGCCGTACTTTGTGCTCCTTGGGATCTTACTGTAACAGTGCAGGATGATTTGGACAGCTCTGTAGAATTACAGAGCATTGCCACGGCTGTTCTGGTCAGTGACCCAGCCCTTGCACCCGAGGCGTGCAGAGCAGCTCCCTGCCCCAGGCTGGCTGCCCTCCTGGCCACTAAATGCTTCAATGCCACTGTGAAGCCATTGCTTGCTCGCTGCTCCCAGGAGACTCCTCTGTGCCCGCAGCAGGATGCAGGGCCTGACAAGGTCCAGCCCAGCCTCTGAACGCCTGTGTTGGAGGGCCAGGTGTGCTTGCCACTGTTACGCAGACCATGATGTTCCCTCTGGATTGTCTGTGGCAGGGGATTTCTGGGAAGAAGTATTTGTGAAGAAAGATCTCCCCGCCTCTTTCCTCTTCCAGTAAGTGAGAGCTTATTGTGGGAATGGAGAGCCCCTGTGCCCCAGGGCTCCTCTTCTGTTCTGGCTTGTGATGTGCCCAGGGCAAGGCCTCCAGGCTCTGCTGGACCCCGTGGAGGCAGCCCTGCATCCAGTATGGGACCACACGTACCCCCTCGTTTCCCTCTTTGTTCACAGCAATTTTAAAAAATCATAGAGTTTGGAAGTTAAGAAGCAGAAGACATCGTGCTGTTGCTGCAGATACATGAGGAACATAAAGTTATGCACTTTCGCATTCATGTAACTTTTCACCAAGCAGACTTCCTCAGTGCTGTAAGCAAATCCTCGTGCAGCGTAATGAGCCTGATTTGACGGGCTGCTGGAACAGTGTGTCAGCGCTGCGCCTGTGTGCAGCCAGGCAGGGAGCTCTGCTGCCCTGGCAGCGCCCTACCCTGCTTGGGGTGCCTGCCCTGGCCCTGGGGATTGGGTGTGGGGAAGCAGCTGCTCTCGCTTCGGCGGCAGCGTGGTCTGAAGCGGCAATGCAGTCAATTCCTCATAGTAATAGTGCCCTAATAAGAACCGAAAGTATGTTTTATGTTGGATGTTGATAACTAAATGCTTATCCCATATACAGATATTCAAATAATTGGAAATTCTTATAGCCTGGATCCAGTTGAGACTATTGAAGGATACCTTGATGTTGAAGGTTAAAATCAATAGAGTGTTTTGATTATTTTTCAGGTGTCTGTTGTATGTCCAATATAGTATATTTCTATTGTGGGCTCTCATTTCTGTAAGTCTGAGGTCTCCCTTTCTTGAATGAATGAGGAGATAAGCAATTGAATTTGAAAGATACTTTATGCAACAGAAAAGCAATTTGGTTTCTGGTTATCAAAGGCCAAGAAACAAACTAGCAATTGAATCCTCAGTATGTATAACCCTTATGTTGCCAGTGTGCTGTGCGCCTCTGAGGAGCTCTGGTTTTGACCGTGCTTCTAGGGCCTTGTACTCAACAGGGCACCCATTCCCTGGCTCAGCAAGCTGCTCTGACATCAGGGTGGCTCTTGGCATCCTTTGCAATTTTACAGGATGTCTTCCTCAGTAATATGTTAGTGTTTCCCACTTGATTTCTGCTGTAAAAAGTCAGTAAGAGGAAGAGGGAGGACCCATCTAGGACCCACTGTGCCTCTTGAGGCAGAGCAGCAGGGTGCAAGCTAGTGCCAGGCGCCCAGCAGTGATGTCCCTGTTTTGAGGCCTCTTGAGCTACGCTGTGGTGGCTTTCCTCTGCCGATGGCTGCTCTGGCTGCCTGGTGCTGGGACAGGAGCAGAGGAGTCATCAGCTGTTGTTGTTATTTCATAAACTCATTGTAAAGTCACTGGTAGCTGGTGAAAATGGATGTGTCTGGATTTGGCACAGATGCTGTATATGCGCGTGTAGCATTTTAATGCTGTTGACTTCACAGTTTTGGGAGATGTGGGGAAAAAAAAGTAAAGGGCTAAAAGGTTTTGTGAGAAGCAGTGGTTGAGAGTCAGTTTGTCTGCCTGGCTGTGTGTCTACGTTTGCAGTGATGTAACTCAGCTGTGGTCTTCAGTAGCATTTTCCTTCTGAGAAGGCTGTAATTAACCATCATAATTAATTGGCTATACATAAAATGTAATTATAGATGTTTCATACCTTAAGTTTAGCTTTTTATTAAATAAAAAAAGGAAAAATATGTTAAGAATTCTGGAATTGAGACAATAATAAAAGTAGTAGCTGGATATGCAGATGTTCATAGTGAATGTAAGGGGATGCAGTAACAAGAAAGTCTTTTTAAGAGGGACTGATCTCAAAAAAAAAAAAAAATATTGTTAGCAGTATAGCTTCACCTTAGTGGTGGCTGGGAGCAAAGGAATAAATGTCTTGCTTAGGAACCTGAGAATTTTTTATCTATCCTTTGCATGTGGACTGCAGCTGTGGGTGTTTTGAAAGCACCATCCAATGGGGGTGGCAGAAGCCTGACAGCTGGCAGGGCCCAAAGCTGTGCCCTGGTTGTGTCACTGTGACAGTGAAGGAACGCTGCTGGCTTCAAGTTTTAAACTTTCTTCTTTTAAGCAAAAACCTAATTTAGAGCAAACACATTTTCTTTGGGAAATGCAGTTACAGAATCAAAATAAAGTGACAAGGTCTATATATTATTCTTATCAGTGGTTGTTTCTTGACTGCAAAATTACAAAAATACTAGATTTGTGGGCTTTTTTAAACAGGGTTGAGAAAAATAGTTCATGAACTGGGTGTTCTCAATAAAAGGCAGTGTTGCACATCAAATTTTTGCTTTTAATTAAAGGATAGCTTTCAAAGTGGTAACAACAAGTACTAATCATTGCTCTTTTATCCACTGTCACTAACAATGATGTGTAAATGAAAAATTTTTAACACAAGTCAAAACTGCCTCACCACGCTTGTTGCGCTTCAGATTCCTGTTTGAACAAGATAAAGATATTGTTCTCTAGTTACTTCTTAAAATTCTCCTTGGAAAAATACAGAGACAAAGGTAAAAATTAAACTTCTAGAAATATATCATAGTGTATAAGTGCAGATTTGAAATGGAGATCTGCGGAGTCAAGGGAAGCTGTACGCATTGCATGTCATGGAAATTGCACAGAAGAGATTTCTGTGACAGGTCCTGCTTGATGGTTCTGTGCATTTTCTTATGTTGTTACTGCTGCCTTCTGATAATCTTATTTCTAGTGGATACTAGAAAAATATAAGTACAATAATATATGTCAAATGTAGTGGCTGTTATAAAAATAGCCAATTTCTAGATCCAGTTATGAATATTATTTTTACAGGTGCTGTTAATATGTGAAGGTGCAGGAACTGAACTTGTGTCAGGGAGCTTGTAGGACGCATCTGCAGTGAACTAGAGCTGGAAGGCATGAAAGGGTAGTGCTGGAGAAGGTCTTACAGAGATGCAGGTTCCTTTTTCCTAAACAATATTTGCTAGCATTGCCTCGGCTTACGGCTCTGAACTAGTTAATGGGGCGCATTCCCTCGGTGCTGTACAGCAAAGGTTTTGGGTGTTTTTCAAAGCAAATTAATGCACTTTGCTTATCCTTTGTCAGTGGTAGTTACAAATAGAACTACTATTTCAAGTAATAGTTATAAGCCATTACTTTAATGGTTTGAAAAATACCTGTGAGGAGAGATGGCAATATTTCATCTGAGAAAGGACTGAATATTAAATAAATTTAACCTCCCATTGGGTCCTGCTTTAACCTCCTACTGGTTTTGGAAGGTGAATTTACGAGCTGAAAGCATTTTAGATTAAGTGTTAGAGGAGAGGTTCAGTAAGACTTAGACAGCAGATTAGCATTTTGTGTTCATAACAATCCTTTTCCTCTTTGCATTATCACTTCAAACACATCATCACAAAATTCAGAATTTTACTTTAGTCAGGTATACAGCTGGCTTGTACTGATCCTCTAATAGTTATGGATAATGAATTAGTATATTGATTATTAGTAATATTTGATTCTCTTAAATAAGAGAGAGAAAAAAAATTTCCATACTTCTGATATGTTGGACCGAGAATTGGGATTTCCCTATTAACTCAGTAGGATGAACTTCTAAATGTAATCCTTGAGCCCAGTACCCCAGAGAGGAAATTCTCAAGTCATGACCTATTTTGCTTTAGAAGTTAGAAATAGTGAAGTTGTTGAAAATGTTTAACTCAAGACTTTATGCAAGACTTAAATGCAAGCAGAGCATTTAACTTCTCAAACCAAAAACAAATGTTTCCTATAAATTCTTCTTTTTATGGAAAAATACTTCTGGAATTAATTGATCTCAGTTGGGGGTAACGACATAGTGCCAGTGTGAAATATTTTTGTCCATTGTGAGAAGTAAAAATGAATTGCTGATTGTAGTAACTTTTGTTTTTTTTAATGGTAGTGTTGTATCATGGAAATACTTGTCTACATATGGAGAGAGACTTTAGAATAATTTCAAACCATTTTAGTAGAAGCAGCAACAAAACAGCTATTGGACTATCAAGCCCTTTAATTATAAGGGGGAAAAGAGAAAAACATTAGAAGTTGCATGTAATATCTGTTTTCATTCTAAATTTTTTTTTGACAAGAGAAAGCTATTTTGAAAGGATTTGATTATTCAGCTTGTAACTTATAGTAGACAGCCAATCAAAAGCCAGTTTTTCTTTCTAGATAAATTCTGGTTATCAATTATGTCATGCAGACCAATTAAAAAATATTTTAAAGTTGTTCACATGCCTTTATTGCAATCAGAATTTAATAAGTAGTGAAATAAACTGATAAACCAAGTCAATAAGCAAACGTCTCCTACTGAATCTAAATTGCTACTGTCAAAGTCCCTGTTCATTTGCTAAAACCTCTGTTTCTAGTTCCTCTTCTGATACACTGCAACACCTGGCCTGCACCTGTGACATCTCTTACAGATTAGTTGATTTCCAAAATGCTTTGATAGAAACAAAGGGATTTAGTGAGCAGCTAACAAAGAAATTACCCCTTGTCTCCAGGTGAGGGATGCATAGCTACAGGGAAGAGCATCTCCCTGTTGAACTATCCTGGATCAAGCAAGAAGCCAGCTTGTTTTGCAGATGGATCAGTAGTCACAACAGTGTGGTTCTGGTGTCCAGGTGTTTCAGTGGGTTTTTGTTTTGGAGTTGAGCCAGAAGCCAATCTTTTGTAGGAAAAGAAAGCGATAATGAGTCATTCACAGATGTCTCAAACGCACTTAAAAGCTAAATGCCTTCCTACTGTAGCAATAATAACATAACATTAAGAGGTGAAGGCCATCAACTCAGTCAAATGGAATTAAAAAAAAAAATCTCATACTTGCTTTTTCCTTTCCCTTAAGTATTATTTATTACTTTGCAGTAGCAACCATGATGGGCTAAATGCTTTCTTGCAGCCATAATATCGTGGTCTCAGCAAGGAGTGCATAATTTGACAGATGGATGTTGCTGATGAAGGAGTGCAGAATGTAGGCAGGGTTGTGCTGATGAGGTGATGAATATTAGTTAAATTGTAATAGTGTGATCAGGACTGATTTCATACAGCCTGACCTTGCCCATTCGGTGTTTTTTCTTCTTTGTTCTTGTCTGCTTTGTTTCAATGACTTGTTTTCAACACTAAGTGACACAGCCTCACAGAGCTGCTCTGGATTTGTGTGTTCCAGTTAGCTGTGAACAAGGCAGTGGGACTCCAGCATGGCTGCAGGTGAAGCCTCCACCGTGGCAGCAGCCTCTGCACTGCTGTGGAGGATGCAAGTTTTGGGTAGGGAAGCACCTGCCAGAAAACGAGTGGTCTGATTGCTCAGATGCAACTGTTGCCAGCTGCTGCTGCAGCATCTTCTTGCAGTGAGGTGCTCCTGTGGCAGGGGCATCTTCAGGGGGAGGGATGTCAGGTGTTGCCATGGGAGCATGGCTGATTTTCAGAGGTACACCAAACAAGCCTGCAAGGGACAAAGAAGAGCACAGTGTAAGAAGAAAGGGAGTCCTCTCAGACCATCTGCAATGCCACTTAACAAGCAATAAGAAAAGATGGGAGGAAAGCAAAAACCTGAGTGCTGTCCTACCAGCTTTAATTTAAGCTGAGGGAATTTGACTGATGTGAAATGATAACTTTGGAAAAACAGACCTGGAAGGAGGGTAATCAATGCTGCCAGTCGATATCAGCTTTATAGGAAAGATGAGAGGGACATACAGTTGCAAGGGACTGGTGCTGTACAGGAAGCATTTTATAAAGCACAATAGCATGAAAAATATTATGGGAGAAGAGCAGGTCCATAGAACCACTGTGGGCAGAAATTTCGTGCTCTAGTGAAAATGCAATGCTAAGATTCTGTTACCAGCCCCCCACTCAGACCTGTAATAGTGCTCAGGAAATGTGAAATGAGAGTAGAGAAGCTGAAAATTCAGTACAGGCAGCAACAGTGAGACATTTCAACAGGTGCCCTGTAAAGACTGAGTTGGTGTCTTATCATGATGGGAAAAAGAGAGGATACATCCAGATGTGGGAAGTGTCTGCTTCCCAGAACACCTGGTGCATCCAGAAAGGTGTTACTCTGGATGTGGTCCCAAGTGGTGCACTGGCGCTGCTTGGTAATTAGTGACCCTCATAAGATTACATTGAGCTCTATAACTGAAGAGAGCAGAATAAACACATGCAGCACATGGTCATTGGATTTTAAGTACAGGATCTGCAGAACAATGAGACAGTTGGACAACAAACCCGTAAAGAATTAATCCAAAAGGCCTATAAGCACCCTGAGGGCTACTAACAATGCAGTTATTCTAATAAAATTATCAGAAGCCCTCACATATGTCTTACAGTAAAAAAAGAGGATACAAAATCATCCTTAGGAGCTTACCTCACTAGATAGAAATATCAGTGGAGGGTACTGTGGTAAAATGGCCAGCTGGTGGAAACAGGAAAGCCTGCTCAAATGAGCAGTAGAGGAATGTCCTTAAAAGACAGCAGATCAAACACAAACAGGAAATTAAAAATCTCATAAAGAATTAGAAAAGTGCCTTACTAAGGATACTCAAGCTGTTGACAAAAAGTTCCTTAGTAAATCAACCCCAGGAAATCAGTGGCACTACTTGACAGCAGCAGTGTAACCGGGGCACTCAGTGGAAAGCCTGGGGCAGAGATGGTCAATGAATTCTTTGTGTTGGTCTCTGCTGCTGAAGGTGCTGGGAAGATCTTTCACCTGAGTTTCTTATGTATGTGATGGAGGTGGTGTGTTTTGGTTTTGTTGTGTTTTGCATTGGTGTTGTTTGTTTGTTTGTTTTTCAGCAGGTGGGTCAGAGAAAATAAATCAGCCTGCAGTGACTATCGAGAAGCTATGTTGCTGCTGCATCCCGCAGGAAACGAGTGGGTTGCCAATGTAAGTCCTGTCCATAAATCTGGTTCTAGAGGGTAACCTGGGGGTTGCTGACCAGTGTGTCTGATCTCCATACTTAGGGAGTTGGTAGCATCCCTTTTAAAGGATTAAAGAACACTACTCAACACCTGGCTAATCATAAGTACAAGGTCCCTGCAATGTGAGCTTGTAGCCCAGAAAGCCAGCTATCTCCTGCGCGCTGTATCACAAGTGGCCAGCAGGCTGAGGGAGGGGATTCTGCCCCTCTGCTCTGGGGAGACTCCACCTGCAGTGCTGCATCCAGTTTTGGAGTCTTCAGCACAGAGAAGATATGGACCTCTTGAAGCAGGTACAGATGAGGCCACGAGGCTGATCAGAGAGCTGGAGTACCTCCCTCATGAAGACAGGCTGTGAGAGTTGGGATTGTTCAGCCTGGAAGTGAAGGCTGTGGGGAGACCTCATAGCAATGTTCCTGTACTCATTGGGGCCTTATAAGAAAGAGGGGCACAGACTTTTTAGCAGGGGCTGTAGTAATAAGACAAGGGGTAATGGTTTTAAACTAGCAGAGGATTGCATGAGACTAGATATAAGAATTTTTTTTTTTTTTTTACATGGCTTGGTGCAACACAGGGAAAAGTTCTCCAGAGTGATGGTAGATCACCCCATCCCTGGTAACATTCAAAATCAGGTTGGACAGGGCTCCAAGCAAGTTGATCTAGTTGAAGCTGTCCCTGCTCATTGCAAAATGGTTGGACTAGATGACCTTCATAGGTCCCTTTCAACCCAAACTAATCTCTGATTCTACAGTCTCCTGGGGAAAAGCCCGTGCCACTCTGGAGAAAGAAAGTCCGTACACAGTGCCATGCTGTGAGGGTGTTGTGTCCATCAAAGAAATGAAGACCTGGTTGGTAGAAAGGGATTTGTGGGTGCTGGTTGACAGCCAACTCAATACTTGCCAGCAGTATGCCCAAGTGGCCAGGAAGGCCAGTGGCATGCTGTCATGGATCAGGAATAATGTAGCGAGTAGGACCAGGGCAGTGACCACCCCCCTCTACTTGGCACTGGTGAGGCCGTGCCTCGAGTTCTGTGTCCAGTTCTGGGCCCATCACTTTAAAAAGGACATGGAGATACTGGAACACATCCAGCAAAGCGCAACAAGGCTTGTGAATGGTCTAGAAAACTTGTCTGATGGGAAATGGCTGAGGGAGCTGGGCTTCATTCCTTCAGGAGAGGAGGCTCAGGGGACCTCATCACTCTCTACAACCACAGGAAAGGAGGTTGGAGTGAGGTGGGTGCCAGTGCCTGCAGTGAAAGGACCAGAGGAAATGGCATTAAGATGAAATGGGAGGTTCAGATTAGATAAGGGAAAATTTTTTTCACTGTTAGGTTAGTCAGGCTTTGGAATAGGTTGCCCAGGGTGGTGGTGGAGTCACCACTCCGGAGGTGTTTGAGGCATCTGGATCTGGGTAATGCAGTTCAGTTCAGTAGTGCTGGATTGTCGGAATGGATGATCTTAGAATCACAGTCATCAAGGTTGGAAGAGACTTTTAAATTCGCACAGGGTAAGTGGATGGTAGAAAAATTGAATGTACGACTGTTCACACCAAGTCATGCAGCCCTTGAACAAGGGGACAGTTGATGAAATTAATGCCTTTATTGCCATATCTTTTTGAGACTCTTGAAGTTCGGGAAGGGAAGAGAGCATAAAGTGGGAATAGGTCTTTAGTAGGTATTTAGTTTGTCTTTTTGTCCTCTATGCATGTGTTAATTAACTAACAAATAAGGAAACAAAATACAAATTTGTGCTACTGCACCTGCAAGCTTGAGAGAAATATACTTCCTACCAGTTTCTTCCTTAAATGACTTTTAAATAAAAAATCCCAAACACCAGCCAACTTTATTGTAGCTTATTTTATGTTCTTTTCAGAAATCAAACTGTTGCAAATGAAAGAGCTATTTGTGTTGATTCATTGGGACTGTGGTGCAGTGTGCATAAACTTAATTGCAGAAATATTGCTACACAAATACTATTAAATATTGACCACAAATATATGAGTTTATAGCTAGAAAGTGTGTTTTTCATTCACTTTTGCTGAAATAATTTTCTGCCCTTTTCTCCCTTAGGCAGTGATGTGATTTGTTTATAACATTACGTGTGGGTCCCAAAACCACATGATTGAGCAAATAGTTAAAGCAAAATTGACATTACTAGTTATAAGTTCAATACAGAGAATGCCGTTTCTTTTATTAATGTGAGCATCTGTAAAACTCCTAGGCAAATCATCAACAGTAAGTCTATAAACTTCTCTGGCTATTAGAATATAGCTTTTCTCTGGAAAAATAAATAAAAATAGATTGAATTTACGGTTCTTTTCAGAACCTGGGTCTGACTGACTTGCCTGATTTTGAAATGTGAGGATACCCACGGACCTGGTTTCTTTCTAACTGTGGCTGTATAGTTTTTTTTGTCTCGCGTGAGTCTTTCTACCATGAGATAGAAGACAAAATCTTGGCTCTTCTAAAGCGAAATTGAAGTTTTATTTTTGAAAACCAAACCAACCAAAAGCAAACACAGTATCCTCTGGAATGATTCAAATAAAGTTAACTTTCATTCCAAGTATGTTAATTCTCTTAAGAGCTTGTGCAAAAAGATACATTATATGGAAAATTAGGCTAGATAGATTCTGAATGCTTACAGGACCTTTATATTATCTTTGATGTTCCAGGTAACTTCTGTAAAGCCTCTAAAGTTGCACTTTGATTATGGTCAGTAAGATGCCAAACCCATTTGTTAGCCAGGATAGGCAGTGCTGGGGTAACGTGTGTGGTGGCTGCATTGCTGATAGATCTGCCTGGTACCTCTGAGGCTCTTTGCAAGATACTTTGTAAAACAGAGAGTAAATAAAAAGTATTGAGCATTAGTATGGCCATTTTCCTGGGTGCCCAATAGCCTTCAAGTCATAAAAATGAGTAATAGGGTTTGAAAGAAAATAATTAATATCTACAGGTTCAGAAATGACTCTGTTAATGGATGTTCTCATCAATTAAACTTAATGGTCTGAAAAGTGTTATTGATTGCTTTGATACTTTATCTAAACACACAAAAAAGGAAAAAAAGCGATTTTATTTGGTGACTATTTTCATGCCCATCTGTGGTGTGAAGAATTCTAAGGGAAAGTTGTATCAGTCTTTTTTTTCCTCTGTGAATCTGTTTGCTCATGTAGTATGGCATGAGTGGGCCTGGCTCTTCTGTGCAGGAGAGACTGATGAGACAATTTTAGGAAAATCTAATTATTCCTTGAACTAGAAACTTTCTTCTGCTGCACAGCTGAGGGAAGCTTGTACACATCTTATGTACCATTACAATTGGTTTATTGAATTAGAGATCTTTGTGACTTGAAGATCAAGTACTCTATTATATATACTTAGTACCCATGTGGGTTACTTTGACTTCATTATTTACTTGCTAGACTTGATCCTTTTTTTAGAGATATTGGGTAATTCCTGTTCTTTTTCCTTAGTTCTGTTTCTTTTTTTCCGATTTTGTTAGGTGATCCAGTCACAAAGTAGATTTGGGTAGCGATAGGTAAGGGGATGATGTGGTGTGGCTGCCTCCTGTGTTTGGTTTGCTGTGTCACTGAGTTTGGAGGCAGGCAAAAGCCTCGGTGACTAAAGTTTATTCAGTTCATACCTTCTGGTCCACAGACCATGCCAAGGTTGTTTGTCATCTTGTGCACAGGGTTGTAAAGTTACTTGTAGGATAATTGTGACTAAAGCTAGGGGAGGTATTGGTAAGCCAGACTTAAATGTCAGGATATTTGTGTGGAGACATGTTTGGTAAACAGTGGATCTGTTACTTCTGTGGATCTGTAACTATCTGTGGGTAGCTTAGTGATTCATTGTGTGCCTTTTTCTCACCTTTTACTTTATGCTATGTCACCATCTCAAACTGTTGGTTCCTCCATGTGCAGGAGGAGGCTGGAGGTTGCATTCTGATGTTAAACATTATGTTTTTATGAACACTGTTATAATCTTAAATCAATTTTAGTTACTTGATTATTCAATTCCACATCTTTTTCCTGGTTCCTACTGTTATTGTCGTTTACTTGGCAGAGACAGGAAGAAGGTGACTGTTTCATCTAATTCATAACTTAGAAACACGTTCTGAGAAATGAAAAAACATATGCAGCTGATTTCCTGGGTTAACTGTATGGCCCTGACAACTATCTGTCTCTTTCAGGAAATGCTTAATAGGCTGAAAATAATGTGGCTTAGACTTTTAGGGTTTTTTTTCTTTTCTAGTGCTATCTGTCTTTGTGACTATAGAAGAGAAAGTTAGTAATATAGATTAATTTGGCTGCCTTTTTATTAGAGCATTTGAGAAGTTCTTGACAAAGCTTTCTCCTGTATCTATTTAGAGATTGGATTATTTGGGGTAGAGGCTCTGCCAAATGATGACTTGTGTTGGATATGTGCTCCTGTTACTTCATCCCTGCCAGAACTGAATTTCCAGGTATCTCCGCACCATCAATTTCCCTGTACTTGTCCATCTGGTATAAAAATCTCTTCCATCCTCTGTCAAGAGACCAAAGTAGAGCAATTGAAACCCCAGCTCTGCTCTGCTGTGACCATGGGGAGGCAGCTGCTGAGCTAAGTCAGAGAGTGCTCAAGTTCTCTCTATCATGAGGCGCAAGAAACTCTGAGTGACATCCACTGAGTGACTTCTGCCATTTCTCCTTCCGAAGTGCGAGGCTGCCTGCCCCCATCACTTCCTTTTGAACTATGATGCTGTGCCATTGTGGTTATGAATAGTGCCTGGCCCCTGCTCAGTCTTTGTAAAGAGCTGCTTTAAAAACAATATTTTGTTTGTTGCATTCATCTTTAACTACAGCGGTGGCCTTGCTTATACCCCCATCTTCTTACAGCTGATTTTCAAAAGTCTTTGATCTTTGGTACATCTGTTGGAGGAATGCTCGTCTGCAGACTCATGTGTAAGATGTACCAGTTGGCAGACGAAGATATGGAGCAAGACTATGTTAACTTGTTCTTTTAATTCAGAGTTAATTGATTATCCTGAAGATTTTAGAGCCTGGAAAGGCTTAGCAGAGTGGCAGTAACCATAGCCAATGTTTGCCCTTATGCCTTTTGCCCCTCCTTCCTACCCCAAAATATGCTTGATATTGACTTCTCTGTTCTAGTCTGCTGGTGTGGAGGCAGGCTGGGTTGGACTTATTCTTCTGTGATGAGATTAAAAATAATATCAACTTTTTCTGACTTAAGAGGGGAGGTGTCAGAGCTGGGGGAATGGACTGTGACTCTCTTTCCCTTCATATAAAAAAACAGGGGGTTTACTTTTTTCATAGAAATGGACAAACAGTCAGAACTTTAAACATTGGAAACAACATTCATATAAATTGTTGTTTACATGCAGGCAATTGGGAAAAGAAATAGGGAGAAAGGTTATGAGTAAACATCTGTGTGTCTTTTGCTCAGTCTTAATTTGGCAATGATCTGAGCAGATAAGAGTTCATTTTGCTGAAGCTGGCAAAAGTTGGTGTATCATAGATACAGTGTATACACAGAAAATGAAATGATACCATGCTTATCTGTTATACCATTTTATGGTATGAGAAACTGTGTCTGTATACATTTTATGCTAATGAGATGATTAAAATCTGTGTTAAAGTTGTATACTGAAGTTCAATTCAAAAATACTTGCAATTAACATAGGAAAAAGTAAAATTCACGTCTGGAAAGATAATGAGATACTTTTTGCATTAACATGTGCATTGATCACAGTTAACTTCCCGTACTTTAAGAAGTTAAATTAGAAGGCCAAGATTTGTACAGACTTGCTGTTGTTATACAGGATTAAATCTTATTAAGGAGTGGAAGGGTTTGTACTACTTTGGTTATTATTGTAGTTTTTTCTAAGCATTTTCAGTACCCACCATGTGCTCGTTACAGATCTGTGAGCTCGGATCAGAAGGCAGAACACGATCGCCTCTGTTGTGGATGGTAAGTGTAAATGGCTTGCAGCCACTTCCCATGCTCAGTAAGAACCAACCACAAAGTATTTAAACATTCCTAAACATTTTTTTTTAATAGTCATCCAAGTTTAATGAGAAGGTACAGAACTCTATTGTCTCTACCAAATAATAATCATCTGGCCTTAGGTGGAATGAAATGGATATTAAGAAGTCATAATAAAGATGAAATAACAGGAAGAATCTTTCTAATTAGAATAGGTAAAGTTTATTGATATCCATTTATTTAGTGGAATTAAGTAGTCTTTTCTTCTCTTTAGGTTAGTTAATAGTCCCATGTGTATGAGACTCCAAACCTTTTTCATTGTGGTTTATTTAATTTCATCTATTAACCTTCTGAACTTTGCCGTACAGATGAAGGGTATGGAGCTGTGGTGTCTACTGTTTTTGCTGTATATTAAGCAGTGACACTATATTTAGATGACACACTCCTTTTTCTTCTCAGTGCTACAGGGAAAGACTTTGACCTTCCAGGAATTGTTTTCTGTCAGTAGTTAAATGCCTTTTGAGTCTGGGTATTCACTTTTTTTTGGGTACATTTAGTCAGAAATAAAACCTTGAACAAATTACTGAAACTTCATCTTTGCAGATGTGGTTCCCTTTTCAGTCCTTTGAATATTGTTCTAAATCCATCTGGTACACTTAAATTCACATTTATGTGGTTGCTTTAGAATGAGAATTGTCTGTTAAGGCTATCTCTGATGCAGACTGTAGTCTTCCTGAAGATGATCTTGTTGAAACTCTTCTTATTGTGCCATTGACTATTTGGAGCATAGACCCTAAGGCTCACACTGATGATTTTAACTCCTATTACACTATTGATCCCAGAAATCCAATGAAACTGCATAATACAGTTTTTTCCTAACTGTTTCCATCTATTATACTATCCATATTCATAAACAAACCTTCATGATGCTGCAGTTATTTTTTCTTAAGAGTCTCTCCGTATTCAAAAGTCTGAATCAAAACCAGCTTGTCATATTGACTAAGAGATAAATTTGATGTCGCCTGGTCCATTTCCCTATACAGACACATTTTGACACAGTGTATTTGAGTGCTAATAATGACATTAGAAGATGTTGGAAAGAGATCTAATTTGGCATGCAGAAGTGACTTTGCTGTCATCTCCTATTTTCTGCACAATTGACAGCAGATACTTGGGGCTGAATTTTTCTTTCAGGTCAGATTTCCAAGGCATGAGGCTGTCTGTTAGAAACAGATAAGACCAAAACCAATACGGAAGTACTTGTTGGAAGTGTCAGCAGTGCTGAGGATTTTAAAAGGGTGCTTCAGTTTTCTGTTTATGACATGACACAGCAACGTATATTTCACTAGCAATAAAATCCAACCAACAACCCCATGTCAGTTTTTAGAATTTCTCACTGGGAAAATTTTGTAAGAGTAGTCTTATCTGGGAAGCATAAAGTTTTTTTTCAACTAATATATCTATTTTGTCACACTAGCTAGTAGAGTTTAATTTTTTTAAAGAAATCAAAGTAGGTATAAATGCCCTCATGATCCAAAAATGCTTTCAAGCTTTCACTTTCAGACAAATAAAACTTATATCTGTACCTCATTTTTAGTGTGCAAGACACTAAAAAAGAGTAAGAAAGCATTATCTGAGGTAAAACCAAAATAATATACTTCCAAATACTTCCATAGATATTTCATACACTGTTGGGTTTTTTTTGCCCATTTCATATCCCACCTCTTCCTTTCAGCAAAAACAACTGGGTTACTTATACATTTCTTTTGGTGAATGTTACTATTTAAACTAACCCAGCAAAACTTCCCTCAAAGAGCACCTGTAAAGAAGAACTCCTCCCCAGTCTGCTCCTCTACAGCCACGCCAAGGGCTGCACTGAAGCACCGTGCTGTGACCCTCTGAGTCCTCCTGTTTTTTCAAGCTTGTGAGTGGTGAGGATATCAGGGCTCTACCAGCCGGTCATATCCATTCTTGATTAGCAGTCTTTTCTTTTTGCTGGTGTCCTTTGTCTTCCCTTTCCAAAGGAGCTTGAACTTCCCAAAGTCACAGCATCCGCCCAACAACAGTGCGTTTTATAATGAGAGCTTTTATTTATTCTTGTATGCAGAGGAAGGGTGAGCTAGAGTGAACATTTTTGAAATTAGTTTCTCGAATTACATAAAAGTGTATAAAAAAGCCCAGATACTATTGTAATAAAAAAACTGGTATGTCTGGCCTTGTCTGTCTGTCTGGGAATAGACGATACCTAAGAAACAGCAAAGAATGTTTCAAGAGTGTGCTATTACTTCCCTGGTACATGTTATAAGATTCCCCCACCAAGAGTGTGGGAGGGTCTTGTAACTTGCTCAGGACTTCCTCAGCCAGAAGGACATCTTTACATGTAACAGCTTTTGATAAATTTTCTCCAGACACTTCCCCAAATTAGATAAATCTTTATCACTTAATTCCCCTAGCAGACAGTTCCCTCAGTTTAGTTATTCAGTGGACGAAATGGCATCTCTTGATATTACCAGTTTCTCTTTTTGACCCTTATTCTTGTGCTGGAAGAGATGGTGAGCAGTGATTTCCCTCTCACTGTCTCTGTCACCTGCCATTGAATACATGTCTATCATAACCTCTCTTGTCTTTGCCCTGGCTGAGGCATTGTGATCTATCTCATCATATTGCAGACAGAATTTGTTTCCTACCTTTTACCTTTCCTCTTATACCTTGTAGCTGAAGTACATGGCAAAGTGGAAGTACACAAAAGAATTCAAGCAGCAAATATTACATTTTTATGCAGATATGGTAAGATATTATCTTTTCTGTTCTCTGCTCCTTTCCTAATAATTTCTAATACGACTTTTTGACTGCTACAGGAATTTTGGAATAGTCCTGAAATTTTGACAATTCAGTTATTCTGTATAACCCCAAAGCCTCTATTCTGATTGGCGACAATCGTCCCAAACCACATCTATATACCTATATATACATATATGGAAAATTCTCTCCCTCTTTCTCTGTCTCCTGCTGCATGTGCATCACTTCATATTTTTTTTAAAATTTATTCTGGTTTTGTATCTAGCACCCAGTTACTTAGTTTTGTAAATTTCTGTTGCAGTGTTTCATTATTTTTAAGTTTTTTTGGGTTGTAAGGAAAGGAATATTTCCAGTAAGCACTTTCACATCCCCACTCATTCTACTTCTAGACTGTTTAGGAAATTTTTGTTTCACAAGTTTGAGCACAGATCCCGGAAAAAGCCCATCTGAAAGCAACCTGTAAATTGTGCTTAATCCTTGAAACCAAGGCAGCAGCACTTGTTTGTGCACCTCTGTCATGTGCCTCCTAAAATGATGGCTTATAAATCAGATTTGCAACATTAGCAGAATTTGGAGGAAGCATGTGTTTAAATTGCACTTGCATGCCAGGTGTAAACTGTGCCCTGAAGCGTGAGGACAGGACCCTGCGGGAAGACACTTGGAGGGTGAGTTTCCACACTGAAAGATGCTGTAGGCACAGGATTCATGCTCTGGCCATTCGGCAGGAAGTCTCTCAGCTGAAGGACATGGTTTAATTTGGTGTAAGAGATTAATTTCACAACTTGGTCTCATGACTGCAATCTGAAGAGTGACCAGTTGTGCAGTGGGCCAGGTGCTGTTGATGTTAGTTCAGCCTCTTAGTTGGGGAATTCATTGTGTGAAAACGGCTTTTTGTTATCTGGAAAAATATGCTTCTTTGAATTTCCCTATTTTTACTAATTGCTCTAATTAATTTTAATAGTTTATTATCAATCTCAATTGTTCAATAAAATCTGTAATGAAAATACTCAAAAGGAATTCTCGAAGATTTGGAGTGGAATAGTGTTTTCACCACATGTTTGCAAGTGTGTCCCCAAAAATAAAAGAATATATGTATTTTTATTTTTAATCGGAGTGGGGAAGGAGTGGGAATGCATGAGAACTATGGTTTAATCTAGTGAACAGTTTTGCTTCTCAGTTCTTTCCCTGCCAGATCAGGCTTTGAAAAACAGTGAAACTATTTTGAGATTTTAATAAACAATCCAGGAAATTGAAAGTTTTCATTTTGACAGTTTCAAGATGAAGTGTTTTAAGTTTAATATCAGAAATAATTTTTCATCTTTAAGCATCTTTTTAAAAGAGGCAGAAAGCAATTTCATGTGGAGATGACTGATCTTGATCATGGGTGATGTCATGTCCTCTTGGATTAACAGTGTAGGGAAAGTAGCTTGGCTGCTGCTGAAGATACATTTGCTATGTAAAAAATAGAAATTTTCTGGTTTGGGGTTGTAATGAAATATGTTTCCTAATTATCTAAGAGTAGTGAGGAAATAAAAGGAAAAATTTTATATGGAATTTAACAGAATCTGGATTATCTGTTCTGCAAGTTGCTGACCACCCTAATGAGTGGAGCATCTCTCCCAGCAGGAAGGATGAGAGTACTTGCCCCTCTGTGCTGGTCAGTAGACCTCAGCCCCAGATTAGACTAAATCTGACTGATCGTTTTTAAATATGAGACCTGAAGATGAATTATGCATAATATGCATATTAATTTTTATCCATCTCTAGGTAACAGTGTTTTGAGTTTTCTTTCCGAAAACCACATTTTTGTAATGGATTGTGAACAAGTGATACCATGGGTAGTGGTGGATGTAGAACCAGCCACAAGAGCAATTCCCTGTTTGAATATCTAGTGAAACAGAAAACAGGCAAGAAATAAATATTTACCCTTTAGTGGTAAAATGCATTATGGGAGCACTGAAGTGTGTTTTTTACTGGGCCAGTATTTTCAGCTGGCAAATGATTATCATCTACTAAAATGGCACCGATAGATCAAAGATCAAAAAGCTAATGCCATGCTGGGATATCATTTTACAACCCTATGTATTTTGAATATGTTATTAGGGCAGAAATCATAAGCATGTTGAATATTTTTTCATTTGATGGTAAGGAATAAAAATAGTTTAGAAATAATTTTCTCATAAACATGGAGTATGTGATCAGGCTACTCCCTGAATGGTTAAAATGAAGTGCATGGCTTACAGCAAAGATGAGATAATGAATTGTGTGAATTATTCTTTTAGTTTATTTTTGTTTGCAATAAAACTTAATTTCTTTTGCAAGCATATATTTACAGGCTTTTTTGCTACTGTTACCTTGCTTGTAATAAATTTTGCACTGTGCTGTGTAAGGCAAGTAGCATGATAGCCAATGATCAGGCTTGCAGTAACAATAAATACTATAATAATAGTACTATACCTATTCACAGGACTGTGGTGAGCTGAGGCTACCCCTCTCAGTGTTCAGGCTGGTCTCAGTCAGGCTCCCAGAGTCTCCAGGAAGAACAGCCAGTTCCAAAGCCTGGTTGTTCAGCATCCTGAACAACAACCTGTAAATTGTTGGTTGGTTTGAAGTGGCTTGTGCTGTGGCTGGGACCTGCCTTGTCTTCAGCTGAGCATCTCACCTGGCCTGCCCTGTCCCTCGCCTGTGCCTGTGAATTGGCATTGCAGTTCCATTGCTGCTGCTCAGGAAGCGACGTGGCCTCTTTGCTCCTTCCTGGATTGCCTCTTACCAGCTAAATAGCTGAGCTTAACAGCAGGGGCTGGTGCCAGTGCTCCACAGAAAAGTTTCATCTGCCATGGGACTTGTTCCAGGTTAGTCTTCTGCCTGTCACTGGGGCAGTTGCCTTGTTAAGTGAAGGGAATGTATTGTCACAGTTCTTTGCTTTTAGCTGTGGTTCCCTTTCCCCCTTCTCCCCCATTTCCTCCTTCCTTTTGTTTCCGCTTTCCCTGTATTTCTGTGAGCAGTCAAAACCAATATAACATCCTATGTTTACCTAGCTGTGTGGAAATGTATTTTACAGTTGAGTATATCTGCTTGGAAAGGGCTCTCCTCTGCTTTCTTTGCAGTTAAACTAGAAAAGTTTCTTAATGTATGTGAAGCATGAGTCCAGATGAGTTAAACAGACTTTATTTCTGATCACTGTGTGATCAATCCTAAGTTTAAGGTACTTGTGCAAGATCTTAGTTTACCTCAAAGAATATGTAACATTCATCTCTTCCCAAGCAAGGTGTTGGAGGACATGCTTTTCCTAATAAAATGGTTTTGGTTTAATCCCAGTGGTCCTTAAAGCCCCTTAGGTTGCTGCTTGGTTGCAGCACCCAGGAAAGAGAAGGCTGCAAGAAGAAAAAAATGAGCCAAAGTATTTTTGTGGGATAGTTATCCTCAAACTGAGGGTCATGTGAGCTCCCTGACAAGTCCTGGGATATTATGTATGTGTTTCAGCATCAAGCTGTCTGGGCAAAACTTGTTCATGCATGGTCCCACTTCCACCCTTGCCCCTCTCCGCTGCCTTAGAATGGGACCTGCCCAAGTGCTGCACATCCAGTGCCTCCAGCACCTGACACAGGTGGGAGCCAGGGGGGTTCAGTGCTGCCCTACCCCTGGGGAGCTGAAGTCACTGCTCATGTTCTGCAAGAGTGGAAAGCCTTGGATGCTTCCCCTCTTCTCTCTCTTCTCTCTCTTTCCTTTCTGCACGTTCCATGTTCCCATGTGGGAAATGCTGGGCAGGTTTGAAGGGTCTAGGTACTGCTTTTCTGTAGATGTGTTGAAAAGTTGTGACAAAGCTGTATTGCTTGGATATTCCTGTGTAACCTTTGAAAGTTTTGATGGGAACTCACTGCTGGACTTTGTATTTTGATGCCTAGATGCTTATTATGTGGATGCCCTGAACTTTCTGTCTATAATAAGACAATTAATTATTTTGATATTTTGTTTTTTTACAAGACTATTATGACTTGAACTGCTTTTCTCATGACTCATGAGAATGGCAATCGGTAACCCACTAATATTTCTGCCCACAAGGGTTTGTAATTTTAGAAGTAATCACTTTGTGGCTGATGTAAATTTTGTAATGAAAAATACTAGATTTATGACTGCAGGATTTCTCACAGACTGTTTTATTGCTTAGAGGAATTGCTTTCTCTGTTGGGAAAATCCATCATTAGATGTCTGCCTCAAATGTTTTGTGGGCGGTTTATGCTTTGAGAATGCTAATGCAATCATTGAAACAATGATGATGATTTGAGATAGTATAATTGTTCCCCTTTCCTTCACTCCAGACACAGAAGGAGCTGCAAGTGAAGCTAGGAGTTTGTAGGGGGACTTTACAGCCGGAAGTGAGTAATTGCAGTGTCTGATTGTTGGGTTCTTGCTCAACCTTTTATTCCACTCTCCTGGAATAGGTAACTGATTTCTGTTCATACTAGCTGAGAAGAGTTGTTTGGAAGAGTGCAGGATTTGTCACAGTGATGATGACAATTGATTTTGAGGAAAGTCTTTACTGATGCATTTTTGCATGGAACCTCTCTAGGTAAAAATACTGCCTGCCTGCAGGACTGATGTTAGAGGGAGTAACTCTTTGCAGTTCCTAATGAAGCTTGGGCCTCAAAGATGTGAATTTCCCAGACCTGCTGGAATTGAGATGTTTCTGAGCATGCCTGCTGAATGTGGAAGTTTTGGAACCTCCTTAGCTTTTGTGATGAAAACCTTAGCATTCCCAGGGTTAGTTGATGTAGGTTGTGAAGATTAATGTTCTGTTTTGAAATATAAAATATGGGTACCTAAGACTGAAATGTGTTGTGGATCTGTGGCCAAGGTTTGCTGTAGGCACATGCTCTCCAGGGATGTGTTGAAGCAGCTCTGGACAGCATGGCTCAGCTGTGTGGTGCTGGGCAGTGGGCACTGCCTGGGGGCTCTGCAGCTCCTCAGGCTCTTCTGAACACTGCTGGGAGAGCCTGGCAGAAGGGTACTTGGCTTATCAGCTCTTTCTGTTCCCCCCATGTAATCAGGAGCTAGTCCAGCCTGGGAGCACTAGGCAATAACTGAATGAACTTGATGCTTATTGCAGCTAAGGAAGAAGTTGCTCTTATGTACAGTTTTATTTTCTGTTTATTTGCTCTTCCACTGTCAGTGGAGTATGTGAACGCTTTTGTATTTAAGTGAAGGTAACTTCTAAGCTTTCTATTCTAATTTAGTCTCGTTTTGCCAGCTCTATGCCAATAGCACATCTCAGCAGAGAAACTGCTTCAGTCAGCAAGGTCTTCCCTTCACAGGTCTGTGTCTATAAAAAGAAATAGAAAAGAGGATGAGAGAGTAATCTTAGAAACATCATGCTTTGAAGCACCACCATGCAACCTCTAGTGCCTAATTTCTCAAGTATATTTTCCTACGTGTACTCTAGCAATGCTATAGGTACCTGTTTCCTGGAGCATGGACAGCAGGGTAGAGAAGGTGGGAACCTATCTTTGAGTCACTCATCTATTCCCTTTGCATCCTGCATCCTTTTGCCCCAATGCCTACTTTTAAGGACCGAACTGAAACCCTTGTGTCACTTCACTGCTTCTGTGAGGCCGCATTGTCGCATGGATTAGCATTTCTTTTCATTTTCTACTTTCTGTGTGCAATAGGTGTGTTCTGGGTGGAAACATGCTACCGGAGAGTCACCTGTGATGTATTGGAGTTTCAAATCTTTGTCTGATTTAGCATATTTTTGCTTTTTAATGTGATTCATTTCTGCACTGCTGATCTT
This sequence comes from Edolisoma coerulescens, assembly GCA_013397115.1. Lineage (NCBI taxonomy): Eukaryota > Metazoa > Chordata > Aves > Passeriformes > Campephagidae > Edolisoma > Edolisoma coerulescens. Next base: position 1,863,919 of record VWZW01007169.1, read on the forward strand.
ATTCTGTATTGAAACAGCACATTTCTGCATGATTCAAGTTCGTTTCTGGAAACCAGTTTCAATAACTTTCATTTATTTAAACTATTAAAATAGTTTAAAATACAGAGAACAGTACCACTCTCGCTTTCTATTTAAATTGCTGCTCTAACCATTGAAATAGCCTTGAAATAAAGTATCTTGGGCTCTGCTTGACCTGATTCAATGTAACACTTAAAAAGTAGAATTACTGAAAAGATAGTCAGATGCATTCCCTATTTGGCTCAGGCTATTGAAATGGGAAGGGTATGAGTTTGCCACAGCTATTAATATGATATTAATCCAGGGTATATTATATATTGCTTTAAAGTCTTATCAGGAGGACTGGATATCCTTTTGTAATGTGTTCTTTTGCTTTTTCTATACACTGATATTTTGTAGATGAGCCATTGCTCAACATGTAAAGTCTAAGTGGCTCTTCTTATACGATCAAGTATGATGTTATTGAATGCCTTACAAAGAGGCTGTATCCTCTGCACATTAAGATTGAGTCTGGTGCTTATTACGAAATCTAGACTTTTCAGATGCTAAATATGTGCTCTATCTTACAAGCTAAAAATGGCAGACTCCTGACAGTTTTGGGCTGTTGAGGCTAAATGACTCTCTTATGTCCATCTTTCTCTTTTTTATCCTTATGGTTTCTGTGTTAGGCCCTAGTTCTTAGCAGTATTAAATATCTCTGTGGATCCAGATGGCTAGAAAGTAGTAATGCCGTTACAGTCTCTATTTTCTGAATCAGGGCTCTTGTTATTTTGACTTTTCCTATAGAATATCACTGTAAAAATACTAGATCTTAACCTGGTGATAGCTTATTTTGTGTCTTCGATTTGCTGTAGAAGCTTTCATTGGTTATTTTTAAGTTGTTAAGATGTGTACTATAGCTTCATGCTGCTTAAGTTTGCTTCTACCATTCTTATTTGTAGGTGGGTTTTCAGATGCACAAAGGAAAGTTTTTTAATCATTTAAGTGTACAGTTGCTTCCATGATATCTCCTTGCTTCCGTGTAAGTAAATAGTTCAAGAATTTCTTGGTTCATTTCTCGTCTTCTGATGAGAATCTCTCTTTGCATGAAAACCAAGGAATTAAACTCTCTTGTCTGCTTTTATGAATAGTCTGTCTCTTTCTGTCCTCCAATTTTTTATTAATTTCTTTTTAAAAGAAGTTATTCTGCTCCTGGTTTATCAATTTGTTGGCAGTGTATTGATAAGAACTTTATTTCCATGGCCTAGCCTCTCTGAGATAATTACAATTAAAAAGTTCCACTCCTGTTTTCCTGCACTCAGTTCATTCAGTTAATTTGTTGGCAGCAGAGGTACAGCCCAGTCCTTCACCCTGTCCAGCATTCAGCTTCCCATCCATCAAGATCAATAATAATCAGAGATCATGCACATGGAGGGAGGTATTGATTGTCATTAAAATGTTGGATTATATCTTAAAGAGTCTAGTTTTGCTCCTTACTGTCACAGCACCTAATTGAATTTGGATGGATAAAACTATTTCTAGGCTACATCTGATGCATGATGGTGCTCCAGAGCCCTTACTTGTTTAAACATATAAGCCCTTTGAAATAGGGAACACTAACAAAAGTTAGTGGGGTGACAAGAAAAATGATCTTATTTTAGAAGGAATGCAGATACCCTTTAAAAAAAAAAAAAAGAAAGAAAAAAAAGAAGGAAAAAGCTAATAAACATGGATAGTAGAACTATTCAAAAAAGAGGTCATGAAAAGCAAACCTCCTAACTTGATTTTTAAAAAAAATGTTTAAGGTATGGAAAATGAGATGTATGCAGATTAGATTGTTCCCAAAAGAGGTTATTAAACACAAGTGTCACTTGGTTTTATTTGGTTAGGTAATTCATAAAATTGACTGCATAGCTATCTATACGAACTTGCTGAAAAAGCATGAGAACTCCTTAAGCCTTTCCCTATGCTGCTCCTTTTCCATAAATTTTGTGGCTTCTGCATATGTGGGGGAAAACATTAATTTGATCCACATCTCAATTCATTCACCAATTCCAGAATGAAGATGAAAAACTTACTTGTATCTGAATAGGAAAAAAATAGTTCTATTGTAATGTAGGAAAACTTGGTGGAACCATCATGAAGAAGAGATAAACAATGTGTAATAGATGTAGTTTAATAAAAAAGTGAAAGAATGAAAAGAATATTATCTACCTTTCAGGTTTGGGTTGTAGCCTTTTCTGGGAATTGCTAATTATGTTGCAGTGATTGTTAATAATGTAAGTTTATTGTTGGTACATTAGTACATTTTTAATTGTATCCATACAAGTAGGAAATGGATACAGAGTTCTCAGAACTGGCAAACAAAATTGAAGCTGTTTCGTGAAATAAAATAAGGCTTGAATTCAGCCTACAAGTTCAATTGTTTTTGAAAAAGTAGTCAGCAAAAACATGGACGTATTTAATGGATAAACTGGACCTTATGTTGACAGAGGTCCATTCAAAATTATTTTAAGAACACTGCAAAACCTTCTTCCTTTGTGCAAAAGGTGTGAATAAATATGCATCCAACAGTAAGAAAATTTAAGATATATTAGGGAAAAAAAGTAGTCAGATTTTTAATGACCACAGCTGCAGTTGTTTGAAGACCCTTCTGCCCTGTATGGGCTTTGTATCCCTTGTTAGCACATGCAGATTCCAGCTCTTCCTTGTGCAGGCAGCAGCTAAGGCCACTCCATTGCACTTATCACATTTCCTCTTTTAAAGATTGCAATGTAATAGGTGGACAGAAACACATTACAACATTAAATCTGCATGTGCTCTCTTATTTTGAAACTCATGGAAAATTAAAAAAAAGACCCCAAACCAACACAAACCCAACAAAACAAAACAACCCACTAGCAAATGAATGTTTGGTGACTCCTTTGCTTTCCATCTCCAAAGAGAGCATTTCAGCCACGTGCCAGTGGTGGTGTGAGGGTTGCAGAGCAGACCTGGGGAATGGAAATCAGATCTCTTGTCTAAGCCAGGCTGTCCTTTCTTCTTTTGAAATGGACCTGCATATACCTATTAGTTAGGATACTTTCAGTAATTGTTACAGGTAAAATACTTATCAATTTTCCTATCAACTACCTTTATCTTTGCTAGTACTCACTTGGACAAGGTGGATTCTCTTTCTTCATTAATTTCTGTAGGTGCTGAATCAGAGAGCAGGGTCATGTGGAGGTGGAGAGAAACAGGGGAAAGTTGTAGAACATGAATTCACAAGTTTGGCCTGGAGCAGATATGTTTCTTGATGCACAGGTGACAATGTTTCTTGTCTCTTTTCCAGTTTGCACATCTTTGTCTCCTTTGACACACTCTCCAGTCTTAAGAAGGAGGCTGGACAGCAGAGATCTTTAACATCACAGGCATATTTCTCAAAGGCAGCAGTTGAAATGATCTGACACTGAATATGTTTAAGGCTAAATTGGGCATATTTATCCTTAGTTGAAAAGGATCATTAGATTATCCCTATGCTCAGATGAAATCGATAGTAACATGTGCAATGAGCCTGTCCTCTCTTTTATGGTATTACAGACTCGAGTATTTTACACATAAATAGGGCAAGATATGAAACAGAGTGCATACTACTTTGAGCTGGGAGACATGGACCATAAATCAGGATATGTGTGCATAATTACAAGGTATCAGAACAAGTCCCAAGGGTATTTTTAGCACTGTAAAATGTTGGATAGACCTGCTTTCCTACAGAACATTATCCTTCTAATTTCTTCACTCCTAGGTACCAGACAGTTTTGTTGGCCAGATTACTTGATGTGGTAGCAGTGTGATAAATGGCAACTGCAACAAACATATTGTGTTTAATTGCACAATCAGAGTTTAAAACTTCTTCTGATTAAATTGTGGAAGGGCTCTGAACTAATTTTCTGAAAATGTCTCCAGGGTTAAACACTTTCTCAGCTAACATTTTGATGTGAAAGTCAGAGGTTTGGTTTTTTTTGTACTGATGTGCAATATTTTGGGAAGATAGAATCACAGAATCATTAGGCTGGAGAAGTCCTCTAAGGTCCAACCACTAACCCAACGCTACCAAGACCACCACTAAACCATGTCCCTAAGTGCTATATCTACACATCTTTTAAATCCCTCCAGGGATGGTGACACAACCACTTCCTTGGACAGCCTGTTCTAGCGCTTGAAAATCCTTTCAGTGAAGAAATTTTTCCTAATATTGAATCTAAACCTCACCTGGTGCAACTTGAGGCATTTTTCTCATGCTATTATTGCTCATTACCTGGGACTGGCCCCCACCTTGCTGCAGCTTCTTTTCAGGTAGTTTTAGAGAGTGATAAGGTCTGCCTCAGCCTCCTTTTCTCCAGACTGAACAGCCTTGGCTCCCTCAGCAGTAAATTCTTGGCTGCCACTTCAGTAGCTACTTGAAAGCCATCAGTGAATACCTGGTGCTCAGAATCTCTGAGTGACACAGGCTGTTTAACACAGGCAGTGTTGTGGGCAAAATTCTCATTTTGATGCATGTAAAACTACAGCAACAAAAACAAACAAAAAATGAGGGAGGAGTGAGAGGAATAGAAATGTCCCATCTGTTTGTATTGTCCACTTGAGCTGCCATTGTCTGAGGTGACAGGAAGGAGGAGGGTGGAAAACAAACCACCACTGAAATGAAAAAGCATGAGAAGTATCTCAGTGGTAAGAAAAGCCGTGCTTTTTTCTTTTTCACGTAATGGAAGCTTCTGTGCAGCCTGAGAATGTGTATTCCCCATTGCAGCAGAGTTCAGACTTAGGAGTTTAGTTAGAGCTTTTACATGATTATTGTTCCTAAGAGCAGATTCTACCTCTGCAGTTTAGTCAGCATTTTGATGCTTACATCCAAACAGAAGGGGGGTTGTTTCTATTTTTTTCCTGCATTACCTGGCACTAAATTTCTAACTCGGCCCCCAGTGTAACAAATGCAGATTCAGTTCTCCCTGACTTGTTTAACTGTGTATTTTAAGTCCTGTGCCATCCCCTGTACTATCGTACATTTGCACAAAGCCAAAGCAGTATTCTTATAAGACCTTAAAAAAGCAGTTATCCCATGTAATTTCATAAGAGACTAACAAGATTCCTTGAGCTGTCCTGTGTGTCATTCCTGTCTCGGTATAAAAAGAAGCACCTTGAATGGCAGGATGGGTGCAGCAGGTGCAGTGGTAAGAGGGGATGGAAGAACAGAGCTACCAAGCCATCTTCTTTTTCCTTAAGGAAGATAGGAGAGGGACATGTGAGATAATAGGTATGAGAGATCCTATCCATTTCATGGAAGAGGGTCTAGATGAAAAAATTCTGTCATGCTTTTGCAATGAAACTCTCCACCGCTACTGTAACACCTGTAATCTTCTCAGTGAATTTCTGAATATGAATTATTTGTCATCCTTTTTTTTTAATGCGTTTTTTTCTAAAAGTGAAGATAGAACTGTCTTTTAGTGTGTTTCTAAAATTCAAAAGGAAAGACCTCTGCACTGATCTAATTTTCTGAAAGCCCCTTATTCTGATATACTTCTACCTTTTGTGGAGCAACTAGCTTTCATTTAGCTTGATTTGGCTAATTTACTCATATCAGTTAATTGGATAATGAGCCATAGGCAGGCTTTTGGTATCTGAAAACTATTACCTTCATTTTGCCATTTACTACAGGACGAAATGGAATATAAAATTTCCCCAAATGTTCTGAAAACATATGTCTATTTTAATAAAATTACATTGCCACAACGTTATTTCTTTGCTGTTCTATATTATCTTCAAATCAATTTTTTCATTCTTCTTCACTTATTTGTACTGTATAAGGACGTTCTCATGTCTTTAAATGGTGAGATCACTCATGATGCCTGAACATCTGTACCTTTTGCTCAAATTGTGTAGCTTGCACTAGTAGCTCTGTGGGTGATATGTGGTAGATAATTTCAAACTAGATTGATAATCATAAAGCTAGTTTGCTGTCATTTCATTACTTGATCTAATAGATAAAAGAAGTCAAACTCATGATATTCTGTTTACTGCTATGGATGGCTGGGCGATTTCTTTTTTTTGTGGCTTGGTAAAATATTTGTAACATGGCCTAAAATATTTTGAGAGTAAAGGTGTTAGACCAACTAAAGGCTACATTAAGCAATATGTGTTCTAAACACAGACCTTATCCAGCACCTAAAAATAAATGCAAGAAAATACTTTGCAAAGGTATTAAACATTTAACAGCCTTAAAAAGATATCTTTAATAACCTTTCAAAATAGGCTTTCAGCTTAACTTTTATGCAGTGGTAATGTTCTTCAGATTTTCACATATACTGATAATAACATCAAAACACCTTTAAAATTCACAGTATGAAGCATTTGGGGAACTATTTTATTAAGTCTGGTACTTGTAGTTTTATTATTGGTTAGAATTATTACTATCTGACTTGTTACCTGCCTTTTCTTTATGCTCCCACCTAGGTATATCAGTCAGTTTAGTCATACTAAACCATACCGATTTTGACAAGATAGAGATTTCAGCAGCAATCCAAGGTCTCTGGATTTTCCACACTGTGGATGGACTTCCAAGGTGACTGGAGTTCAAGTCCTTTGCATCTTAGAGACACCTCCTCTGTGAGCAGATGATGTCAAAATGTGTGTGTCACTTTATATACTGCGATTAATTTCTATGAGTTTGAAATATCACACTTCCTAGGCAGAAGGGCTGGATCTGTAACTTTTGTGTTTGTCCTTATGACAGGTCTGTTTTTAATGTACAGTTCAAATGTGTGCCTAGAGCAAATAAACACACTAAAGAACTCACTCATCTAAAGAAGGTGAGTTTTTTTTCCATATTTGTATTATTCTTATTAGTTTCAAACCATGTAAATCATACGTGTTCTTATTGGGAAAAGCGTAGTGGTGAGAAATTTTATATTAGCCCTGAGCTAACCTTGAATATTAAGGGTGAATCTTTTAAGGTTTTAATATGCATTAATATGCATTTTCCAACAATTAGTTGAAACTCTAAAGGTGCATTTTGTGATGCCCTGCAGCATATTCCTGAGGGCTTGTTGTCTTGTCAAAGCTTGTAAGATATGGACCCTACAGGAGTGATGTTGTTACTCAGTGAGTTAATATGGAGTTAGATTTTTTTGCATGGTTCTAGGAGGGAAATGCTACAGTAGATACAGATAGAGATGAAAATGCAAGACCCTGGTTCTAAATTTGTTTTGGACAAATTGGATTTGTTGCTCTTCAGCTTTCCTTCTGAAAACTCTCTTGTGACTTTATTGTCAGCTGAAGTGTTTATTGACTGAGAAGTGTGTGCGTTTTAGTGATGGATATAGTGATCCTGGTAAACACTTCGGGGCTTTCGTGATGCAATATGCTGTGTAAGTGTTTGTGTCATTTTATGAGGGAGTGGGCAGAAGCTTATTTAAATAAAAAGTAGAGTAAAACCCACACAGTTTCAGCAGCCGTTAGTTTCATTAAAGCTAGTACAAAGATAAGAGTTAAATGATTTGTGGATATATACAAATGTCTTAAAGTAAAAAAGCAACACAGAATCCAGTGCCATTATTGCTGGGAGAAGTGCCAGCATTCTCATTATTTTTAATGACTTCCAAACTGGGCCCTTAGTGACTGATGAGGTAAGCAATTTCAGATGGGAAATGTGATATACTCAGTACTGGAACGTGCTGAATGCCCTCAGTTGTTAAGGGCCATGGCTGTGCTCAGGATACTGTGAGAGGCAGCAGACAAATTGTAGGTTGAAGGTTACTTCTTTAGAAAGAGAAAAACGAAATTTTTTTCTAGGTTGCAGAATAAAATAGAACAGTCTAGATGACAAAAATTGTATGTAATGACACTGCTCATGAAAAAAACATTCATTGCTGAAGAAAGGTAGATACTAAAGAAAACAACTGTAGCTCTTTGGATTCATCCCAATATTAAAAAAAAAAAAAGCACCAAACAAAACCGTCAGTGGTTCTGTTTATTAAAAAAGATAAGCATCTTAAGAAGATATGGAAGTCGTTAATAATGAAGTGGCTGCTGTGAGAGGCACTTACCTCAGAAGCAGGTGGCCTGCAGTTCCCATGTGCCCCATGTCCCCCTCTGCACTGCTGGATGTGCTGGAGAGCTGTGTCCCTCAGAAATCCCACCAGCACTCATCTTGTCTCCTGGTAGGGAGGCAGTGCTTTGGTGTCCCCTCCTGTGTAGGAGGGAGTTTGCAGAAGTAGCTTCTCCAAGAGGGAAGGATCCCAGTTGGAAACACCCCTGACTGCCAGTGGGGCTGCCTGGCTCCCCGGGCGTTAAGCAGGATGTGTGAGTCAGGAGTGCTGAACAGTAAATCAGGGAGACTGCAAATGCTGGAAGTGTTTTAATGGTAAAAAAAGGACTTCTTCAGAACCTGGGCTCCTTTTTTTCACTCTGGCACATGTTTTCTGTATGTAGAACAGGAGGCTGGGCAGCTCCTTGCCCCCATCTGCCCCAGGCTGACCTGCTGGCTAGCCTGGGAACAAGGCATCCCTTTTCATCCCTTCTGGCTGGGTGTACCTGCAGAGCAACAGTTCCTATTGTGCCAAATATGTTAAAAAGTAAAATATTTTCAGTTTTTTTAAGTTGCCTATTGGGACTTCAGGCAATGAAAAATATTGCTGAGTGCAGAGCAGGGAAGTTGTATAGTGCCACTCATGTGATGATGAAATGTCTGCTTTGGAAGTTAAAATTACTGGAAAGGTGACCCAGTGATAGCACACAAACCCACAAATTTGGCAAGTTTAAAGCAAACACAAAGCAGTGTTATTTTATTTTCTTTTTTTAATTTATTTTTAAATGATGGAGCTTGCTACAACGTTGATACTTTGAAAGCTAAAAATATAGCTAGTTTGCAAAGATATTAGATAATTTCAAAGAATATTGGTCAACTGATGGCTATTAAAAAAAAAAGCTGACAGGCAGCCCCTACCTTAGGAAACGCATAAATCACTGCTTGCTTGAATTTCAAGAAATAAATCAGAGGAAGGCTCATGCTCTGTGCCTCTCTTCTGGTCACTCCATTACTGATCACCACAGAAATGGGGCACAATGGTGACCTCACCCCGGAGCCAATGCTGTATGCCTACTCCCGTGTCCAAAGGTTATTTGCAGGGTCAAATATAGATGTGAGCAGTTATTATTGTCTCATTTATATTTCAGCTGGGAGCCTTGCAGTCATCATCCAAGCCAGTTGTGCCCTGGTGGTCCTGGCTGTTTTCAGGCACTCCAGATGTGGTCCCAGGCCGGAGAAGGTGAAGAGCATCTCTCGGCAGTCTCAGCAGCCTCTGCAGCCGAGCCACTGCACATGGAGTTGTGGCCAGTGGAAATTCAGGTGAGCACTCTACTGTGTAAATTTTCACTGCCCTCGAGTATAAGTTACTCTACACACATAGTAATATCCATAATTAAAATGCTCCCTTGAAGTAAATAATTAAATGAGGATTACAGTTATGGGCCACAAAGTGACACAGGTGACAGGCTTACCTTAAGTAGGACAATTAAACTGTAAATTAAAATTAAACTTCTCCATGTAAGTAGAATATTGTGTGAGGTAATTATCTAAGAGTAATAGGTTGGGTCTGTATACTGTATCAATAAATCCTAGAGATCTTTAGAAAACAGATTTTCTACTCTGTTTTTTTTGTATCTGGATTTTTTAAAAAAAAAAAAATCCTAATTTAAATGAGAAAAAAAAGCCCAAAGTACACTTTCAATGTTTTTTGGCAAAATTAATATTTTATTGGACAAGTTTGGTTTAAGTGATATTTTTCCTTAGGAAATACTTTTCTTTTTTTTTTAACATAGTGCAGATATTGAGTCCTGTGGGAGTGTTTGCTGGAGAGATGCTTCTATGCGTAAGCAAAGCTTGGTTAGAAAGAGAACATACCATCAACGTTAGAAAGAGAAAGTTAAAGCTTCTCACTTACAGGATGTGCAGTAATTAGTTCTTGTTATTAGTACCTTTGTGCAAGCTCAAAGATTATTTAGTACTACATTACTGAATTCACTATATTTCATGTTTTTTAAAAAAATAGTTCCTGTGTGAGCTAAAAGACAAGTTTTATTTTATTCTGTTTGAACAGAATTAATTTATTCTCCAGGTGCAAAGTGATCCTAGATCTTGACAGTCCCTACATCAAGGAGTTATGAGCTGCACAAAATTTTCTCTAGATAGTACAAACATGTTTTTGCTCTATTTTTTTTTTTAAAGCAGAGTAGTGTTGTAGAAAATACTAGTAGTAAACAAAATTTTGGAAAAAAACCCCTGGTGTCCTAGTCCATATTCAAAAAACCTTTTCTGAAAAAAAAGTCATGATTTTTGGGAAAAAGAAAAGATTTGTTTTCCAAGAAAATGGTGTTTGAAAAACACTGTAAATTAATACTACAGCTAGAAGTCAAAAAATAGGTTTTTTGTATAATAATAGTGAATAGAATTAAGTATAAATTAGCTTTAGGCAAAGTAGATTTTAAAAAATAAATTTCAGGAGTTCTGGAGGCAATCTCAGAAGCTTTGAGCACCTTTAGTACTAACTTCAGTGCCCCTTTTGGAGTCACAGGTATTTTGGCTTTGTCCAAGGAGGAAGGCAGCAGCCGTTGCAGGTGCAGTTACAGCTACTCTGGTGTGTTAACGGCAGGATTTACCAAATCCTTACCACTGATGGTCCCTCCTCACACAATTAGTCTGACTTCGTTCATCCAGCCACTTTTGTGAGTCAGAGGGCTCTGAGCATGTAGAGGGTCTGTGCTCTTCTGTCCTCGGCAGGTTACTGGCAGGTCACCCCACTCCTGTCACTGCACAGCCCGGTCACGCTGCGCGGTGCCTTCTGGGGAGGGAAACACTGCTGGGGCTTGCTGCTGTCTCAGCTGCTTTGCTGGTGTTGTTTATCACAGAAGTAGGATAATTATGTTATCTAATGCTTAGATAATTTGGTATGATATGCTACACTTCCACAGAGTGGGGTTTTTATTAAAAGTTTTATCAAAGTAAATAATCAGAAATTCTGACTAAAAAAACCCAGATTAGACTCTGAATAGAGTATTTCTGTATCTTTTGTTAATCTGACATTTTAAACCATGCCAGCCTGCTCAAGTGGAGCATCAAAATGCCTCAAAATATTTTAATACTTTTCATTTTTTATGGAGTTATTTTATGCTGTAATTTTTAAACTCTGCTTCTAATGTTATATTTTAACCAATTTATTAAGAGAAACAAGAAACTAATTTTGACATCTTTGTTACTTTCAGTTCAGAGAGAAAGGAACAGTTCTTTCTTTGATGTACGATCTTAAAGCTGGAACAATTTAAATCACTTTTTAGATATTGTACTCTGTTTAGTAAAATATTTAGTGCCATTATGATAGCATAAACCATTAGACTGCAATTACACTAGCACAGCACAGAGCCTAATAGTTCTGTTGGAACACAACAGTGATGCATGATTGCTCCATTAGGATCGGAAGTCTTGAAGCATTAAGGTTATTAAAAAAAATGAATCACGGTTACAGTCTTGATTTTGTTAGATTGTAATAAAAATATCTTATTTATGGATATAACTACTACTGTGTCAACCTCTTAACTAAGTATTAAAAAAACCTGTAAGAACTAGTAAGGATTCTTTGGATTATGATTATGAGGTTTTTTGCCTTACTGCAGCTGGAAATCCAGAACCTCATCTGTATTTTCCCAGAAGTGTTTTACAGGCAGGTTGTACTGCGGCGTGTTTTCAGGACTTAAATGAGACTGTTTTTACAGATATTTATGACAGCACTGTTTTAAAGATTGTGAAACAGTTTAAGTCATGTTATTGGCTAAATATTCTTTTTCAAAAATGCCCAAATGTACAGCCAATATACTCACATAATTTCAAAGACAAGTATTGATGAAAGATAGGAGGAAGCATTTTCTTTTTGCTACCTTGCTTAGCTTGGAAAGCATTTAATAAGAGAGTTTATATACACAGCCAGGCTTTCACAGCAACAGGGGAATAAGAAGCATTTTGAAAATAAAAAGGAGATAGTAAAAATTTTTAAAATGAGATCAGGCACTGAAGAGCTGCATTAACACTGGTAGTAACATCTAACTAATAAAACTGATTTCATTTGAAATTGCTGGCATTCCTTTACATTTGGGCATGTGGATGTCAGTATCATATCTGCCTGTGCTTAATATAGTCAGAGACTGCAAAAAGACTGAGCTAGTCACCACTGAGATTACTGTTGGGGACTAACAACTGTAGGTATTTGAATATAATTCTTTATCCAGCAATTGATATACTGAAAAATAAAGAAGGAAAAAAGCATAATTGGCTGACAAATTCGTTTGAGAAATTAATTTAGAAGTTTAGTAAGAATTTCTGGCGGTGTGAAAAAACCCTTGAATTTTGGGCTGAAAATTGTGTGTACTTCAAAAGCGGAAGGAGAATGAGTTTTGCCTACGATGACACGAGTGATCCTGGGCTTACCCCGGTGCTGCAGGTGTGAACGTGCAGCTGCTGGGTGATCAGCTGGTGCAGCAGCTGAGCTGTCCTCATTGCATTCTTGCTGCAGGAATGCACCCAAGAGAGAGAAGAAGCAGAGCTCAGAGGGAATATGAAGAGTGAGCAAGATGGTTAGGCTGCAAGAGTAAAGAGAAGGCAAGGAAAAGAGAGTGTATGGAATAGGCAGAAACAGTGATGTCCCTTACTGTAAGGGATTCCTTGTCGTGAGTGGTGGATGAAGAACATTTGTAGACTTTTGACAGCTTTCAGGTATAGTTAGACAGTATTGTCTATAGTAGCTCATTCCTCTTTGTTTGTTTGTCTTTCACATTCAAAAGTAGTTCAAGTCAGTGGAAATAAACTTTTATCTTAGACTGATTAAATATTGTTTAACTTGCATTCTCTGAAAGACGTGTAAAATATGTGGAATATGTTAACTGTCTGCATCTGGAATTAACCCCCCACTTAAATTTATGAGAATTATGGTTTTGATCAATAGTGAATAGGAATTTAAAAATGCGTGAGCATAACTTAAAACACTCTATTAGTGAGAAAGGGGGTGCATTTTAATACAGAATTAACAAATATGACTCAAGGGTAGAAGGTGTTGCTTTAGAAAAATGATACAATTTAAATAAGGCAGTTGAACACATTAAAATGTCTTTAAGGTTGTATATTCTTTGAATTGTGTCCATTAGCTTGACAGAAATATGTAAGAAGTTAATTTGTATGAGCTGTGGTACAGGAGTGACCTGGATCCTTTTAAGGGTACTCTGGAATGGAGGGTATTGCATTCTTTGCAGTAATTTTCTTTTCTTTGAAGTAATGCAGAAATGGGCATGAACCTCTAACATTCAGGGTCATGCCACAGTCCCTGGATTTGGACCAGCAGCTGGACCCATCCACCAAACTCCAGTGGGCTTGGGACTTGGCTGACTGCCATGGAAGACAGCCCTATGGCTGATAATCTGCTCCAGTAACACCAGTTCCTTAATAGCTGCCAGGAAAAGAAAATTAATTTGAAATATGGCAGTACTGAAGGAAACTGCTTCAAAAAGCTGCGAGTCTCTTCCTCACCAAATTTTATTTAAAGAATCCCAGGCATTGTACCTCAGCATACACAACACAGACTTGTGATGTTTTCTGTGTATTTTAGAGGCAAGATGGATGTTATCTTCCCTCTTATTTGGGATGCTTTCTAACAAGATTTCCCTGCCATTGTGCAATTGTCTCTCATCTAGATAATGTGGGAGAGCTGCTAAAATGAAGCAACAAAAGTGCTGTATAAAATACTTTGTTGTGTATTAGCAAAAGTGTATGTAAAAGAGTCCTGTATAGCTTTTTAGGGCAAATCTGGTTCCTCCCTGTACTCTGTAGAGGCACTGATAACTTTAAGGGAAGCTCAAAGTGGATCTGTACATTGTCAGGTCACTTTAGCTGTCTGTGCCCTGGCTTTGACCGCATCCTCTGGCTGTTCACAGCAGCTGCTTCCTGGTTTTGAAGCTCTTCCCACATTTTATTGTTTAAAATGAGCTCTGGCTTTGAATACTGTAGCTTGATTTTGTTGTTGTTCTGTTTTGTGGCACTCTTGCAAGATTTTTTTGCCTTATTTTCTAGAGGAATGAGGCCAATATGGCCATGCTGGTGTCTCCAGGGCACTCAGTAGCTGCTGTGTGCTGTTGCTGAACTTCAGCCACGTTTGATGGCATGAAATGTGTGGGGTCCTTCCCAGGCTGAGTACCATATATCCACCTGTGTCCCTGGGGCACCCCCACTTGCCTTGCTGATGGCTCCTACTGGCAGAGCTAATCTTACCACTCTCTTTCTTGATTACAGTTTAATGTAGTTAGTTAGGATTTTGAAGTTCTTTGACTTGTTTTTTCTCAAATATCAGCTGTCAGAAGCACACATAGGTCTCATGAAACAGGTGCAGTTTTTGAACTGATTTAAATGAAGAAGAGAGAGGCATTTGGTAAATATTAATTGGGAGAGACTCTGAGTCAGGAGAGCAGACAAAATGGAAAAACTATGAATTTGACAGTGCCCAATAAATGTTTTTTGTTGTTGTTTTTGGTTTTTTGGGGGTTTTTTTTGTTTGTTAGGCAGTGCAGATATTTGATTTTGTGATTCTGTGGAGCCCTTCATAAGGCTGTGCCCTTTGACTCATTAATGGATGGGAGCATTTGTTAACCAATTGTGTGGCACCTCTCAGTCATTATCTTTTTCATCAGTGTTCTAGTTTTGGATTCCTTCTATGTCTTCTAATATATTTCAAAGAAGTAAAAATGATAACATGGTAAATGATAAGATTTTTTTGTCTAAGTAACATAGGTTGCACAAGGCTTGCCTTGAAGCATTGAACATGAAGTGAATGCAGGAGTCCCAGCCTGTTTTAAATGCTGTCTTGGTTTTATAACAATTATATTCCAGTTTCCTAATCCATGGACCTACCTTACAGGAAATATTTGTAGATAAAACTTCATGGATGGCGATCAAGTAAGGAAAATATTCCTTTATTCTCTGACGATGCTGAAATCTAAAAAAAAATATTATTGCCCACATGAAAAAACAGGAAAAATGTTATTTATACTAGCCAGTACATTTCTACACATTTTTCAGTGAGATTTTTGTTTATTACTGACTGAAAGGGGAACTTTGACACTGGGAAGAAGAATTCATTGTGTTCAGACAGCAAGAAGGCTATGGATTGCATCAGCCTCTTTCCCCCTTGTGACTTTTCTTCATTTGTGAACTACATCCTCTGGTATTTGTGTGCTCAGAGTTTTACATGGAACACTTCAACACAATGTGCCTGCTTGGGGGAGTGGGAGGAATGGCACACTTTTAACAAGTGTCCTTGAGGCAGAGAACAACAGGAAGGCACATTGCCATGCATCATCCTTTATTTATGCATATGGAGTGCAAGGTAACCCACACTGGGGTCTGCTGTGGGAGAAGGCACAGCGGTGTCACGGAGCTCTGAAAGTTCAATAAAAGCAATGAAGGACGTGCAGCTTCTCTGTATCTGCTCTGCATAATGGCATCTCTGGTTTTTACAGTGCTTGGGCGCTTGGTTGTCCTGGGATTTAGTGAAGGACATGCAGAACCAGTGCATTTGCTGTGCGTACTTCATGCTGATAGCCTGGAAATGGAGCAAGTCAGAGAGAAATGTAGCTTTTGGGATCATTAAAAATCCATTTTCATTAAAAGCCATGTATTGCAGTGACATACTTATTTATACATTCATCCCGTCTGCCTGTGTCTTACAGATAGAGTGAAAAAAGAGGCTTTTCATAACAATTTTAAAGCCTAAATGAAAGAAAAGCATTCTATTTACCTTGAATTACTTACATGCTGCACTTGTTTGGCTTTTTTTCACGCTGTGTTGAATGGCAACTACTCTGCATTCTTTCTTTACCTCCAGTTCCTTTTGTCCTATCTATCTATCATTTGTTTTTATCTGTATCTTCCACCTATCTATTTCCTCTTTGTGCTTGGAGTTGGTTGCAAATTGTATTTGTGGTGCAGGGAGCTTACAATCTGACTGTCTTGATACTATTTTATGCAACCATGACTACCGTAAAAATTGGCTTTACTGCCTGTTTTGTGTTATTGATTCAAGCCCATTTCAGAATTAACTTGTTTGGAATGATCTGGCAATGTTGTGTGCCCTAGGTTCTCCCAGGAAAAAATCATCTTTCATAACTAAATGCAATAAAATGTTCAAATATATCTAAACACAGTTATATTTTGAATTTAGATGAAAACCTTATGGAGTCAATCAAATATACAAGGCATGTGCAAGTTTTAGTCCTAGGCTTACAAGTACTGTATTGCAGAAAAAAAGTATTCAGAGACCAGCATTTTCCTAGAGATATGTCCCCTATGTAGGCTTTATGAAATGCCTAATCGCATCATTCATGTTTCTATCCTGAATTGGTTGGACATAATTTTGACATTTTGACTGTAGGACTGTATCTGTAATTTGAGATTATTGCCTAAATTCTTTTAGGGATTTGATGCTTCAGATCTTAGTTTTACATTTGTCCTCATGGTTAGGTAGAAATATTTGTGTGCTGATAGTCAATGGAAAATGATCTGCGAAAATAAATCTCCCCTCATTAATGGCTTGACTAGTCAAGTTTGAACTTTGTCTTACAAAGAGAGAAAAATAGATGCTGGTATAAACAGGAAGATTTTATAACATTAATTTATTGCAGTGTTAAAATGTCCAGGTGTTAGAAATTGTTCACTGACATCAGATCCTAGTCCTGACTATCTTTAACTGACTCAGAAAACCAGTTAAAAATTAAAAAGCTCATCTCCAATCAGAATTTTTTTCCGTGTACACAAAAATGGGAAGTAAACTTCTAATGACACAATAATTTTAGCCTATTTCATTGCCATCAAGACTGCTTGGGTAAGAACTGCACCTCCTGAGTTGCAGATTTCAGGTTTGCTGGTGTCCCTGGCTGGTGACAGAAGCCAGGGAGCTACTGGCACCTGTGCAGCCCGGCCCAGCCTCACTGCCCAAGGTGTCCCAGGATGCACTGTGCTCTGGGAGAAGATCAGCTTTTTTTGGATGGTGGAAAAAATGTATGCCAGCTACACTTTGAAATGTTTTGGTAGTCCTGGAGCTGGGGTACAAATTCTTCCTGTGTTTCCCTTCATAGTTTTTTTTTTCCTGATTGGTGTATCTTAGTTCTTTACTTATCTTCTTCATTTCTTTCAGAGTACAGAGTCTTTCTTGAGTGTGTATTTTAAATGTGTGGAGAGGAAAAAAGCTGCCCAGGTGAGTAAACAACAGATGCAAGTCTATCCTTAGAGGAGTGCAGTATGGATAAAGAACTATTATCATTCCTCCCACATTCATGTTTCCATCTACTTATGAGATATATACATGTGCCTTGTTAGCAATGATGTTATAATGCAAAAGCTGAAGTTTTCATATCAGAGGAAACATATATTGTTAAATGAGCTGAGAACATTCTCCCAAGGGTTAGCATTTCTCTTGTATGTGTGAAATCCTACTGAAACAAATGGCCCTATTATTTTAATTGGATCTTTTGGTATTAGAACATTTTTCTTTGTACTGTAGTAAAGAACCTTCTTTTTCTTTCTTTCCTGAAAATGGGAAATGAACAAACACAGTCAACAGATTAAAACGTTTATGACTTTGGCAGTAGACTATACCAATATAAATAGCTGCACATACACATATATGAATTAAATTCTTATTTTATTATGCATTCCTCCGTTCTCTGTGAACATCTAGAAACAGAGTTTGCACTTTTAAAATAAGTATGATTAAAATTTTGCCTTGTCCTTTTGATTGATACCTTGTTTGCAAGACTAATAATGACAGAGGCACTTAAACCCAAACCAAACCAAAACTACAAGGTTACCATTTTTAAGCGGAACATAGTAAAAAAAAAATTGGGAAAGGATTGTATCTGTTTAATAAGTGAATTACTACTTGGGATCTGACACTCCTAACAGCTGTGAATAGATTCCAGTTCTTGAGCTACTGTATGCCTAATTTGCTTCCATGAGTGAGGGATTATGCAGTATAATAGGTTAAACTTATATAGACCATTCTAATCTGTTTTGTAGAAGATCAGAGAAGGAAGGGAGGAACTCTGTTTATCATGTTGTGATCAAAAGCACAATAGAGTAGAAATCTTCTGTGAACATAGGCTTGAAAACTAATTTGTTGTATGTTTGTTTCCTCTCTCTTCTGCAGCTGTTCAATTACAAACTGTTACTGCTGGTCGGAAAACCAAATATCTATTCTCTAGGGTAGCTACATTGTACTCTGGTGTTTGAAGATTTGGTTTCTTTTATAATTGGACTGAAACATTGATTTTTTTTTTTTAAAGGAATTCTCCCGCGCCTCTATCTGAATACTAGCTGAACACGCTCATGTACGTATGCACTACGTGTTTAATATATAGATACAGTAATAATATAAACCTGAAAACAAAATTAATTGTACTTACGCAGGCAAAACAATTTTTAGTCATACAGAAAAGATCAAGGAATGATTTGTTAAGGGCAAAATGAAAAAGTTACAGGGTTAGTATTAATTAGATTTTCTTGTTTGCTTTTTACCAAGTCTATGCATATATCCTTTAAAAGGACAAATAAGCTTTGAGGGGAAAAACACTTGCAGACCAACTAGTAACCAAATACTGGGTAAACTTCCCTTTTAGAAGTTGCCAAATATTGCTGTAGAGCCCTTCACTGAGGGAGACTCCTGTGGGGCCATGCGTGGGATGAGGACTGCTCAGTTCAGCACTGGCAGCTCTGATGTGGGATGCCTTGGGAGGGACCAGCCTCTGCCATGCGCAGCTTGCAGAGGGTTGCTGTCTCACACGCGCGTAACTGGAGATCTACTGGTCATCTCTTTATTACCTCGCAGAAGAAGCTACACCTGCAGTGACAAGCACAGAGTTGTCTCATTTTGGTGGTTCTCCCTGCAGTGGAAATGATGGATTTTGTTTTTCATCTCTTCACACAGAATGATCTGCTATTTTGAGCAAATTAACGAGATAACTTGCTACTTACAAAGTAGGTCAGAGCTGCTCGAGCGTAAATTGCAGTAGCTTTCTGGGAATTAGTGCTGCTTTCCCTGTCCTCCTCCCTGGCAGGCTGTGCCTGCGTGTGCCAGCCTCCTGTTGGGTGCTGCTGTCCTGGGTGCCGAGTGCTGCCTGGCTGGAGCCGGCGCTGCGGGGTCCTGGGGGCCGCACGGCGCCTGAGCCTTGGCACAGCCCTCGGAGCAAACGGCGTCTTGCAGCTGTTTCCGTGGCAACAGACGTGTTAGAAAATGCATATTTGCTCCACTTTCACAATTATCGTTGTGCTAAGAATTAATTGACAGTAATGTTTTTTCCCTTCGTTCTGCTTGAGAGCATTTTAGAAATAACCCAGAAGTGTTTATGGGACATCGCAGTACCTGAGACTATTGCAGCTGGCTGTGCCCTGCCGCGGATTTGGGCTGGAGAGGAGTAGGGAGCTGATAAATCCTCTCTGGTTTTGGTTGAATGGTGGGTCAAATCCTGTTCTGCTCTGCAGAGTAGTCTGGAGAGCAGCTGTGTTGGTGGGTGTGGAAGCAGTGAGCAGTATGGCTGGTAGGAGGGCAGGAAGGGGCTGTGGGATGGGCACAGCTTTAGGTGGCCCTTTGCTGACATCCTCTGCCCAGCATACCCATCTCTCAGGTGTCCTCCAAACTCTTACTGCCATCCCAAGTAGCACAGCAACCCATGTCAGTCCTTAGAAGTAAAATCCTAAGAGTGGGAAATGTACTGTGGTGTAACTGTAAGTGTACTCTTGGCTATATGTATGCAATTTTAGGCTATTTTGAAATAGATAATAATGGATAGTTGTGTAAAATATGGTTATTTCTTAATAGTACCTGCTCATTTCAGTATTAAAGGCTATGAATTCTAGTTTTAAAAAAACCAGTTACTTCAAAAATTCCTGGAATTCAACCGGTGTTACAAACATTCAGATTTATAAGTCTTTTTGGAATGTATTTATTTAGTTTTTTTGACAGAGGAAAGTTTTCTTGTGGGAGGAAATTTTTGGCTAGTTTCTACTGGTTTTCGTTCTGAGGTGTGAGCTGGTGTGAATAAAGACTTGTAGAAAGTGGGCCAGAAGTTCTGCCATTGCAGCATTAGCAACTGTGGGAACTACTGTCACACAGCAAATTATACCTCAGCTGCATTTTCTTATCTTGATCTATTCTGTTAGCAGGACAGACTGATTTTGCCCAAAGCCAAAATGTGCTCTATTTGGATTGTGTTATATTGTGCCTACCAGTATGGCATCAGTGGGCCATAAACACCATGACTAGCATCTGTCATTTGTCACGATAAGTGAAACCCATGTTTGTCACCAACGTAAATCAGGGACCAAACACAATTACCAGCACAAGACCTTTTGATAGAGCAGTTGTTATTGCACCCCATTCAAAGCAGGGATTACTGAAGTGTTTGAGTCCTTGTTTAACCATGGTTCATCTTTCAGCACTATGAAAAGTCTCTTATCTGTTAATTCAGAGTGACACAGTACAAGAGCAGCTCTAGAGCAGAACTTCAACCCTAGGGGACCAGGAACAGTTGTACTGACTCTTGCTGTGATGTTTTCCCACTAGTTCAAGGGAAGGAAAACATGTAAATTGGAGAAAGAATTTAGTGGCAGTTGAAAATTAGGCCCATTTTAAAGAACTGGGGCTTTACACTCCCTGTGTGTTTACATTAAATTGGTGATTTATGTAAAGATCAAAGTTAAAGGTTGCTTTCTCCCTTCTTCCTTCTTGCTTTTCTTTTTCTTTTTTTTTCTTTTAATCTTGGAAGCACATTGAATGCTGAGGAGTAACGGAGGAGTTCTTATTGCAGGACTTTTCATAGAAACACTGTAGATCTTGTAAAAGACAGAGGAATTTGGTGGGAGGAGAATAGCTCTCTGTCTTTGGTAGGCCCACTGCTCATACTGTGCAAATACTTTGTGAAGATGGTCTGAGGCATTCTTGTAATTTGATATACACAATGAGCTGAATGAATACCTACCAGCTGAAGAAGGTAAATGAAAAGGGCACAGATCTATTTGATAATTATCAATTTGCTTAATGTCACTGTTGTGCCTTTAAATTTACTCATGAAGAAATTTTCAATTACGTTGGTATTGCTGCAAGGAGTAGGTTTAGAGAAGTATTTGAGTTGATGAACTGCCTAACATGCACGGCGGCCCATCTTTTGCTCTTGTTTTTGCATATCACATGTTTTATCTAGGCTGAGCTGTAGCTAACTTAACAACTGTGCTTGATCTGGGAGGCCTTTTGTAAAAGGTTAGAACAAGCCTGAAGAACGCTCTATAAATCAATATGTTGATATAATATAGTGAGATGACACGATGTTAATCTTGCTAGAACCCACACATGGCTTTTTTAGCACCTAATGGCTCTATCAACTGAACAAAGGAGTTTTTTATTTAATAATCAGTCTGCTATTTGTATTGTTAGTCTAACTACTAGAGAAAAACAATGCTACATACCTAAGCTACTAGTCATTGTTGATTATCGACTTCAATATTGATATAGTTGGAGGTTGGAGGGTTTTGTGGCCTTTTTTATATTTGTGTTTAAATTTGACAAGAAGAAAGGAATGGTTGTATCTTTTCAAGACTTAGGAACATGAAGCACAGAGTCAAACGTGAGTATCAGTAAAGAGTGATGACTGCCAGATGGGCAACAGAATAGTGATAGGAGCTGAAGGGCTGTACAATTTACTTTGCAAAATGAAGTGGACATAAGGGGAGTAATGAATTCTTGTGATAAAGTGTTTGAGTTTTGAGACCACATTTGAAATCTGTCCTGCAAATATGCTCCTTCCAAAAAGTCTTTGAAAAGTGACTAATGTTATATTCCAAGGCCAGTTACAGATATGACACTCTTCATTTATTACATGTATCCATGCTGGATTTTTTCCTTGAGGCAGAATCTGCATCTATCTGCCTTTTGATGCAGAATGTTGAAAGTTCACCTTATGAACAGTGTAGGGACCAGATAAGGTCAGAACAGGAGGAGAGAGGTATTGCCGTAGGTTGTGTGTTGAATCAAGCCATGAGTAGAAAGAAAACAAGCCCTAACATGGAGAAGTACAGTCCTGAGGAAGGGCCCCTTTGGGTTATCACATCTAAGTGTCCCCAGATCACACAGCTTCTCTGGTAGGAGAGCTTGGGAAACCTCCACCCCACTCTCACATGAGCCCCAAAACACGCACTCACAGTGCACCTGGGCCCTGCTACATGCACTGCTGGTAATGTAAAGGTGCCTTAAAATCCTCACAAACAAATCTGAAGAACTTCAGCTGTTTAAAGGCTGCCTGATTGAAGGACTGCTGGAACACCCAGAAAAACCACAAATATTGTAAATACTGGGAGTCCAGAGGGGTGCCAGGCATTGAGTTGCACTGGGGTCTTCCAGGGCCAAATAGCTGTGTTTAACTCCTGGGGGCGCAGGAACTCGCTGTGTACGTGCTGGTATAGCCAGCTGTACCTTGTGGGATGCAGGTACACCCTGCTCCCAGGCCAGTCCTGCAGGAGCCGCTCCTGGGAGGAGAGCTGGTGGGAGATGGCTGTGCTGGGTGTCGCCTGCTGGCTGGGCTCCCCTGGCTCTGACCGAACACAAATTCATTGTTTTCTGACTGTTTAGGGTCAAGGAGTTCAGAGCACAGCGAAACCTAACCACTGTGTGCCTATCCACCCTGGCAGCAGGACATCTGAGACCCACCTTACCAAAAACTGAAATGCAGGGAGGGAGCCCTGCAGGTTGATAAAACCTTCATCTCAATCAACGACTATGAGACTTATAAACCAAGTCCTGCTTTTTTCAAAGTGGCTAAATATTGGACTGGATGAATTGATGAACTTTCTGTAAATATCTTAAAGAGAAATTGTTAAAACTTTTGAGAAAAATTCACGAGACCCACTTGCCTTGTCTCTTTAACAGTGTCGCAGAGCTGAATTTTCTTGTTAGGGAATATCTCGTCTATATATTTTCCGTTCATAGGAAAGGCTCTTCGTTTGGCTTCTGATTTTTAGTTCTGTCTACTTGTTTATTGACTTTTGTTATTCTTTTCATCTAACATCTGGATTGGTGACATGGCCAAGGAAAAGCAACAAAGGCAGAAAATGAGGTTGCTTAGGTGTATATATAAGGTGAGCTACAGAGGCAAATTTTGGAGACTTATGGGAGCTTTGCTCTTTGTTCAAAAGGGAGCAGGATGGATTTCTGAACACAGCATTTCAACTAAGCTGAGCTGCTTGTGGTTCTCAATAAACTGCTGAGGAAAAGTGGCACCTCTGCTCTTCCAGGCCTTCTTTGTACCCAGGGCTGACCCAGCAGCAAGTTCTATATTCATGGCTGCAAAATATTCTGCACGTGACACACGTGCAGCTGAGAGGGCTGTGAGCCTTGAGGGAGGCAATTCTGCAGCAGAGCACTGCTTTTTCAGGAATCCTGTCTCTGCTCTGCCTGGGATGCCATGGTCTGTCAAAGCATAACAGCAGTGCAGGGGAGGTGGATTCACTTTTCTATGGAAATAGATAAATGGTGTACGTACTTGCTTATTTTTTCTTTTTCTTAGCAGGGCTGTGTGTTTAAGCTGTATCACCCATTTTTTTCCCCTTACTGCAAGTACACATTGGAAAATCAATAGAGTAAAGCGGCAGCTCCCAGAAAAAGATTAGAAGAAACAAAGATAATCCTTAAAAGCAAAACATTATTGACAATAGTATTTGAAATATGCATTAGTTTTGCTTATTTATATAGTGTGTAAAGCAAACATGAATTTTGTGACTTCTTTTGGATCTACACTTTCTTTTGGTTTATTTTCCTTTTAACTTTCAAAAAATAGGTATCTGCTTTCAAATCAGAGCCTCTAAACAGTGGTAGATTTAGAGATGCCCAAGTTTACTCCAGAACATGGAATTTCTGTTCACTTTTGCTGATTGAAATTTCTGAATGCAGGATGCTCAGTCTTCTACTTTAAATTTCCACTTAAAATCAAGCTCTCACTGAAATAATCTTTTCATGCCCAGCATTTGTGCTTAGAAACATATCCTAACCTATCACAGATGTAGTTAAGACAATAATTTCAGTTTAATGAGCCAGACATTCCCCCCCCCCAAAGCAGAAGGATACTATCATCAGGTTTATATTTTATGATATGCATATGACTTGTTTTTAACTTGAAAGCGCCTACTTACAAAAATCCTGTATCTTATTCAGCAGTGATTTTGTTCCATTGTGCAGTGTCATTTTCTCCTTTCTTCCTTCTTTTGAACCCTTTTCCCCTCTTCCTTGTCTTTCTTTTCTTTGTTCTACACCCTTTTTATATTTTGTACAGATTTCCCTCCCCTCTGACATTTTTATCATTTTGAGGCATAAAATAGGGCCTCTCTTCTCCAGCAGCTGCGACCCCATCCCCTGCTGTACCAAATTGACACTTCTGCAAGCAGCAGCTCTACTCAGTCACTCGAAGGCTGCTGCTTTCACAAGTGTTGATTTAGTGCAGCAGGGGATGATGTGCCAGCTGTAAAACTCAGACAATAATAATAATAATAATGCTTGTGAAAAGTCTTATAATAAGAGGGAAAAATAAAAGGGTGTGGGGAAAAAAGGTAGGAAGGGGCCAGGTGGAGGGAGGAAGGGGAGCAGTGGTCCCTGAGGGGTGATGGGGTACTCAGCTGCCCAAGGAGCAGTGGGATGGGTGGGAGAGTGGACCATGAGCTAATTCTTCTCCTCCCCACTCTCTCTCTTTACAAGAAACTCCTGAGACTGACAGTGCAGATTTTTTGTGTTTCTGTCAAACTGGGTAGTTATTTTGGGATAAAATCCTGGTGGAAGGGGGTGAAGGACTTAAAATATGACTGAGAGAGTGAGGGGCACCTCTGTGCTGTAGAGTCACTTAATATTTGCAAATGCAACTTTTTGGATGGCAAGATATTTGATTTTTTTATTCTTAAGCTATATATTGCATGTCCATGGATATAGAGGATGGATTTTTTTGAAATATAAAAATAGTGTGTTGTTATTTAAAGCACATAAATGGAGAGTTCCTTCTAAATCAGCCCTGATTTACCCTCAGTTATGTTCCTTGAGGAAATAGTTTACAACTGCTTTGCATCTGAGTGTTTAATAAGTTGTTGGCAAGACAAAGTTGAAAAAATTATTGTAGGTTATATTTACTGACCGCTTTTTTCTTTATTTTCATTCTTAGCCACTAACTCAGCAATTCAATTATTTCCATGGCTCTGTTTAACTAATCATCAATGATCTTGGAGCAGTGAATGAAACACAGTATGTGCTAAATATTGATATTGGTAATGATATACATGTATGATAAGACAGAACAGTGTCAACACAGACATGCAGAACACGTCAGTGGAGACTTGAAATGTATTAATATACATGTGTACCAAATAGTATTGTTTGTTTAAATCTGGTTACTCATAGTATCCCCCAGGTGTGTGGAGAGAGTATGAAATTTTTGAAAGACTATTGGAAAGCCTGTTTCTTTTAAGTCTGTTTCAGACATGGGTTAGGGTTTATTTAAATTAATGGGAAATAAGGACATACTTAAAACTAAGCATGTATTTGAAAGCTGGTGGATTAAGGTTATATTTGTCAGGTCTTGGGTAAAACTTCCATTGTCTGAAAAGCATTTCCTTTTTTAGTATTTGGAGAGACGCTTTGTAATAGGCTTTCACAGTGATCACCTTTGTAATCTTGTTGTTCATCATATTAATTGAAGAAGCTCCTTTCTGATAACCTTTGGCTGTTCAAGATATGTTCCTAAAGCATCAAAGACTGAAGAAACTTAGAAAAGACATAATAGATCATTCTGCTTGCTTTTTTTTCCAGTGTAGAATTATTTCATTGAGAACATTTTTTAGTGTTATGTCAACTTTAGTTTTTAAAATCCCAAGTGAAAGCTTCCATATCTCTCCTTGGGAGACTATTTCACAGGCTAATACATCTCGCTGTCAGGAAGACTTTCCTGATACTCTACTGAGCTGAAGCTTTTTCTTTCCATTATTTCTAGTTATATCCTTTTTCCTTGATAGCTTTTAGACATGTTACATATTTACAGATTTTTTTTTTTCCTTTAAGAAACTTTATTCAGTTTATCAATATCTTTTTGGTTTTGAAAAACCCACCTAAGACCTTCTAGGCTGAGAACTACGTTTACCTTCAAACCGTATGACAGTCAGATGCTCCCCACTGCATTTTCTTCAGGTTCCCTTTCTCAGGGTGCAAAAAACACAGGAGATTCCAGCTATGAGAAATCTGATAAGTAGCCTATTTTCATCAGTGATTTGAGATAGGTTCATTTGCTTTCTTTCTAATTTTGGGTGCACAGCTCTTCTAGCTGTTGTGAGTGAGGATCCCCAACTGCTACTTGGCTCTTAATTTCTCACCTCTTGGCGCTCTGCTTCACAGAAAGCCTGCATACTGCTTAGTCTTTGTATTTCTGCAGCTTGCACAAAATTCACTTCATTCCTGTTAGGTGCAACTGTTGAGGTCAGAACTCAGACTGTTTCCCAGGAAATAGAAGGCGAGAGAAAGGAGGGTGATGCTCTACTTCTGTCTGAGGTCTGATTTGGAAGTCCTATGTTGAATTTTAGCTCCTTATTCAGGAGAAATTGAAATATGTCTATTCAGGGAAATGCAGAGAGCTGTAACAGGTTTTCAGGGGGACTTAGTAGTGTGGGCCAGTCCCGTGTTTGCATAGTTCAGGCTTGCAGGAAGGGGTCCAGCCTGTGCCAGCTCAGAGCACAGGCAAGCCAACGCATTCCTGGCACTGAGAGGCACATCCTTCCCCCTCCACAAAGAAGCAATTGCAGTCTCCTGCTGCATGCCAGTGGGTACTGGTATTATATAGACCAGCAACTGTAGGCATCTGGAAAAATTTGCTTTCTTTTTAATGCAACTTTTTTTTTGTTATTATTAGTTATGAATGTTCTGGCTTGCCGGAAAAAACCTGAAATGGCTTACACAGCATTCACCTGTCATTTCTAGCTTGGTTTTCTAAGGAAATGCTGTTTGTCTGTCAATCTTCTCTAATTCCTTTTGAACACAAGGAATGTTTTCACAGCTGAGTTCAGTGGTGGTAGAGATCTCATCCCACAGTGGCCTTGTGTGGTGGCTTTGAAATCAACAGGAGCACTTTTGGTGTCCTGGCTGACAAGCATGATGTGCACCTGAGGGCATCATGACTGGGTAGCACTGGAGCAGCCCAGGAAGGTTTTGAGGAGATGATGTGGGGAAGGAGGGCATGGGTAGGGAGTTTGGTCACTTATGAGTGAGTCACAAGGCAGAAAGTATTGGTTTTCTGCTCGAAGTACTTGAGCCTTTCCTGAGGAGTTTTCAGACTGTTAGAGACTCAGTGCTTGTCTAATTGTTCTTCCAGAATCAATAGTTAAACTGGCATTGATTTCTGCTGACTTCACATGCTTAGGATTCCAGCTGTACTGTGGAACTTGAGATCTCACTGTTTCACAGAGGCTTACCTGCCACAGCTGTCTGACGCTTCCTGAAATATTGAGGACACTCCAGGTGCCCTTGTAGCCTTTGTAGGTGCTACTACCTGCCAGGCTGCTGTTTCTCCATCTGTTTTACAGAGAAAGCCTGTGCCTGGTGAGCTCATTCCCACTTATTCCCAGGTCTGTATCTCAGAATGGCCATTTGCTGCTATCCTCTTCATTTTGGCTTTTCCAAGGCATTTTTCCTGTATATTTTAACTGAGTTTTGCCTAAGATTGTTTGCCAAAGAGAATTTTTATTTTATTCCTTTTTATGTGTCTGATTTCTGGGTGCTGCTATGTATATTTTCTTCTTTACTTATACTTGCAATATTTTCGAAACTCACATGTTCTACAGCTCTTGACAACGAGATCTACTACCTACTTTATTTGTATATTTAATTGTAAAGGGATTATTTTCAAATGTATTTTTGGAACAGGTATAAAGAACAATGTTTACTAGTAAGTTTCCTTTAATTTCTTTTCATTGAGAAAAGGAATTAAAAGAGTAATGATATTGCGCTTCTGCTGACTACTCTGCTTGACTGATTCACAGGGTATTGCTCTTAACATGTTGTAGGAGTTTAAAAAAAAAGTGTCAAACTTTTTTTGGCACCCAGCTACAGTAGATCCTGTTAGAAGAAACATATGGCCTCACACTAACAGTGTTAAAGCACTGCTGAAGTATTGCATGCACGACATTGACAAATTTCCTCTAGGCTTTTTGTTTTCTGTGCTATTAAACATTCAAAGTCCACTATTTCATTACCACTGATGATACAGAGAGCCTTATTGACATTCTATCCATCTGTTCATAACATGCATTATTAAATGTGAAGCAACTAGTAGGTAGGAGTGCACTTGCCAGCTGTACAATGAATTCTCAGCAGTTTGGTGCCCTCTATAAATTTTCTAGTATTCTGCCAGTTTCTCAACATGATTTGCAATGGGGATACTTTTTTGTTTAATGTTTCACATTGTACAGAGAGAAGTTGCTTCAAAAGAATTCTGTGTTTTGTTATCCTTAATGTGAAATCTTTAGATAGAGCTTCAAAAAGCCCAAGAGTCTTTAAACATACAAAGACTGTTGCTAATATCAGATCTCACTAACCACAGTTTCTGGAGTTTTTTTCTTTTTTTTTTTTTTTTAGGAGCAAATCTGCTGCATTACCTATGAACAGGACAATGGGGCCCCAATGAGTCACCCTATTCATATATTTTTGGAACCCAGAGGAATTGGTTTGACTATTTACAGATTATAACAGTTGGTAGTTGAATGTTTTATTTTCATTCCCAGTTGGTACAATATGTTCACAGCTGACGCTAATGGCTTGCCCATTTGATATCACATATGGTCCACTATTTGGGTCTCCTAAAGCTTTCTTTTGTGGTCAAGCTGCTTTAAAACTTGCATATATTTAGGTTTGTTCTGTCTGCTGGAAAGGTGAATATGAAACTCTGAAACTGGGCAGTTTCAGAGTAAATCAGCAGTTCTGTTGATAAAGATTCAAAGAATTTGGGTCCAAATATCCTATAAAGAATATTTTTATATAAAATTGATTACAAACAAATGTCTTAGAACATCATGTGAAATTCTAAAAGAAATGTCCTTTCCTCTTTCCTTGTCTTTGAAGCTGTGATTGAGTTACCCTCCAGTGTATTGATACCACTGAGCATCATCAGGACTACTTTTGCTGGATGTTCAGTTGCATTGGAAACTAATTTATGCATAATTTGTATTGCTTAAATCATCCTTTATATTTTTATTTGAATATTACTGTTCTGATAATGTTTTGTGAAAAGATCTGAAGGAGCAAATTGTTTTTTTCCTTTGGTTTCTAGAATAAGAGCATAGGAAAAGTGAACTGAAAAAATATGAGAACAGAAATTAAAATTAAAAGCCTGTCTGAAGTTGTTCTCCTATGATACAGAAGTGTTTATACTGACTCTGAAACATAACTGATAAAGCCACAATCTCATAAAAAGATTATTTCCAAAACTATTGCATTACCCTCTGAGAGCTAAAATTCTCATTTATTCGTAGGAGTAGATCATAATAGCTCTAATTCCCTGAGAAGTGGGCATTGTATGATAATTAAGCAGGGTAGTACGTTAATTGTCCTCCACTTCACCTCTAGATGTTTAACTCCTTATCTAGTCAACCAGCAAACAATAATGCTCACTTATTTGTGCCTTACAGTTCAAATAATTTTTTTAACTGGGTAATTTATTTGAAATAAAGAAGAATAAGCATAGTCATGTGAAAGGGGCATTGAAATTGTGTTAGATTACCATTATTTAATACCATTAGGTGGTAGGATGCAGGTTTTCTGGTTGTATTTTTCAGCCATGCAACTTTAGCTGAATAACAGCAACGTGATTTTGCATGCAGGGATATTTCTCTAACTAATGGGACAGATTTAGTAGTTTTTGCCACATGGCTACTGCTTTCTGGTGGCCTCTCTCTCATGGATGCCTATTAGGAGAGCAGGTATGTGTGTGTTGGAAGTGGTGCCTGCGACATCTGGCTCCTGGATTAAATGAGGCAACTGCTGGTGGGACAGAGGCTCTGGCTTGTTTAGTTTAAGGGGAAATAGTGCATGTTGCTGGTTTAGAGTCAGCCCCTGGAAGGAGATTGAAATGGGACTGAAGTAGGAGGCTTTCTCAAGTGAATAAAGTCAATATTCAACCTGGAGTACTAGGGAAAGAAAAAACCCAACTAAACCAAATGTTTTCGCAAATGAAACTAATAGACGAGAAGTAAAATTCTGCCCTCTCCTATAAGCAGTTTCAGGGACTTAGAAAATGATAGTAAAACTTCAGCATGCTAAGAAGTTCACTTGAAATGTCTTAAAAGAAAAGACTAAGGAGATCAAATTATTAACGAATGATCTCAGGAACAGACTGGGTACCCTGATGATGTGGTATAAAGTTAGACAGGACTTGGCCAAAATTTGGTGAAATTTTGGGTACTGACTGTACCCAAGAGAGTTAAAGAAGTTAATGATGTTGTCTCTCCCAACTTATTAGATAAAGTGGAAGAGCGTGCAAGAAGAATTTGGATTTACTGGACACAAATTAAATGATATTTAGGAAAGGATGTATTTCTCATAAGTAGCAGAACTGAATGTTCTTCAATACTGTTGAAGTATGGAAAGAAGTGTTACACTGATTCTGATCTCTGACTAACAAGATCATTTCTGATCGGTACGTGGAGAATTATGTGCTTCCTTGAGGATTTTTTCCTAATTTGTTAATAATTTATTATTATTATAATAATCGTTATTGTTATTATATCATCCAAAACATCTGAGTGCTCCAGCAAAAGCATCTTCCTGTGTTGTTTCCTTTCTCTCTGGGCCCGTGCAGCTGGGGTGAGTGGCAGTGTTGGGCATTGCCCTGCCCCTGGGGGCTCCTTCCAAGCACATACAGGCAGCCCGTGCTCCTGTGCCTCCTCAGCTAGAGGCTCTTACCCACTCCAGGCCAGTGATGAAGCTGTAGGTCAAACCCTTCAAAGAGCCACCAAAATACTGACCTCACTCTCTGCCCAACAAATTCTTTTCTTCCCAAAGCAGTAAGATCTTTGTAGCTCTCCACTAAATATACTTTCCTCTTGTTTTGACAGAGGAAGAGCCTGAGGCTGGAGCTTGCTGAGAACACCATGTGGAAACGGTTTGCTCAGCTGCCATTGCTCAGCGGGGAAGGTGAGGGGTGGGATGGACTTGATGAAGGCAGCTTCATCTTGAAAAACAGTTGATTAGAAAAATAACATCAAATTGTACCTTATCAACTCTAGATATGTTTCAGGGAGTCCTCCCTCCTGAATGGGATGCAATTACATATAGTGTTAACCCAGAGTCTTCTGCAACAATGTAAATGAGTTGTTAACATGGCACTTCATTGCAATAATAATTCAAAGCTACTAGCAGGCTTGATGGGTCTGCAATAAATGTTTTATTATTTAGGAAAAATATACTCTACAAGTTGCAATGTGCCATGCTCATTCATGCTGTAAATCAACAAAGATCAGCAGACTGAATAGGGAAAATGAAAAGCTTATTTAGGAACTGACACAAGCTTTCAGATGAGCAGGGATGGCTGAAGTTAACTGCATTCATTTTTCTTTACTTGTCACAGTTGCCACTTGAATTTCACTGCTAAAGATTGTGGGTAGTTTTGCTTTATGAAATTATATCTATGAAAAGAGTATTTGCATTTATATAGGCTTTGTTACAATAAAGTTAAACCTAGCACACCCCCTTGCCTCCACAAACAAACAAATCAACCAGCCAACCAGAAACCTCTATGTTAGAATAATATTTATCTGTCAGTTTTCCTAGATCTGAACAGGATTCAGCTAAATGGTTCCCACTGGCTTCTTTAAAGGCCCAAAGCCTGTGACCATGTGAAATGCAGAGCTTTGGCCATCCCTTCAACTTCAGCTCTCCTATAAGGCTGCATCTCTCCTCACAAGAGTAAACCCAGCTTATTTTCTTTAAAAATAATCTTGATGTGGAGTGAGTTAAGGCACAGAGTGGGTGACCAGGGTTGGAGACTAGGAATTAATGTGGTCCTCATGGTGTGGTTATAAAGTGCCTGAAATGGGCTCCATTACCATCCTTTTATGTTCCCTAACACCTGAAGACCCTTTCTTGAAGTTTGCAGCATGGAAAATGCAGATCCTGAATGCTGAACCTTGGCTTGTCCTGAAAACTGTACATGTTTGAACATGGAGTAAAACCCCTTGCAAACTCTCCGTGTTGATGTCCTTAGAGAGATGTGACTTCTTTGGCTGATCACGGGAAGGAGAAACCAGGACAAGACAACAAGTGAGTTAAGATAACTCATCCCATGCCTCTATGTACGCTTGAAAAGGACGAGGTTTTCTAAGCCAACTTCAGCAATGATTCTCCTGCCCTGACTTAGGCCCCAGAAAGAATGAGGAGAACGTGAAAATATTTTTCAAGCATTTTCCTGATGATGCCACACCCTTGGTCATAGGTCTCCAAAGGGAAGAGCTGCTTTTTGCAGGGCAGTTAAGCTGGACCTGCCCAATGAGGATGGCAGCAGTGAGTGGGCATATGAGGAGAATGCTTCAGGACCAGAATGGTGTGACTGTGCATGAGCCTCTGACTGCAACACCATGCTGAGAAAGCAGCTCATGGGTGGAGGAAACAGTAGGCAAAAAGCCAACTAGCAGGTTTCTGTTCAGGTTTGTGCCTGCTGGGGTGTGTGTACTGGAATGTGCATTTGTATGAACATTTATGTGTGTACATATATACACAAATGAAGCAATTTTTGTTTTTCTGTAGTTATCTGTATATTTGTTCCAGTTTGTCAGGTGTTTGTGTCTGCCAGTGAATGGATGTTTTCCTTGGTTGTGGAGTTACTTATCCAACTATAAGGTTCACTGACTATCTCAAATATCCCTTCTCAGTAGGTCAGTTTGCATGACTTAAACATGGTTTTATTGTTGTGCTCAACATGCCTGCAGGAGAGGAGCCTAATCTTGTAGCCAGCAAAACTGGCTGTGTGCTGAGAAGGCTGCTGAGACTAGAGTTTGGAAATGATTGAAATATAACAGTTTTACTGCAGGGGTTGTTCCACTGACTTGGTCTTGAACCTGTTGGGTTGATCTGATGGCGTCTCTGGTGTCGGCATCCCATGGTTTGGAAGCAACTTCCTTGAGGCGGATGCTCTGCACTCCGGTGAGTGATGGTGAGTTGGGTGTGTTCCTCCAGCCCCTGGGACTGCTGGCGAGGCCCTGCTGCTGCTGGCTGTTGATGGGGCGCTGTTGGCTCCTGTGGCTGGACAAAGCTGAGGTCTGGCCTTCACATCTTGCTTAGGAGGCTTCAGGACTCTTACCCTGAATTTCTCACTTTGAGTTTTAAGGATATACTTGATGTGCAAGAAACCCTTGGAAGTGATGTGTTACCTTCCCCTATTTATTTTGTCAATCACGAAATTGAAATTACTTTGCCCCTTTGGAAATAATGAGTGCTTTGTTTGTGAGAATAGTATATGCAAAAAAAATTAATTTGGAGAGCTGTTTTAGACTTATTTCAACTAGAGCTATCTAAAGCTTTTGTCATCATAATCACTTAAAAAAAGGCAAACACAAGCCGAAGACTCTAAAAAAGTCACTGAGATAATGCATAGTAAAACGTTTTGAGTTTGCTTCACTGAAAAAAGTTTTGCTTCTTGAGCCAGCCGTTTATATGCTTAGGAAAAGTCCAATTAAGATGACTGAATTGTATGTGTCATAAAATAGAGAAGGCAGAGGACATTTAATTACAGCTGTGCTGCCAGGCACCAATAGAACAAAAGAAAAAATGTTCACCTAAAGCACAAAGTACTGCCTAATACATTTGCTGTAATAAAGAGACAATATATGGTCTAAACACACTCTTCTAAATAGTTCAAAAAGCTGCACCTTCTGATTTCCATGAATCTGTTTTTCCAATTATCAACATAATTTAAGAAAAAGTAATACCCTTTTAATATTGAGACCTTCAACTTTGGTCACAGGTTGAAGAAGAAGCGTCATGCATTAAGAGAAAAATGTTGCCTGAGAAAATGAATTTGTGACCCAGAAGAATGTATAATTGATGTGTGGGGTTGTCTGAATTGTAGAATAACAATAGTAACCATTAGAGATGAGAGCTGGAACTAGTCAGGCAGTGAGGCAGGATGTATTTTATAGGTCATCTGGGCTCCATTCAGATCTACAGGTTGCTATTTCTTCTCCATACTTGAAAGCATTTAATAGATTATTACAAAAGGAACAGGATGGTATGCAATAATGGCTTAAATTGAAGCTCTGTATATATATCACCACTGTGTGACTTCTAAATGAATGCTTCATTTTTAAAATTCTCCCATGACATACTTGAAAGTTTGCCAGAGCATCAACGAATTAAAACAATGAATTGACCAGCAGCAAGAGTAAAAGACTCTGAATAATACAGTAGAAACAGTTGTTTTCTTCTGTGGCATAGACAATAAAAAACAAGAAACAATCCCCAAGAAAATTTGTTCCAAAGTTGTTGTCTGTCCTCTTCAAGGCAGATGGACTGGTTTTGTTCTGTCTTGTTTCATAATGTTAAAACAAGAAAAAAATACAGAATTTTGGAAAGAGGTTTAACTGTCAAACAAAGCTAAAAGCACATAATAGTGAAGTCAAATTCAGATTCCCTTCTTGCCTGGAAAATGCATCTTTCATATCAAAATTGATACAAGTTAAAGGGTGGAGAATCTTTTGTGCTCTATTTCACATGAACATAAAAGTTTTATTCCTGCTTTTAATGGGTAGTATTTTACAAATGTAATGGAACATAATTTTACCAGGTTTCCCTAGGGGAAAGTCATGGCATGATTACATAGGCAGTCCCATCTCATTTAGTATAATGCTTACAATATACATGCAAATATACTTACATAACTCAGGTTAGAGGTAGATTGAATAGCATTCAGATAATCATACAGGAGTGTAGATGCTGAAGAAAGTTTTGCAGGAGAAATATACATTGACTGACTGGTCCCTTGCAGCCACACATGCCTGCAAGTAATGTTTTTCTGCGATGCAGAAGATTCAAGCTGTGCCAGACAGAAGTACCTGGCACATGTACAATTTGTCACTTCAGGATTAGCTTGTCCCCGTTGATAGCGTATCCTAGCGAGCAGACAGGGGTAGATCGAGGGGATGGGGACCTTTGTGGCTTGCAGTGCTCCCAGTAGCAAGGACAGCCTGGAAAGGGAGACATCCTCTCATGGGCAGAGCTCTTGCACTGTCCCTCAGGGTAACTGGCTGCAGGGCAGTGGGACACAGAGGGGCTCTGCGGGCATGGAAGGAGGTTTAAGCCACCTCAGGTAGAGGCACAGGGTAACAGAGCTGGGAGTATAAGGATGGCAGGGTGCTCTCCAAACTCCTTGCACAAGGAGCTTTTCAGCTAGAGATTAAATAAATCTTTCAATTGTGAATAATAATGATTTAACACAATGTAGTGCAAGATGTAATTCTAGCACTTTTGGTATAAAAAAGCAAAGTAAAAATCTGTGTTATAAGCTAGTATGGAGGGTCTTATATTTATGGGAGTTGTAGGAGTGCTCTTTCTGGGGTGCCTTGTGCATTGATGAAAGAGAGATCTGTAAGAAAAGTGATCTCTTTCTTCTTGTAGAGGATGATTGAACAATTTTAAAACATTTTACTAGTACACGTGAGATTGACGTATTCTCTATTTCATGAACAACAGCTAGTCTTTTGCTTCTTGTTTAATTTTTTTTACTGAATTCCTGTCAGACTCTCTTCTCAGATCTGACTCTTATTTAATCTGATGTAGATCACCACAGAGAAACTATCCAAAGTTTTCATCTAAGTGGTATAACAGCTTAGTGTACATAAACCTAGTTTTGATGCTGGTTATTTGGAGATACACAGAGGAGACAATTGTAACCTGCTTGGAGTCAAAGCAAGAGCAGTTTCTGGGGCTCTCCTGTGGGACCACTGCCAGCAGAGCTGCTGCTTCTGCACCAGGCACACAGAGGTGTTGCTGTAGCTGGCATGGGGATTGCAGGTATGAGACCAGCAGTGCCTCTGGCAGCTACTGCCCTTTGGGTAGGCAGATTCGTTCTTTTTGGGGAAGGTCAAGAATTAACAAATAATAAAAAAACGAAGCTCAACATCTCTCTATGTTAGATTAAACTTTCCCTCTGTCAATGTTAATATCGCAGATCCATAGGGAATACCAATAGATAGCTTAGCACAAAATCTCTATTGCAGGGATATGCCCATATGTGCTGTGGAGAAAACTGGATAAAGACAATACTTTGAGAATTAGTTGCCTTTTTTTTTTGTATTGTAGTTAGTGCTCTCTGTTCGCTGACACATTTGAAGCCAAACTACCTTTCAGCAATCATAAAGAATCTTTGTTTCATGTATTTTTGCTTTATTTTCCTTGCATTATTTGCTGCATCTCAATTACCTGCCAATACTCAGCAATGTGAATTGTATCAATTTCATTTTAGTCAAGTGTAAAATTTATCATTCAGATGAACTAACATCAGAGTCAGTATCAGACTGAGGAAGTGTTTGCTCTTCCTTGCTCATTAGTTAGCGTATCATCTGTGAGCGTGGGATGGATAAATTTCAGAGTGCATCTGATTTAACCTCTAAAAATGTATCTTCTTGTCAAGACTTAACTGCAGACATCAGGTAAGTACCACTTAGTACCTAGTGAGATGGGGAGGAGAATCAGGAAAAAAATAAACCTCATGGATTGAGATAAGAAGAGCTTAATAATTGAAATAAAGTTAAAAAAAAAAAAAGTAATAATAGGAAAAAGAGAGGACTAAACCCCAAGAAACACTAGTGATGCACAATAAAACTGTTCACTGCTGTCTGACTGATGCCCAGCCCATCCCCAAGCAGCAGTCAGCAGCTCTTGGCCAGCTCCCCCCAGTTTATTTACCGAGCATGATGTTCTGTGATGTGGAATATCCCTCTGGCCAGCTCAGGTCAGCATTACCAGCTGTGCTCCCTCTCAGCTTCTTGTGCACCTGTTTGCTGGCAGAGCATGGGAAACTGAAAAAGCCTTCATTTAGAGTGAGAACTTCTTAACAACATCTAAACCATCAGTGTGTTACCAACATTATTCTCATACTAAATCCAAAACAATGCCCTGTATGTGCTTGGAAGAAAATGAACTCTCTCCCAGCTGAAATCAGGGCACCTCAAGTCAGTGACGTGGGTACTCCAGTGCTGTGCTAGCCCAGCTCAGGCAGGAGGACAAAGATGCCTTCCATCCCAAATTTGTCCTGTGAGAATGCCTTGTTTGTCTGTCTTTTCATGCCTAAGGAGACATTTGCAGATGGAATGTAACACTGAATTCAAGTTTTGCTTCTTTGTTTGCTTTTCAAGATCAACAACAGCTTAGTATGAGCACCGCGGTCGGTGATCCTGTCAGGTGTCCCAGGTTCCACACCTGCTGCTGGCATTTTCCTCTGCAGTATAAAAGGGTGCCTCTGGTTTTGCTGTTTGTAAAACAACTTTAGCTGTATTATATAGGACATTCGTAAACCCAGTAAACTGGTAATGTGGTTTAATGTCAGCACAAGTTTAGTAAAGGAGCCTTTTGGTTAACCAAGGCTTGTTCCATTTGTAGGAAAATTCAGATAAATTAAGAATATGTGTGAAGTAAGTGCACCAAGCCTACAGTGCTTTAAGCTCCTCTGTGGATGATCTAATTCAAAAGGAAAATGGCTGTAGTTCATGGTAGCTTAATCCTCTTTACAGTAAAGTCGACTACTTTACCTCTCAGTGAGAATCTCCACAGAGGGATTTAATGCATTCTGACTTACATGCATTATCATCATGGGTTTAGTTGGTTTATCTTAACTTCCCTGGATGATCTTTTGTAGAAAAGCCACAGACATAGATACCTAGTACTAGCTTATTTAAAGCATAGTGATGTAGTCATGTCCTTAATCTGATATGGGATTTAGTGTAACCATGTTAAGTGATGAGAGCTGCATTGTTAAGTGGTTCCTATACATTCTGATCCCAAAGGATAACCAAGGTAGTTCTTTGTGATTGCACTGCCCAGAAATAATTGAAAAGCCTCAGTGTAAGTGCTTGGCATCTGCTTGTATGCTGGGCATTGCAATGCCAGCGACTCCTCAGACAAAGTTCCAAATTCTGGAATTTTGGAGCTGAGGCTCAACAAAATAATTCAGGTCATTACTCTTATCTCAGTCTGTTCTCTGTTCTGTTTTGCAGGCCAAAGATAAAAGGATACTATACTTTGGAGGAACTTTGCCTCACACGGTTGTAAAATCAGCAGAGTGCTGGAAACACCTCTCATCTTACGTGGAGAGCTTTAATCCCATACCTGATGGGAGGGAAGGGAAGAGGAAACACTGACTAGGGCTTTTTCCAGTCCTTGAAACAGTTTTCTTTGAGAGAATGAAATTTTTCATGCCAGACGGTTGGCAAGGGTCAACTGGACAAGATAGAGCTGGAGGCATGCAATGCTGTATGGTGTCATCAGAACTAAAGATTATGAAAGTCTTCTTCTGAACAGATTTCACCCCAAAAGTGAACAGAACACACCAGGGATACCTCATGGCAATGAGAGTCCTTGCTCCAGCTCAACTGGTTCAACCGGCCACCAAGTCCAATAGAATCGCAGATGCCATCAGCATGATCGTAAGTCATACAAGGAGCGGCTGAGGGAGCTGGGGGTGTTTAGCCCAGAGAAAATGAAGCTGAGGGGAGACCTTACTGGTGTCTACAGCTACCTGAAAGGAGGGTGCAGCCAGGTGGGGGTTGGTCTCTTCTCCCAGACAGTCAGTAATAGAATAAGAGAACATAGCCTCATGCTGTGCCAGGAGAGATTCAGGTTTGACATCAGGAAGAACTTCTTCACTGGAAGGGTGGTTAAGCATTGGAATGGGGCATTCAAGTGGTGGCATCACCATTCCTAGAGATGTTCAA
This sequence comes from Edolisoma coerulescens, assembly GCA_013397115.1. NCBI lineage: Eukaryota > Metazoa > Chordata > Aves > Passeriformes > Campephagidae > Edolisoma > Edolisoma coerulescens. The sequence goes on from VWZW01007169.1 coordinate 1,903,019, forward strand.
GAAATGACTGGATCTGCCACTTAGTGCTATGGTTTTGTTTACACTCTGGTGTTTGGTCAAAGGTTTTACTCTCTGTAGCTAAAGATATTCCTTACTAGAAAGCTGGGAAGGAGGAGGCTGATATTCAGAAAAATAGCGGCTGCATGAGAAATGCTCAAATGGCTGCTGTTTTCCTGGCCGCTGTTGCCAGCAGAGGGGAAGCATGGACTGTGTGGGAAGATGTTACTACTGCTGCAGCACGTTGCTTTTTATCTAAGTTCCTGTTGTCATCACATGTCAGGAGATGCAGAATGCACTAGGAACACTATACCACAAGAGGAGTAACAAATTCTTTGCAGGTTTTTAAAAACCTTTTCCTTCTGCAGCCTTGTTTGAGTAGTTCACATTATAGTGACTTTGGCTTGAAGCTGAGGGCATTAACAAAGCTGTTATATAAAAGCATTATTGGTATTTGAGGAATTAAGCCTATGTTTGAGGAGCTGAAGTTTGCTGTGTCTTATGTTATTTTTTATTTTAGCAGTGTTTGTGTACCATGCTTTTGTGAGTTAATGTGTAACAAGTCGGCTAAAAGTCTGTGGCATTAGTGAAACTGTGAGCCACATAAAAGACTAAATTGCTTTTTCTCTTTCTGTAATTGCCACTACAATAAAAGCTGCCTTTACTGTGAAATTTTTCAGAGTTAACCCCTGCAGAGCTCCCAGGTTGATAAGGAAGAAGTGTGATTAGGGGTGTGTAAAAGGGATAGAACAGCTGACTAACAGTAATTAGGGGTGCTCAAGGGCTGTAGGCAGCAGGGGGCAAAACTTGCAACCACGCACCCCAGTTCCCAAATGAATTGCAGTGTCATGAGCAAGTGTCAGCTGTGGTCTCTGAGCACAGCAGCTTTGGCAGCCCTGCTTGCATGCTTTCCAATAGCCCTGCTGAACATGGCAGGGAATGATGGCATGGAGCAGACAGACAGTTGTGACTGCAAGCAAGGAGAAAAAAGGACATTGATTTTTTGTGTGTTCTCTGTGGTCACTGTTTTGAACAATAGTATAAATATTGTGGAATAGGAGGGCAGGTGGGTCAGTCCCCTGACACCTGTCTGTGGGCAGAACTTTCATCCAGTAGAGTAATGGAAGGATTTGATGGATGTGCAGTATTTCCTGTGGGATAGGCATGCCTCCATCCCAGTAATTATGCCATCCTTATATAATCCTAAATATAAAAAAAATCTCCTTTTACAGAAACACCAGCAATGTGTGCTTAAGTATAATAATTAATAAATAAGTATAATAATTCACTGCGTACCAAATGTGGGTAATGCAACACAATGTGAAAGTTAAAAAGAGCACCCACCAGTGGTATACAGGCTTGGTTTTACATTTAGAATGTAATAAAAATGCCATATCATTATCATCTGAGGGACTGTCTCTGCTAGGGAGATTGAACATACTCTTTGCAGTATTCACATTGTCAAACAATCCAAATACTACCACTGATGATGAATGCTTGTGCTGCTTTTGGGTTCCTGTATGATTTGTCCTGTTTAATTGTTTGGGGTTTTTTTTTATTCCTATTAGAACAGAATAATAATTTTGAAAGCATGGAAAATAGCAGATTTTTTAAGTGTCTCAGATACCATTTTGTCTGGACAAAGGTTTGAAATGAGTAACCTGCTGTTTTAAAAAACGTTGCTAATTATCTGAATTTCAGTGTGGTTTAATTAGCAGCATCTATGGTAGAACGTGGGAGGTGATGCTTATCACCTGCCAAGGAAAATGTTGTCTTTTGAGGAGGGTAAGTTACGTCAACCAAAATACAGCCTGATTTTAGATCTCCAATATCATTCCCTTTCAAGTCTTGGTGGGCAAGGGTGACTGAGCCTTAAGTGATTAAGAGAGTGGAGAACAGAAGTATTACTGCCATGATTGGGCAGGTCTGAGAGCCACCAGTATCCTCGATGCTTGCTGTGAAAGGAGATGGCTCTCACTGAACATTGCAACCAGCAGCTTCTTACAATTTGAGAAGAAATTTAATCACGTGGCAGTGTTAGTTCAGGTGTGGCAGACTAATAGTTTGCTATCTGTGAACCAGATGTGGGTTAGCAGAGGCAAAATATTTCTGTTAAATCGTGCTCTGTCTCAATGTTATGCCTTCTTTGTTGTCCTTGTTAGCTGTTTTAATAAATGGAGCCTGTAATTCTCTTTGAATGTTTCTGATAGCTGAAGGAGCTGGTACAGGTCATTTGTTATGGACAGCTCTGCCCATAGCAGCTGCATGCATGGAAATGCTGGAATTGTCTTAACGAGGTGGCCAGTCTGAGCTGGAAGTCACTGAGGTCAGCAGAAAGGTGGCATTTAATGTCCACTGGATCAAACAAAACAAGGTTGTATCCTTACCTTAGGTTAGACTTGGTAAAGTTTCTGTAATCCAATATAATAATTCTCTTGCCTGTTCTGTGAGTGTCTAAGCATTTTTGTTCTTCCTCCAGAGGCTGAGATGCAGAAAGCTGGTAGCCAGGACAGGTGCAGTTATGTAATAGTTAATATTTTAGTGATTATTCCACTTTCACATACGTGTTCTGGGCGCCTTCTGTTTAGGAACGGCAAGGAGTGTATAAATATATTTCTGCTTTGTAATGTAGGGGAATAAAATGAGACATTCATATTCCATTCACAGAATTACAGACTAAAAATTATTTTGGACTTCCTTATTATGGTATCCACAATGATTTTGAATGCATTAGGCAAAGGAGAAAAGCTAATCTGCAGGTCATAAGTAAATTATTTTTAATTGGTCAATCCATGAAAGCTAAGCCAAGAAGACAAAAAAATGCTTTCCATTAATTTTTTTGGTATTTTTGTGATAAGCACACAATTCCAATCTGTGTAGTGGTACTGTGTAGACTTTTTGTAGTCCAGTTTATTTTTCCATGGCATGGACACCCTCACATAGGTTACCAGTACTGTGGTAGGCTTTATTCAGTGCTCCAGATGCATCTGTGGAAATGGTGTGAGTGAGAATCATTGAGCCCCGTACAACAAAATGAATTCCTTCAGGCATTCAAGAAGGTATAGAAACATCATTAGCACAGGCTGAACATTTTTTTTCAGAAAAACTGCCTTTTACGACATTCTGATTTTCAAAGCACATTGACAAAACTGAAAACCTGCAAACAAAAATTCCCCATTCTAGGAGATACTAAAAAGCAGGGACCCAACAGAAAGGTGTTGGTTTATGTAATTTGGTAATTTTCCTTCCCTTCCTGTTAGCTTTTCACTTTTCACTCATGTCCAACGGTCTCTGTTTCTCTCATTGCTGTCCCATGGGAGTGAGTGACTCCAGCATGGCTCCCTGTGCTGTGGCCATTTGCTGCTCCACAGGTGCTAATTGTCCTTTCTTCTCATAATGTCTAATTGATCATATAATAACTTCAACCCAGAGCATAGCTTTCCAGCATGCTTTTGCTGCAGTTTGAAACCTCTGTTTCAGACCTAAAGAATGGCTTCTTTGCTTGTGTAATTTCCTCCCAACTCTAATAGCTGGTCTCATGAAAGATATTACTTCTCTCCATAAACCTTGACTGTCTAGCCTGCATTTGTGTTCCTTGGGGGTAACAAGCAGGAAAACAACCTCTTCAAGCCTGGAGTTTCCTTATAGCAAAAAAATGTAGCCATTGAATTATAGTTTTAAACATTAAACTACTTGTTTGACCCCATTCCACTGAATTTGGACATGCATTGGTCTTAAGAATGAAGCAGGATTCCCCAGGCTTCCCAGCCTGATGCTGGTCTGAGTGACCCTGTCCTGCCTCTAGATCCAGAAGTCCTATCAGGGAAGTACTTGAAAGCTTTGGCCATATTTTAGTGGGAGGCTATGAGGGACATAAGAGTCCCGTTCAGAAACGGGGACCCCAACTGCAGCTGGGGCAGGAGTCCCATTGTGGCAGTGCCAGCAGTGTCCCAGAGAGGCCAAAGGCATACAGGGTGGATGGGGACAATCTGTGCAGTGCTGGTGCCCAGCCCTTACCCTGATGTGTCACCTGCAGGGAGATGGGAGCAGAGAGGAATAGAGCAGGGCCATGTCCATGGCTGTCCCCAAGGTCACCAGTTACAAGAATTGTGGCTTTGCCTTTATATCCATGTTCTTGCATTTGGCTGTTGCAGGGCACAGACCACCTGCTGTGTCTGCATTCATGGGCATGATTTGTCGTGGGAAGTTGACTGTGGTATCCTTTGCACAGCTCTTAGCCTTTGGGTGGCCATACCTGGAGGAGTGGGTGGCCCCTTACTATTTCTAGGCTATTCTAGCTAGTCAGGCTTGCCAGGTGAAAAATCCCTGAGCTGTTTCTTAAATCAGACAATAAAATATGATGCAGCAAACTAAGAGTGGGTCTGAGCCCATGCTAGGGCAACCTTCTGGGTCATTCAAAGCAGTCAGACCTTATCATACTGAAACTGGTAGTTTGGAACGTGCTTAATCCATCTGTATTTTTTTTAAAGTGACTTTGTCAATTGGTTGCCCTTAACTTCTGACAAGAGATATTGATGTAAGAGAGAGACTGGTAAAGTTTACAACTCATGAAGGTATTTGCTTCACTCACTTGTAATTTCTAGTGCAAATGTGTAGTCAGCCTGCACTCAACTGAGAAAGAAATGGCAGTGTACAAAGTAAGTAGAGCAGATTAATTAAATTGTCTGTTCTTGTTAACTCTTTCTGCTACTATAAAAGCTAGCAACATTACATAAGACTAAAAGGTGACAAGATAACGCATTGTGATTTCTCATTGCTCTAATGTGTTGTTATGGGATAGTCTAGATTCATACTTAGTTAAATCAAAACATAATTAAACATTTATATAAATAAGTGTTCATTATGTTAAGAAGCATTAAAACATGGTTATAAACACTCTTTAAGTAACTGGCCAGCCACACAACATTGTTTTGACTGTTACTCTTCATTAGACAGTTTTCTTTGTGGGTTTTCTAGCAGTATCTTTGGAGTGTGTGGTGCTGTGTGATGCGAGGTGGTGAGCAGAGAGCCCCCGGGCAGTGCAGCACAGTCCCCACCTGCCTGTACAAGGGGCAATCCTGACACCTAGCTCTGCTCATGCTGTTTCACATCTCCCCATGTTTATGGCTGTTGTGTAAAATTCACGAGTATGTTCCTAATTTCCCAAATATGCTGATTCACACTTTTCACAGAAATGCTTCTCGTCACTTAAAGCTGATGAGAAAAGATGATCTAAGGCACTGGGGAAACCTTGTCCTCACTCCTAGCTGAAGTGAGGATGCTTGGCTTTCACCTCATGCTGGTCCCACTGAACTGTGGGGTGAAACACAGGTGTGGAGGGGCTGAACTTCACACCTATTGATACCGGGGAAATAGACAAAAATGAAAAATAAATGTCATTGGTGCAAGATGACTTCCTTGCTTGAAGCTGGGCAGTTTTGCTCTCTTAGCTCATTGCTATGGAGCCCTGAGCTGTTTGGTGTTTGTGGGGTTCCTCTGAGCTACCAGTCATCTGTGTGTCAATATTGAAATCTGGCATTTTCCAGACTTCTTCCTCCTTCTAGGATCTGTGCAGAAGCTCCCTGCCCCACTTCCTGCACTGCTGGGGCCATGAGGGTTGAAGCAGTGCTGCGTCTGGGTGCAGCTGGCAGGGGCAGGGAGGCACAGCCCTGGCTGGACTGGTATGCAGGGCCTTGCCTCAGGTGCGCTCTGGTTTTACTGGGCTGCTGGAGTTTCCATTTCTGCTCTGAGGCAGCTTGCTCTCCTCCCTCAGCCCTGCCGCCCTGCCCCTGCCCGCCCAGGGGCTGTCACAAGATCCTGGTTCCCCCATTGCTGTGTTGATGGCTTTGCCCCCTTGCAGGATGTGTTAGGAAGTAGTGCAGCACGTGTCTAAAAGCTCAGAAATCAGGGGTTTTTAAACGCAAGAGTTCTGCCATTGCCCAGGTAGTGGCCAATGTAGTGCAGGCATTGCCACACACGGGCATGTGCTTCTGGGGCTTAAATGCTTGTTTTCGCCTGTTTGGGGTCTGGCCTGACAACGTGTAACAAAAGAAGGCTTTCCAGTGAGGAACAATCTTATCATGACAGAGGCCCCAGGAGGGTGGGGGAGCCAAGGGAAGCCTTGCTGCAGGATCAGTGTGGTGTAAGAGCTGGTAGCTGGCAGATGGCAGTCACTGGTAGGGACAGCCACAGAGCTGGGAGGGCCATCAGGTATGGAGCAGGAATGGCAGCCAGGATGAATACATCGCACAGTTTGGTTGGCAGCACCAGCCAAGGAAAGTCAATGTTTAAGTCATGATGGGCAAGCAGCAGGGCCAGAGACAAAGGGAGGTGCGAGAGCGTGGTGAGGCGGTGAGTGGGAGGCAGCAGCAGAGAGCAGCATGGAGCCGCGCTGGCGCGGCCGTGGGCCTGATGCAGGGCCAGGCCTGCTGTGGCAAAGCAATTCCAGCACGTCTTGTCTGCGTGGGGAGCTCTGCGCAGCGTACGGGCACGTTTCATCGCTTGGCAGGGTGGTAGCAGGGACCCTCGGTTTGCCTTGGCGCCGGCAAGGTGGCATTTCAGCCCTGTGCCAGCCGCGGCGCCGCGGACTCGCCGTGCCCGGCAAGGGCCGCGCGTGGCTGCAGGGCAGCGGCACAGCTGCCTCGCCCCTCTGACGGCTGCGCTCGTTCAGACGGTCGCGCTGCTGGTCTACTTTGTTGGGTTTTAACCTAACAGAAGGAAAGCCTTCAAGTGCTGCTAAAAGGAATAATATTATAGTTGTACTTTAGGGAGCAAAAACGATCTCTTTTGGCATTGTGCTGTTATTGCAAATTGTGTGTGTGTGATTTATCCTAATTAAAAAAAATATGACAGACATAAGCCACAGAAATGTCTGTAAATGACACAATCTGGTCCTGTCTTTGTTTATCACTATCATAATGCATTGCTGGCCTCCTAAAATTATTAGCCTTTGTGACTTGCTGATAGCCACAGACTCTTGTGAAATGGAAAGGTGTCCAGTAGTAAAGCAGAATGTGAGCATTTCAATGTGGGATCAGCATTTCACTTGGTTATGCTAGATCATTCTTTATTGCTTTCTAAAAAAAATTATTTATTTTATGACTGTTTAGTGGGCAGAATTTTTAAAGCTTGTAGTTTACATACAGAAAGCTGGAGTGGGGTTCAGAATTTTTCCTTTATTGGAGCGAGTTAAATGGTTCTCCATTACTTAAGACTGCTCTATCAAATTAATACCAGTCATTTCCTCATGTGTGTTGAGTGAGTTTTCACATCAAACCAGACCTCTGAAGGGATATACACTGCTGCATTAAATAAAGATGCTGTGATATTCTGTATCAAAAAGGTTAAACTCATCGGATTCTATGTAAACACTCATTTTACCCCAGCTAACCTGTAAAGATTTCATTTTGCTTCATTTATCTTCTCCCTTACCCTATGCTAAACCATTCCCAGCTTCGAGGAAAGAATCATGTCTCCATTCATTTCCTATCTTGCTGAATTGCCTTCGCATTTCCTATCATCTGCACATAATCCTATTCTCTCCATTATTGTCTTAATACCGAGTACAGCACAAGATAATGGATAGGCACTGTAATAACAGTGTGGCCTGTAGGAGCCCCTCGAGGGAAATATCTTTGACGCTGGTAGAATATTAATGCATCCCAGGTCCCTGATCTTCCTCTTTCACTTCATCTCCTGTTTTCTAAACTACATAATGACTTTCATATACATGACAAAAGCATTAGAAGAGAAAAAGACTCATTGATGAGCAGCAGGGCTGTGTGATATTAAGAAGCACTATTCTCAGTTCTTTGTACAGTTTTTGACCACCATCAGAGACAGTATATGCAGGTAATTTCTGATTTGAATAGATACAGGCATAAAGAAGCATTATTGTACTCTGTTAATCCAAATGCCCATCACAGGCACTGCGTGAAAATAAATTAAAATGTAATTCTTCAATAATGCATCTGTCTACAGGATGATTTTCAGCAGATTAAAAACAAACAACTTGATATCACTTAGAAAGGCTAGTGGATTGTTTTTGAGAAGCTTAATCATCAGCAGATTATGAATGGAACAGTAAATCAAAGCAGGGTATGTTAAACAACGTAGATTGTGTTGTAGCAGCAATTTACTGTACATAATTTTTTAATAAAAGGGAAAAATTGATTTTTGTGAGCGTAAACATTGAATCCTGTGAGAATTTAGCTGCTGTTATTGAAAAGGGGAATGTAAAAAATGCCATTCTTGTCATGTAGGAGCAATAACCTTTCATTCCTCCTACAAAAAACAGAAGTTTGCGCCCTTTAGGGCTGCCTTTAAGCGTAACTCCTTTTCTCATTTTTCTTTCCTTTTGTGACATACTCTATCTTTTGCTATCATATTTTGCAAATATGATATGTATTCCTGATTCACACTTCACCACCCCCACCCAAGGTGTGCCCCCTGGTGAAGGGGAGAAACCCCCAAACTTTCCTTTTGCCCTGAAAGGAGCTCTCCAAATTCATGCTGTGGGCTTTTGCTTTTAAATGGACATCTGCCAGCAGATGTCCATTACTGCTTGTCTTCAAGGTCTGGCTTTCACTGCTCCTGGTGTTGGGTTTCAGGCGAAACCTCAGGCTGGGGGCTCTGCAGCAGCCCTGTCTCCCTCTGCCTGCTGCCAGTTGCTGTAGGAGCAGAGCAGCTTCTGACCATCAGTCATTGCAGATAATATCTGAGGAGAAAGGGAGACATTATTTCAAATCAAGGGAACTGAGTGAGGAGCAGCAGCCAAGCAACAGTCTGGTACTGGCAGTGTGCTGGAGAGGAAAAACACTAAAGTCTGGGAGAATCAGAGATGAGAACTAATATATAAAAGTCCTGATGGAATAAGGTCTTGAGATTACAAAAATTTGAAAAGTACTTGAAAATTAGTTACATATTAAATGAAAGATTAAGAAAATTTGCACAAAATATACAGATACCTTGTGCTTTAAGAAGGTGGCTGTTTTCCCTTGTTAACTGCTAAGCAAATGCTAAGAAGCATCTTCTAACTTCAGTGCTCAATCCTGACCCAGCCTTGCAGGGGGCTCCGGGGAGTCCAAGGAAATGTCAGGGTTAGTGACTGAAGCCATACTAAAAGAAATCTGTCCCAAGAGTAAAAGAAGAGACAGCCTGTCTGTTCTTGGGCCTACTGTTGTTTTATGCTTTAATTTTATTTTCAGATAATTCATTTGATTGATTTCACTGTTTTTAATGTTATTTCTTCTGTTTTGAACTCATGTGGTACTGTGAAATAGTCTAATATTGAATTATGCTGCTTCTGCATTTTAAACTGTGCTCAGCAGGGTGGAAAAATACACGTGGATCTAAAAGACATTGGACTGTACGTCAGAAACCTGAAGCTGTCCCTTTGGAACCTGGTAAAAACTATGTTAGCAAGTTCTGTTTCTATCATTATAAACGCAATGCCTTTTCTTTCACATGTGTTTACTTGCCAAGAGAAAAAATGACATCCTGTGGGACATTGGTAGTGTGGTATCCCAGTTTATGAGACTGTAAACAAGAAGAGGTGAGAAAGAACTCAGTTCACTTTTGCTGGTATTCACTTAAAAATTGTTATGGTCTAAATTTAAGTCTGGAATGAAAATATTAGGTTGTTTATTTCACTTTGTCTTCAAAAATGAGTCTGGTATATGGCTTTTGTTACTCTTCCATAGCTGTCCTAAAATGAGGAGAGAAAGTACTTGAAGATCATACTGGAAAGACAATACCTCTCAAGGTCTTTTGCAGCCTTGTCACCAGCATTTGGGGGACCAGCATTTGGGGCACCCTTGGCAACCACTCTCCGGAGGCTCTGGGAAGGTCCTTGTCTGCCTGATAAACCGAAGTCTGTTTTATGTGCAGAGACCCTTTATAGCTTTCCTTGTATCTATCGACTTCACTGTGTCTGTCACACTTCTGTGATGTTTGGTGTAACATAATGAAGTAGGAATTATTACTCACATCATGAATACAGGAAGGTCAATGACCCCTAGCAAAGGCTGGAGACTCAGTGTTTTTTGTTTTGCACAGGCTTAGAGTAGGAGGCAAGCAGGTTTTCATCCTCAGAGACAAAAAAACAGGCCTGAGAAAAAAGAATGGCTTGTTGGTTTTGATTTTGGTTTGGCTTCTTTTTCCCCCATGGTCTTGGAAAACCAAGGACATCATGGTCCCAGTCCTCAAAAGAGCTGTATCTTACAGCTCTTGTACCTTGGATCAACTTTTTAAGTGAAGAAAGACTGAAGGTATTCAGATTACTCTGTATGAAAGGTAAAAATTGATGTATTTGTTTTCAGCGTTGGTTGTAGATGAAGCCAGGACAGAGAGGACAGGAGTCTGCAGCAGTCAAGAATTTGTCTGGGTCATGAGAGCTGTTTCAGAGCGAGTGAGTGGGTCTTCCCAGGGACTCTGGTGGTTGTGACTCCAGAGATGGTTGAATTCCATTTAAGGAATTCACTTGGCTCCTGTTTGTTGTTTCTGACTTACTAAATGCTGCTAATTTTTTCCAGGTTTTTTTTCTTACTTATAATCACCTTCAGGTTTTTGACCAGGAAAAGTGCTGTCTTTGTAGGGCTGAAGTACAACTTTGATGTCTTTCATATACTAACTTTGTCTCATGACCTCTGGCATACAGCAAAATTATCTTTTAAACTGACTTTTAACAATTAAGTGCAATTTTATAATTCAAAACCAGTTTTATTAAACAGGAAAAACTGTTTTTATGACCCAGTTTGACTACTTTTTTTAAAACATTCAGAATGATAAAGTTGAAATTTGCAATTTAACTATTATACCTTGGTTTACAGCTTGTTATGCCTCTTCTTTTAAAATGTATATTGCTAGCAAGAAATCTAAATAAATTATCATAACCCATTTTCTCTATTCTCTCTCTCCATATTTCTACTCTTAGAGAAAAAGATGCCCTCCATTAGAGTGTCTTTGATACTGTCATTTTTCATATTTTAAGAGGTACTGCATGTGCTCTGTGTGAAATACACTTGAAAGGATTTTTTTTTTGTGATAGCAGTTTATGTTGTTTCTAATCTTAATCCAGGCATCACTAATTTTGTGTTTGCAAGTAAACATGATAATGAATGAGAATCCTCCTAGCATTGTAATTGATGTCGCTCTTTTGTATCCTGGGTTTCAAATCTGTGTGCAATTGTCAGTGCCCTATAGAAATGTTAATTATCTTGAATAATCCTGTTTGCCTTCAGGCTGGAGCAGTCCTAAGCAGTAAGAAGGTATCATCCAAGATAGTTGGAAAGAAATATGGCGTTAAAATGATGCAAAAAACCCAGACTGGTACAGTTGTAGCCAGGACAGGGAATGCTACGGCACTGGGGAAAGAAGCTATAAGAAATGGCATGGGCTGTGTTTGGTGGAAACGAAGGAGATTATCTAAATGACAGCAATTTGAAGCAGCTGCAAGATGGAGAGCTGGGGCCATGGAATAACATCTCCCCACCCAGGGACTTGAAAGGGTCGTTGTCTATTCCTCCACACGTGCCCAGGCATTTCGTGGTGGTGTGGAAAGGAGGGAATATGACAGACTGTGCTTTTGGCAGGGTGGCTCCTGGAGCGCTGCGTGTGCTGCTCGGGACTGTGAGAGCTGGCAGGCAGCGGTGTGCGGATGGGAGGGTGCAGCCAGCTGCACTGCAGGGCTAGGGAGCTGCACTGGCTCTGGTGCTGCTGTTCAGAGAACTGTATTTGCTGCCAGCTGCATTGCTGTTTGACTAGGCAGCTTCCTTGGGCTTATTCCTATTGTTAGAAGTAGAGGGAGAAGGTGCTGCAGTGTCTCCCGTGGCATTTGTTAGTAGCAGTCAGACTTCTTTTAGAGATGCTAATTGCAGGTAAGAGTAGGGTGGCTGCAGTGCAGCTGAGTCAATATATTCAGACAGCTAATCTGGAATGTGCTGGTGCACCAGGCTCTGCTACCTGTAGGACATGTGAACATGTGCTGGTGAGTGGGATATGCAGTTAAGTATGGTGTAGGTTCCTTCTCAAAATGTCAGTTCGCAGCCAAATTGCAACTCTACAAGTCAGTGTGCAAAAATCAACTTTGTAATAGCAGTAAAAAATCATATTCATATATTTACAGAGGGATAGGGGCACTAGAAAGCCTGTTATCTCAATTATGGAGTTCTCTGAGTTTCCTTGATGTGGAGGGGGCATTCACTGAATTTTGAGAATAATACATTCTGAATGTTATAATCATCTGAAATCATACAGAACAGGATACTTGAATTTTGAATCAACATTTGTGAAACTTTGAACCTGTGTGTTCATGATAACGTGGACAGCAGACCTCATGTGCTGAGAAAAGAAAAATTATTGCTATAGAGCACAAAAATGGTTCTGGTTTGCAATTACTTGTTAATGTAATTTTTTTGGCTAGTTGATGCATTACTAGAATGCTTTGCTTGTGTCATATTCAAATTTGGACTGCAAAGGCATGGATTTTTGTATGAAGACCTTATGTAATTAAATTTAGGAAGCTGTTGAATAATTTGCAATACTTAATGATTCCTTTGTGGATTATGAGGCATACTTAGCAACTACTGTTTTCATTCTTTGTTATTTGTTGAGCCTAGGTTGCACAGTTTTGTTTCGTTAGTTTGCAACCACTTTGCTGTGGTGTCTTCTGTGATCATCCATTTTTCTTTCTGGAGACAGTGTCTTGGATAGCAAAGTGGAGGCAGAGCCGTTTCTGGTGAATTCAGGCAAAGTGAAACTTTGCTGTGTAGTGGTGCTGGGCACAATTCAGGACTTCAGCAGGTACCTGTCATTATCAGGGGCTCTACCTCAGTGCACTCATTTTCTGATGTTGCTCTATCAGCAACGTTTCCTCAGAAACGTAGGACTACTGTAAATTGCCTCTCAGACACTGATGAAGGAACATTAATTACTATGGTGTCTTCTAATTTCAAAACTGGAATACTGTAGTTTTTTCCTTAATGAACTTCCAGACTCTACTACGTGGAGATTAAAGTGAATTAAAAAAACTCATCAAGAAATCTTTCATGGGCGCCAAATTTTGCACTCACATTAAACCTGTTCTCAAATACTCCCCTGACTCCCTCCTGATATAGTTTCATATTTTTTTCAGAACACGATTGATCCCATTAAAAGGCATTAACATGTTTTTAATCTCGTCATCAAATTAATCCTGTTGATACTGTTAGTATCTTTGTAATGCAATACAGAAAAAAATAAAACTGTAATTTGGCCTTTTCAGATTTTCAGTGCAGCTGAACTGACATGCTGAATTGTACCAACCCTCATGCTGTCAAGAGATGCCCTGAAAAAGCTCTTAGCCCTGATTATCCATTGGAACAATGGCTGTGTCTCTAATTTTAGACAGCTGCAAGCGGGGTGACTCTCTGTGAAGAAGCAGGACATTTTGTACTGCATTCCCTTCTCAGGAACGTGAACTCTTCTCTGCTTGCTTAAAGCCCTGCTGTTTACAAGCCCGAGATCCTCTTGTAAACATGCGCTTCTGCACTGTGAAGGCTTCAGCCTGTAGCACTGTCCTATTCACAGACCCCAGTCCCAAATCCCTGCCTCTTCCAGCACTCGGTGCCCTGCTGTTCGCACCTCTGAAATTCTTTTATGTAAAAGCTGCGGTGTCTGACTGAAGTCGTGTTCTGCTGCCCTCTTGCAGAGAATGCTTCGTGCAAGCAAATATGTTTTTCCTGGGTAACATTTTCTTTTCTCAGAAATTCAGAATATAAATATTCACTTAGACCACACTTCCTAAATCAATGACGTCTTGTCGATGGGAGTTAAGTTTTCATAAAAATACCATTGTCAGGCAAGGTATTGTACAGCTGCTACTAACTAGATGGGGGAAAACTGGAACTGTGAATAATTTGTTATCTGCATATCCCTGATGACTGAATTGCACACCCGTAACTGAGGACACTTCTTGTAACACTGCTTTTAAGTGGGAAAGTTACTGAATATAGCAAAAAAAAAAAAAAAAAATCCTGTGTTGAAGTTTCAAAACTCAAATGAGCATTGTGTGTGGAGATAAATCATTCCCAGAGGCAAATGCTTCAAGAAAATTATTCTTGTTATTTTCTATTCGTTTCCACTACCTTGATTTTAAAATCGACTCTTCTAAAATATACACATTCCAAGCTGTACCTGCGGAGTGCTGCTGTGTGTAGTGTTGCATCACACCAGGGCAGGTTGTGCTCCACTCTCTTCCAGGTGGAAGATGTGCCATTCCTGGCACTGTTTGAAACTGCTCTGTCCACCTAATGGAAGTGATGACTGAGAGTAGATATTGTTCGTGTCTCTTAGCTACCCACTCATTGTCTTCTGTTGTGATTCTTTAATTTCTAGAGCGCATTTTGGGCATTGCTGTTACACAACCATCTGGTAGCTCTTGAATTTATGGAATCTGCCAGGGGGACATGTGCTGACATTCAAAAAGAGAGTAAAAGACTGTTAACCAAAATATTCTCCCTTTTGTTTAATATTTAATAGTTGGCTTGTACTTGTCACACCAGAAAGTTTTTCTTTAGAAATAAAAAAGCAAATTAGAAACATGTCACAAAACCTTCTGTAATTCATCAAGCTGTGCTCCTACTGCTGGTTGACCTGCTTTCATATGGATGTTCCTACCATTAAACAGACACGCAGTAGTCTTTGTGTGTAGTAAAACTTCTGTGCTACAAATTGGTGGTGCAAACCCTTGAAATGTGCATAAGCAAAGCTCCATGTATTACCTACTTGCCTTTCTGTGTGAAGGTTTTAAAGACATCCCATTAGGGTTTCCATCAGATGGAGCTCTGCAGTTGGTGCTTCCAGTCCCTGCCAGGATGTGGCATCTCCCCACATGCGGCTGCCAGGTCTGTTCTCTTTCCTTGTTGACAGTAACCCCCAGTCCACCACAAAAGATTTACCTTTAGTATTTGATTAGAATAACAAAACAATGAGTTTTGTATTACCATGCAGAAGGCACTAAAGGCAACTGTTTTGCCTAATTGTACATATGCATTTATTAACTTTCTACTGCTCGTTAATGGTGCAGTGAGCAAAATCTGCATTTCCACATAGAAAGCTTCTAAAGCCAAACCCTTTGCACTGACACCAAAATTTGTCCGAGTTCTCTGGAACTCAGAGCTGGAACATTAGTTCTCTGGAACTAATGGAAGGATGAGGAGAGCCTTCCCCCAGGAATCTCTTTGTTTACTATCTCTTATGGATACTAGAAAACAGTTATGAAATCTGTCAGTGCTAAATTATTTTCCAGATGCAATTTGGTTACTTGTGTTCTCCTGTGATTCCTAGAACACAAGTTCTGACTTTTACAGGTTAAATTAGCTTACTAAGACTAACAGAAAATGTATATCTAACTTTTGTGCATTACATAGAGGTACTATTCAGAAATGTCTTGTGGTAACCTGCGTGTGTATGTGTATTGCAGAAGCTACAGTGAAAGCTACAGTGATTCTAATGCTACTGAAGATTTAATATTAACTCTAAATCATTGGGCATAATCATATGATCTTATTGTTGATTCTTTCCTTAGTGGTTCTTTCCAACAGAAAGACACTTGGCTAAAATGAGCTGTAGTCTAAAGGGTACTCGGGAGGCAGCAGGACAATGGCGTATGTGCAGCCATTTCCCTTTCAGAAAGGATGGAGCATCTCTGGGTAAGCAAGAGTTTGCCTATGCTGTGACCACGCTAATTTGTGGTTGAGTGCTGAACAAATCACAGCTTTCTGCTACAAATAGCGATCAACAAATCCCTGCTGGGCACACGGATGAGGTGCATTTTCCCACCCTGCGCTTGCAGTGGAGTGCAGTGATTTGAATGATCTGGTGCAAGAGACTCTTTCTGCTGCTTCTGTGGTGGAGTGCACAATGGCTGAAATGCTGCACCCCTGAGGTGCTGGACTCACTGACTGTAGGGAAACCAGGCAGGGGTTCCCAAAGGGAATTACCCTTCTCCATGGTTTCTTGCAGTACAGTGAGGCTCAGCGTGGCACATCCAGGTTGGGATGGGATGTACAACACAGAGTATCACTGATACAGAATTGCACAGAGAGTGCAAACCGTTGGGTGCTGAGGTAATGTGTCTGCTGAAGATGCTGCTGTCATTTCAGGATGTTGTTAAGGGCATAGAAAATAATATTTAAGAAGTGCTAAAAGCAGATGTCATGCAAGTGAATTGTAATGCATTGAGGGGAAAATGAGATAAACTACTCATAGCCTTTGACAGTACTCTATGACACCTCCATTTTTGGAGAAAATTATAAGCTTCTGATAAAATAATAAGAAAAAAAGAAGAAAACAGAAGTCTGTCTTTCATCTGCTTCCATCTCTCTAGTTCACGGGAGTGAATGCTGGTACAGGAGCAAGAAGCAGAGGGTAAAGGAGGATTGAGGTGGGAAGGATTGTGTTTATACCAAGAATAGGGGATATGATCGAGTAACACAATCAAGATTAAAGAAGAAATGGAACTTTATATAAGCTTGAAGGGGGAAAACTTGGTATGCTGCAAAACAAGAGAAGAATAAAAAACCTGGTGGCCTATTGTATTCCTCCTGGAAATACATACATACAATATAAATAAAAGAAATAAATAAAATGTATTAGTCTTTCCAGTGGGGCTGCAGCAAAATTTTTACTAAGAGACGAGCTGACAGAATAATAATGAAGAATGTTGCTATAAATTCTCCTAAAACAAAGAGGATTTCTTTTTAAAGGAGGAATTTTACTAACATGATATTACTAAGGAAGTTTAGAGCAGAACTCATTTTGGAACCATCTTTGCAGGTTAACATGAGCATGTTGAAGGCAAAATAGGCAGTAATGATGTAGTGGTTAGATGTGAACTACCACCAGTATTCAAGTTAAAAGCTAGCAGAAATACTAGGGTAAATAGAGGACCATTAAGTTTCATGTCACTTGTTTCCAGTCTTTTAAAGGAGGGTGAAAAGGTAGGAGGAGAAAGCAGTACTACAGAAAACAGCAGAAAAAATAACTTGATGAAAACGATACCAGATCTGTAGAACTGGAAAGACCTAAAGGACCTATTCCTAATCAATAACACCTCTGAGATAAAAACAATGGAATATACAGAGGAATTATTCATCATCTGAGATGGAGACAAGGGTGAAGGAAAATACAGAAAAAGTTTAGAATAAATATTAAGCCAAGTTCTCAACAGTATCGTTTGCCTATGAAATTATGTCTGTGCTCTGTGATGTGCCAGGTTTTGGTAGAATGCAAAATTCACTCTTGAATGCATTTTGAAAAAAGATCATGTCATAGCAATATACTGGGGTTCTCCATCATCCTGTGCTCAAACTCTTTCTTCTCAAAGCCTCAATACGCAGGATAATGTTTCTCCCTACAGGGTAGGGACAAAAGCTTATGCCTTTCCAGCGAAGAGCAGGATAATTTTTGGGAGATGCAGTTGAATATGCCATACTAAATACAGCTGAAATTTGATACAAAGTGTTTTTGATATAAAGGTTGGGAACACTCCTCCTGTGGTTAAAGGCATTGTGAAGAATGTGATGTACCTGGTGGAAGCTGCAAGGACTCCTAGTGAAGCACATTGGAAAGCCACAGTGCTGTGTTAGACAAAAAGGTTAAATGTAAGCTGGAATTTTCAGGCTTAAAAAAGAGACAAAATGAAAAAAGAAAAATTTATGTTCAGTGTCTTCAATGAAAACCTTTCCTGGGCTCAGACCATTCAATCTGTTACATCCATGTAATGAATCAGTGCACATGGTATACAGAATGGAAGAGACCTCTAAGAATAAAAAAATAATTTTTTTGGCTAATACCATCAGACATTAACCTGCATCACGTGACTTTCTGTACCTGATGTAATGCTGTGTGTTTAGGGTCAGGGAACAACGACCTGTCCTGGAGGAATTGCTCCTTTTTCCACAACGAAGACATTGAAGAAGTAGGGAAAAGATTGGGGACTATTAGTAGGGTTGTTTTGTGTTCCTCTCTTATATATTGCCTATTGGGGATGGAAATTCCCATGCCACGTTTCTGTGGTGGTATGTGGAAGAAAGCAGGCAGGCGTGAGGGGGGCAGCTGCTGTGCAGGAGGCTTTCACTCTGTAGAATGTCAGCCTCTGCAGTGCCTTTGTAGGAGCTCTGCTTTATGTTGCAGTGTAGGGAGCTGCCAGGAGAGGGGGGGAAATGGGGAAAAACGAAGTTTGGTTAATAAAGCAGGCTTGTCCCGTGGGTGAGAAGCATGGGTGATGTCTCAGTGCCTGTACCAGGCTTTAGCTGTAGAGCTGTACATCCTTGATGGCATATTAAAGATTAAGGAAAGACTCCAAATGCCTAAACTGCCAGTCTCCCTGCATGTATTTCTGTGAGCATTGGCTTGTGCCACGGGTTCAGGTGATGCTCTCTTGTTTACACAACCACAGGCTTCTTGGAGCATCTGCCTTTTGCTCGCACCATGATTAAATTGTACAGGAAGAACATGTGTTTCTCAAATCTCCCTGCAGCCCTTGGGGTATGACTGTTTTAAGTTTGACAAGAGGAGGCAAGGGTGCACATGAAAGTGTGCAGTTCTGAGTTTGTTCTTTTTGGTGCTTTCATATTGCAAAGATCAATAATTTACCTCCTGTCAGGTGAAACCAAGAGATTAGTCGCATTAATTTTTGAATGCTTTCTTAGTGTCTGTAAATTGATCCTACCTTGCTGAAGTTGTGTTTGCAGTCTTGCTGTACTGTGGTGGCAGGGGAGCTACACTGAGCTGTGCTGGCTGAATGTATAGCTTAAAAAGCACTAAATGTGAATAAACATAGCTGTTATAACAGGAAGCAGGGAATCATCAACAAACTGGGGGTTTGATGGGGCTGGGCACTGTTTTGGTTTAGGCTGCTTATCAGATTTTTCATCCAAGGTAATGTTTTGTTGTTGTTTGTTGTTTTCTATTCAAGTACATCCTCTGGTCTTGGTTTAGCTCATCATCCATACGTACAGCACAGAGCTTTAGGTTGACTTCCAGTGCTCTCAAAATGGCCAGTCAGCCCTTTCCAGCCTTGTGTGATTGCCAGTGTTTCATGTATGTGACAGGAGTGCAGAAATGCTGTGCTGATGTTCTAGGGGGGTATGTTTTGAGCTGTGGTGAAGCTTTGAGCTTTTCAAAGCAAGTGGTGCTGCTCGTCCTGAGCACCTCGGTGCAGTGGCACTGTAGTGGCTGAGGTGCTGTGTGTCTCTGACCCCGTAGGCACTCAGTGGGTCTCAGCCTCCTTCTGCTCCTGCCTCGCTGCTCAACGTGGGGATATGGCCTCAGGTGCCTATGACCCCTCCCAGCTGGCCGTATGATTCTCTACATGTAGGATTGGGCTCATCTGGTGGGCTCCTGGTGCTGAGGAGCACTTGCTGTAGGAGGGGAGTGATGCCTTCCCAGTAGTGTTTTTGTATGAAGCAGAGGTTCTTCACACAGGCATTTTTGCTCCATTACACCTCTACAAATACTATGCCTGGTAGATACTATAGTGCCACCTAAAACATTGTTTACTTACATTATCCTGAAAAAATGCTGGTGATAATCACCTACCAGCAGGCAGCAGTTCCTTCTGAGTTGAGAGGCATCAAAAGCCTGATGCAGCACTGCTCCCCTCAATGGCTCAGGAACTGCCCTTGGCCCATGGCACTGCTCTCTGTGCTACTGTGAACAGATGTAATTCTCTGATCACATCTCTCATTTGTGCATTGATTTTGAACTAATGATGTGTTTCTGTGTGCATACCTAGGGGAAAAAAAAAAGGAAATACTAGAACTCCTCCTTCATTTTGGACTGTATAGCTCAGAGCTGCTGTGGAGGTACTGCATATAGCACTGCTGCTATGCCTGGGTTTTTATGAAGTCTTTGAAAAGATTTAATTAAAACTGTTTTCTAGATTTCATCTTCTGCAGTAATGGTCTTTTGAAGATTCTACCTATGGGGTATTGTTTATCCAATTTAAGGTATTGAAATGCAGAATATTATTCTGGTGTATTTATTCTGTGGAAATCTAGACTTAATTTTTTTCCTGAACAGTTTGCTGTTATGTGGAGGAGATGCAGTCCATATTCTGCAACTGCTATGAGAGGTGAGATTGAAATGAGTTTGACTCTCTGCTGCATTTTATCTAAAGCCTGCAGGTAACTTGGCCTCATTGTGTCTGAGCATCATAAGTATTTATTGTTTTTCTATTAAAACATTTCCGTAGATATCACTGTCATTTGTACTGTTCTGTATTTAACTAAAATATGTTTTCCTCCTTGAGATTTTCTCTAGTTCTGGTCACAGTATTGCTCAGTTTGTCCATACAAGCTATTCACTCAATCTCTAGTGCTTGCTGGCAGGGTTTGTTTAGGAATTGAATGTTGTGATGTTCCTAGGTGTTCCTACAGGTGCACCATGAAGGCATACCTCTTGCATTGCCATTGCACCAGCACTCGGCTTCCCCGAGTTTCTTTCTCAGTGTGCAGATCACAGCTGGCAATTCAATGTGAAGTTACCTGTGCTGTTGCTGTAATGAAAACACCCACTGCTCTCCTGTGCTGGAAATCCTGTTTTCAGACTTGGTTGCCCACGGCTCTTTTCCCCACACATCATCCTGGCTTTGCAGCCTCCTCTGCTTTAGGGAATTTCTCACCACATACTCAGTTTACTTTTCTTACTGAAAATTGAGCCACAGTAAATATCTTACATGATCAGTTCTGTTCAGCCACAAAATATGACTGGCCCTTTTCCTCAGCTCCCAATCAATGCCTTCTCCTTTTAACTTGCTCTGCTTTCTACCTTTCACTTATTTATTTCGGCAGCTTTATTCCCAGGTCATTCCCAAGCTCTATTCAAATGAGTTTGCACCTCTGCTGTTCAGGATGTCTCCAAAGTCAGAAGCTCTTTTCTTTGGGTAAAATGCAGTCCTTCTGTCTTTGCAGACCTTCTCCCATGCCAGAAGCTCTCCTCCCTCTCAGACACTTGTCCTGGTCCAGCCTGCTCCCATCTCCATGAGACTCTTTCTGTTCTTGCCTAGCCCCAGCCCTTGGTGGGGTCTGTCAGCCCTGAATCTGCTTCCAGCCTGCTGGGCAGGTGGACTGGAGATGCAGGTCCCAGGGGATGCAGCTGCAGGGCCATGACCAGCTCTGCCCACCCTGCAGGGAAGAGACCAGAGAAACTCCTGGTATGTATCTAATTTTAAACTTGTATGCTTTTGAGTTACAGGCACAAAACCATACCAGCTCCTACCCTTACGGTATAATTTCCCCCTGCTAGTTTTCCTTTTCTTGTATGGTGCCAGTTCTGTATTGTTATTCATTTTATGTATCCTTTATCATATTTGTCAGTAAGTCTCCAGCAGACACAAAGCAGCAGGCTCTGTTTGCAGCAGTACAGCTACCAGAGCTTGGCAAAATAGCAGTGCAAAATCATTTGCATTAGAGCTAATAAAGACAGCTGGAATGGGCCCCAAAATATGTTCAATAAACCAATAGAGTGACTGCTGTTTATACTCCTACTTTAGTAAAACTAACTGGTTTTCATTCAATGTTTATAGTACTGTAATTGTGTAGTGTAGTATTTTCCTGCAATTTAAAACTAATATAATGGTCAATGCCTGCCTTTAAATGCCAACAGTTTGCTAACAATTTCCGGTCTCATGCCTTGTGCATTTTATTTCTTCCATATGAGGGGAGGGTGAATGTCTCGCCATGTACTTTGCTGTAACTCCTGGAAAATGCTGTTTCTTTTATTGTGGCCATTATAACTATCACTTTGGGGAATAAAAGCACTTTGAGGTTTTTTTAACCCCCATTTCTGTGTTCAAAATTTTCCAGAAATCTTATGGAGGAGTAGAGAGATCATAATTTAGGAAAAGAAATACATTAATTAATCAATTAATAGAATTCTTTGAAATTCTACATGCTAACATACTGCTGTAGCTTCCCTCTGCATTCCCCCTAGCAAGTTTAACTTATCCACCCCATGGAAATGATTTATTTAAAATAGAAGTGTCAGACCTTGAGACAGTATTATCCTACCAAATCTAAATGTCTTGGAAATACATGCTTATTCTGAAACATGCTCATATTGGCTTCCATAAAAGAATATGCCTATTTTTTTGGCTTGCTTGATGCATCCCAGCAATTTTTTATAAAGAGGATAACTGATAGACATTCTTAATAATAATGACAAATAAATAACATCCCTTTCTTGAGAATGCAAGGATGCTGTACAGGATTATATAGGAAAAAGTAACAGGCAGAATTTTCCTTTCTCCTCTGTCATACACGAAACAATAAATCAGTCTACACTAAGTTCATTTAGCCATATTTTACATCTTCTAGAACTGGAATTGTGGAGCCTACAAAACAATTTATATTTTATCTGTACCATCTAATTAATTAAATGGCCCCAGAGTACCAGACTCACAAATCTCGTTAATAGCTGAATACTGAAATAAAGACTGTTCACCCCTACTAGAATAATATTTGCATATCTCCACCTGCGATGGGTAATAAGTACCTGCCACAAATCAGAATTATGAATTTTGCACGCCTAACAAAACCGCAGGGGAAATTATACCTCAGACATTCCATAATAATTGCAGCTAAGCTGTTTAGTGCCATCCACTTATTCTGCCTGAAGTGTTTAAAGCAGCAACAGTTGTAAATGAATTCAGGCACACATTCAAGAGAAAATGTTTTAAAAAGTTTTTCTGTCTTGCCGTATGTAATTATCTTTATAGAAATGTTCATCTACAAGTTATAACATGCTCACATTTAAAATTGCAAATTAAAAAGTAAGCTCCTCCAATTAAACTATATTTTATAAGAGCATCCTTGTAAGTTTACTATAATGATACAGGAAACAGTTTGGGCCATGTTTATCCCATTGATCTCCCAGAATTGGTGATCTGTTCTATAAACAACTGCAGCAAGGGGCCTGATTTTTCAGTGCTTCTTTCCCCAATAACAAGTGATTCCTGGGGGACAGTTCACTGTTAAGGCTTGGACAGAAATACACTGCAATGTAGATAGTCTTTCATAGGCTGGGGAATTGGGACATTAAAGTAGGCAGTACGAGCTTCCTCTGGTTTGTTTATTTTTGTGACAGGAAGGGAAACTTCATTTGGAGTAGAGCTGGAGGAATGGTGAGATGCTGGTGGTCTCATCTTCTGGTTGGGAGTGTAAAGGAATGATAATACCTGAGTTTACACTTTATATAATGATAGGACTTCGAGAGTGCCCAAGAGCTCTTTACAAGCACAGGTCCTGCTCAGTCAACCACATTAGGACAACAGTAGGAACTGGACCACGCTTTGCTTCAGGAACACAGGTTGGTCTGTGAGTGTGGTATGAACCCACCCACTGTGTGTATCTGCTGCTTGTGCACTGTGTGACAGTTCCCACTTTACCAAGAGATGCTAAGAGCAGTGTTTTGCAGCCAGAGCAGCACATGGTGCAGGTTCTACCTCTGTCTCCAGATGGAGACACGGGACAGCACCTGTCCCTGTGGGATCCCTGCTCCCAGCCTGCCACTCTGCAGGAGCTGGGGGGGACAGATCTTTGCTACCACAAACATGAGCCATTAGGCAGCAAACTGGTGGTGACAGCCCTGCTGCCTCTCGTGATGCGTATGCATGAATTGTTATATTACAGACTTTAGAGAAGGCAACAGACCAACAAAAATAACTCCTTCACTCTGGGTTTCACTGAACACTTGGTGTTTTATGAAGAGCTAGACTTCCCCTTTCTGCAGCAGAGATGAACAGAGGCAAAACTGCAATCTGAACTGTATTTGTGATCACTGAAATCAACTTATAATTTTAAAGCTAGTCTTTTGATTTTGGAGTATTTTCTCTTAGTAATGACCAGCACAGGCAAGCCTGGGTATGCACATTTAGGCTGCAGGTGAGAGTACCCTAGAAGGAAGGGAGACGCAGGGGAACCCCATTTCTATCAGATGAGAAGGGCAGGGACAGCCCAGAAGAAGGCACTTGATGGGAGGTGCAGATCAGGGTGTCTGTGAGGAAACCATATCCTGGAAGGGGGCTGGCAGTTTGGGTAAGCATTCAAATGCATACGTGTGTAGACAAGCAAATTCACCTCGGGGTTCGGTTTATGTACACCCGTCACTGTGGCCTTACAACACCCAGCTATAACCTCACTGTAGTGGTTGCTGTCCCCTAGAAGAGGAGCAGGAGAAGCCAGGAGAGGATTGCTGCAGTGGTGCCCTCTGCCAAGCCCTGCCAGTGACACGCCGCCCCCAGGGAAGGAGGCCCTGGAGTACTGCAGCTCCTGGGCCTATAAACGTCCACATCTGTATGCTGCAAGGGGAGCAGTCATTTTGTCAGTGTTTTAGTAAAGGATTAAAAAATAATTAGGATTTCTATATGTTCAAAAGGCAGGGGCATAGAGCAGCAAGTCACAAGAAGATGATTAAGTCAGGTTGATTGGCTCTGCCTGGAATGACACCAGTGAGTGTGAGGGTTTAGGAAAATAGCTGATAGCCTATTACCATGATGAAGTGCAGCTTAACACTTCTTTTTATATTTTAGAAGACCAACAGATGAGGTCCCTGTGGATTTTTTTTTTCCGATTACATAAAATGGCTGTAGAAGCTGAACTATAATCCCTCACTAACTTAAACATTAGCCCAGGGCAATAAAGATGTTTTCATTGGAGGCAGATTTCATGAAAAGTTGTTCAGTTTTATCTCTGAGTACTGTACTGTGCTGAAGGCATTTAAGTGTCCTGTTGGGACACTCTGTCCTGGAAAGCAGTTACTCTCGAAAGGACAGCAAGGTCATTGGAAAAGCTGTATTTTCTGCCAGAGGATCCTGCCCTTTCCCCTCTGTTCATCCGCCACTCTTTTGTCTTAGCTGTGTACAGAGGTCAAGCCACACTGTCAGACTGCAATCCCTGCTGGCACTCTGGTGGGTGCAGATCCAGCACCAGACAAACACGGCTGAAAGGGAGGCCCTGGTCCTCTGGCCTGCTTCCTCAAGCTTTGCCAAGTCCTCCTTCCTCTCTTCCTGCCAGCAGTAAAGGATTCTGTGTCTCTGCAGCAAGGCTGGAAGTTTTCTTTTCAGTTCACACCTGTTACCTGGGCTGTTCCCCAAACCAGCAGTCTGGTTCCCTGCCATAAGTTGCCACTTTTCCTGTCTTTTCTAGAAGTAGTTAAAACTTGTAACCCAATTCCCATCATCTCAGCTTGATTTTTCACAGAATTCTTTTCTCTAACCTTGACAAATGCAGCAGGAGTTCAACCACCCCTTCCCCAACAGCTCATGCTGTCCAGGCTGCCTCCTTCTGCACATCCCTCCTGGCTAATTCCCTTGATTTCACAGATAACATAACCCACTTGTCGTCTTTCACCCATCACTTGGTATCAGACTGCAACTGTCTCTTGGCTCTCACTGTCATTACAGGATGGTTACAATTTCTATCAAGACCTTCATGCCTTTTCCCCTTGTTTCTGCACTCTCTCTCCCTTCAGCTGGCAGTGGCACCTCAAAATTACCCACAAACCTGGCTCCTAGCTGTGATTCAGCGCTGCACATTTGTCTCTGTGGCTTCTGTGTTTGGAGGACTGTTGGCAGTTCAGGGGTCCTCTCTCCGTCTTCGGTGATCCCTGCTCCCCCACAGGCACTCCATCTTTCTTTTGGATTTTGTTGTCCAGTTCCATTCTTATGGAAGCTCAAATGCATGCAAAAGGTGTGAGGGTATCCCCTCTCTAGAGCCAAAGACTTTATAATCTTTGCTAGTAGCTAATAGCATCCGAAAATACCAATTTACTGCTATGTAAATGCAGCAGTGTATGGCCTTAGCAGCAGCACTTCTTGGGCTTAGTCCCCTTCCAGTTGTATTCATATCAGCTGGCCTCTGTCTGGAAGGGAGATGAGGAGCTGGCATTAGTGGTTTCTTTCCATAAACTATTATGCAGAGAATAATCTCTGATTGATGAGGTCGTGCCCCACTACCTTACAGAGAAACACATGTGTCTTTTCTAGGTTTAAACATAAGGCCATACTTGGCAATCAGTCAGCAGTTACTCATTGATTGACTGGCAGGGATTTATATTATGCTTATTTTTGGTTTTATTTCGTTCATTTGTCTAAATCTACAAAATATTTCTATTTAATCTTTCAATCTATGAAACGTACAGATTTCATCTTATAAGATGCTTCAAGTATGTATAATAAAAAGATGGTTTTCCCTTTACCTTGCACATTCCATTCATATTGTAATTTTTTTGTTCAAGCTTAAGCAGTCCATGTTCCATTAGAAAAACCCCACACTATTCATATTTCTTTCATCCCTTATAAGATGGTAAAAGCAGTGTTTCTTTGATGAAATTTGGCAGGTAAGAGGATCTAGTTGAATCATCTCAAACCCCTGGAGTTTTGGGCCTCCAGCTATTATAGTAGAGCAGCTATGAGTATTCAAAAATTGGTCCTTTGTTTGCACTGCATTTCCAAGCCATCTGTAGCACACAAAAGCCACAGCTCTCTTTATAGTTCAGAATGAATATTTAAAAGTTCAGTTTTAGATTTTATTTGTAGCACTTCACATCTTTTTATCCCATCTGTCTTGTGTCTCGGAGCAGTTACATTCAACTGTGCTAGGCAATGGCAGTACTTGGTCTTAGAACCAGAGGTACGCGCTGGTTCCTTTCCATCTGGTATCACAGAGTGTGCACGTGTGTGATCAGCGTCTGCACTGGGCACATATGGGTTTATTTATTCACATGCACTAAATATTTATTTGAGTATTAACAAGCAGCTGCAAATATTAGGTCATCCAGTCTGAAACTTTTCTACACGTTTCTGTAGAGTGGCAGAAAAAACAAGTGACTTCACGAGTGCTGCTGGCCCTGGATGGTGTAGCCTGGCACTGTGGTGTGGCTGGCAGCACGCACCCCAAACTGGGCTGCCCCTACGTCGGGAAGTTGTCCTTGGACCCATGTGCTGAGCCTCCACTTCCACAGTGTGGCTGGGAAGTGACAAGTGCCCTTGGGAAAAGGGAAGGCACGAGGATACGTCGCAGTGAGAGGGGACTCTTGTCAGCTGGTGGGGAGGAGGCTGTAGGGAAAAGGGTTGGAACTGCTCACTTCAGATGGTGTTAGCATATGCATTCGTATATATTCATATATATGTTCCATGGAAAATTTAGCAAGAAGCAATAGAGCTTCTCTGAATTACAGGAAAATAACTCGTTGTAGTAATTTACCCTGTTAGAGTATCATCATCTACTTGTATCAGACTCAGTATTTTCTATCTAAACCTTACCTGCATCTGACAACAATATGCAATTTTTTTCTCTTCTATGTTTAAATAGATACCTGAATTCACCTCTTTTGAGCCAGAGGAATGAAAAGAGAAGCAACATATCTTTCAGAAAAAATGAGAATCATCTACCTCCCATTAAGTCATTCTTCAGTTTTGTTAAATTGATCATCCCTTGTTTTTATTTTGTGCCCTGTCCTGGGCATGAATGGGACACCCTGGTGGAATGTTTGTTAGACCCTTGAGGTGTAAATGAATCATTGCCCTTAATGGAGTTCTTACTTTAGTATTTTTTCCATATAGAAGTATATGAATTTATACATGTGAATATATGTGTGTATATATATGTGTGTGTATGCATATGTATGTATGTGTGTCTCACCATCCCTTTCTAGAAAAAGTCAGTGAAATATGTATGTTAACACATATCACTATGAAAAACTTTTCTATCTCAACAAGACCTTAAATATAGCAATCATGTTGCAATTCACCATGAAAAATCTGTCCTAAGCGTTATGTTGTCTTCATATGAAATGAAATGAAAGTAAATGAATGAAGACTATGGTATCCTGGACTGAGGTCCTGAGGTTAACTAAAAACCAGAGCTTGTAAAGCCAGCAGTTGAGGTTCTTAAGAGTATATGATATATTGCCATCTGGTGAGATAAACTTAAAAGGGTAAGAATTATTCAGGTTGTTGTTCTGTTACTGTTTAACAAAATTTAAAAGGATTGTTTTAGAACAAGCAATTCAGAAATATTTGATAGTAATTTAAAGTAGATTCTTATTTAGATAGATCTTTAAAGAAAGCTGTGTGCAAGTCTGGCAGGCACGTGTTTATGTGTTTTCATTGTTTCTCACTCAGGTCTTCCATGAGGCCAGATGCTTGCTTTTCCAAAGATGAGCACCTTATGTAATATTTTAACTGAATTTCTCACTGACCTCTGAAGGTTTATATCAGTTTAAAGAAAAAATGGAGCAATGGAGAAAGTAATGTTTTTTCTGAATTGAATAAATCATAGGGAATAAACTGTTGCTTCTGGTAGCAGTGCCTCCAACACAGAGGTCTGAACCTCACTGGGAGTCATAGGAGTGCTTCATGGCTGCATTCCCATGAAGATAAGGGGTGTTTTTGCAGTGGTGGGCCTTTTCCCAGTGAAAGGCAGCCTTACCTTCTGGCTTTGCATTTCCTTACATGTTCCTAAGTACTTTTTCTTAGGCTTTAAAATAATGAACTTCTCTTTTCCACAGACCTCTGTCATCTGCTAGTGCTCCCTGGAGAATAGATGCTCAAGAAGTGAACTGTGTTTCTGGTTGCGTATCACGTCCAATTCTTGAGTCCATGCACTGCCCATGCAACTGTTGTTGTTTCAACCAAACGGCCCTAAGTAAGAATGAAAATCTCACTTCAGATGTTGTTTTGGTTATTTGTTATTTGGGGAACTTTTTGTCTGTTATCACTTAATGAGAGACTGAAAAACATAGACAAGTAAAATTATATAATGTGCCCAAAGTACTTTTTGCTGCGAGCAGCTCAGCTCCCATGGCTGCAGGAGTGTCATGGGGATGAGGAAGTGATGCATGCTTAGAACATCTTGGGGCTGGGAAAGGACTGTGCTAGAGGTAAGGAAGGCATGATAAAGGCATTTATTGTACATTGTCTACTGGATGTATCTATTGAACAAGAGCTCTGCCTTACTCTCCTTTTGTAGGGAAGTGGGGAATAAGCTTTTATCTTCAGATTGTGAAATCTAAGCTAGAAAGAATTTAGAGGAAAGGCAAAGAAAGAATAGTTTAGCTGTTACTTTACTTTGGGAAATGAGTGGGACAAAAGACAGAATTTATGGAGGATAGGAATGAAAGCTCTTCTGGCTGAATGGCCCGAGTTAGTTTGTTAAAGACAGAACTTGAAGAGTGTTGTTTGCTAACATGAGTTAGCCACTGTTAGCTAGACATCAGGTTTTTGCAAAACTCTTCAAGTGAGGGAAGTAGTCAAAAAAAGGAAAAGTGTCACTACTTTCACTGTAATAAAATCTCTCAGTAGAAAACATAATGGAGCCTCAGATCGTGTCTTATGAAGGAAACACACTTAAACCCAAATATAACAAAAAAGTCTTTCTCTGGGGAGCTCTGTACCCTTTAGTCTCCAGCTGACCTACCTCGCCCCAATGGAAAGGCCTGAGCTCCCCAGTGAGCTGTCAGGGCTCTGGAAGCATCTGGCAGCCTTTGGTCTGACTAATACTTAAAAGTCTCTGGGGCTGCCTTTAGTCTCAGGAAATCTTTTTTTTTTTTCATTTATTCTTTTATGAAGCCTTTGTTCATTCCACAGAGTTGTGTGGCTGATCTATTGTAAATCTTTGTTCTATATGGTGTTTTTAATCCTTTTGCTTTGTGTGTGTAAAAAGCTGCAAATTTTCTGTGCCTTGCCTGTCTTTATCCTCAGCAGTGAGGTTCCTTCCACAGCAGTAAGTCAGCAGGGTGGAATGACTGCTCTGCCTGGCTGCTGCCTGCCCATTTGTGCAGGTGTCCAGACCTGTTCAGCATTTTCTGCTCTAGAGTGCATTTAAATATCAAGGTAGGTCTGGTTCTAATCCAGGATTTCTTAAAATGGGAACCTGGACTTGGGTACCAATGTGCATTTGGAAATACTGAAGCTTTGACTGGTCTCAAAAAAGCTTCTTCATAGTTTAAATTTTGCAAGAGGTTGTTTTTTAGGCATCTCAAGCATTGATTTAGGAACCTAGTTTTAGACATCCGGATTTTTGGATCTGGCCCTGATGTGTAGGTACACAATGGGACTCCAAGCTGTAGTTTGTCTAAGAAAGATGTTGGAATGGGGTTTATCTCCTCCAAGCGTACGTGTGCTCCCCTCTCCTGCCTCACACACCAGTAACAGGCAGACAACAGCCGTGTTTTGCACCGAGGTCATGCTGTCTGATGGCATAATCCAGCTGCTTCAGTGTAAATCAAAAAAGATTTCGAATATGTGCAGGTGTCATGTGCTGACAGAACAAGCAATTAAAAATACAGGAACTGTAAGATCCTAAAAGAATATCTAACCTGAATTTTTCAATTGATTCCGCCTGTTTTGTCCTGCTCTTCAAAAGGCAGGACCTGTGGCTGCTGTGTGCCTGGCCTGAGAAAGCCAGCACACGTCTCCAAGGGCTTCCTGAAATGTCGTCGTATAATTTTTCTTTTAACATGAACTAGTGTAGCCTAGAGACCAGTTTCTTTAGGATAGCTAATTCTGAAATATTCAGCAAAGTTTTTCATTGTCAAATATGTTGCATTTAATGTCATTTAATATCAAGCAGTGTGACCAGTTAGGGTGAGAGGACAAAGACAGTTGTCTTTAAATTCCGAACCCTATGAGGCAGCTGCTTTTCCTGGCCAGTCATCAGCGCCGTGGTGCTTTGAGGAGGAGGAGGGCTATGGACAATGAGGCAGAACATATTTTTGCTGTTCCAGTAGCCTGGGCTTTCTCCCACAGAGGAGGTGGCATCCCTACCCCCAGCTTGAGGAATTGCCCTTGTGGAAGAGGATGAGCAGGAGCATGGGTCCAGGTGGGCCACAGCTCCAGAGCAGGGTTGTGCTCAAATGCTGTTTTTTCAGCACTTTGTCAGACTGGCACGTGCTCGCTCTGAGTGTGCAATTGCACTGCCACACTTGGTGTGGTCTGTGCTAAAGGCTGGAAGAGGAAAAGCTGAAATAGAGAGACCAAGGGCAAGGATGAAAGTCCTCACTCCAGAGTATTGGTGTATTTGTTTTTTTACCCAATGTAATTTGAGAATGGCCAGGTCAGGTCAGAAGTGCCCTTCTGTGCAGCACAGCCAGAGCAACAACCTGAGTCCTACTCTGTCTGGTGCTGCCAGCCTACTTCTTATCCTTGTCCTCCATTAGGAAGTTCTGTAAGTCATCTCAAAATCAAGAGGACAAAAAGGTACATTTGAAGTCAGAGCATTAAGGTTCAAAATATCTAGAGGACATTTCAAAATTTTTGGGTTTTATTCAATTTTTCCTTTCATAGTGTGATCAACATCTGCTGCCCTGTAGCTGAAATTTAAATGAATATTTATGTAATTTTGCAAAAGAATAAAAGGTAGCCAATAGGAGGTTCATTGGTAGCAATTATGGTTAATGCTGAAAACAAGAATATGCACCTCAAACCACATGTGTGATTTTCATAGGTCAGTTTATGAAGTTGCAGAGAAGGAGGATATTCAAATATTTACTTGTTTTTGTACCCCAAAGAGATTTTTCGACCACATGTTCGCTGTACTTCCAGAATTCCATCAGGCTGCACGTATGCACTTCTTAGTCCTTAAAACTAGTAAGATGTCATTAAAACATTCATTGACGCAGCCACTGTCTACGTTAGCTAGACCTTCAACATTACTAATTCAGCTCCTCCTGCATTTGCATGCAGCACTTGAACTACAAGGCTTTAATGCTGTTCTCTGTTTTGTTCTGCTGTCAGGTATTCAGCTCCGGTGTCTTCTTCACTGAAGAATTTCTATATTACCGCTCTGAATACAATCTGTTTTGTATGCTCATGAACTAGCTCTAGGACTCAACCCCCCCCTACTTTATATTCTGCACTGGTTAATTTTTCATTTCTCTGGCACCTTGGTGAAAAGTAGTCAACACAGTTAACAATATACATTGTGCAACAATAAATATTTTATTGGCTATATAATCTGCACAATTCACAAGTTTGATTTTTTTCTCGGAATTTGAATAAATCTATAATTTTAAATATTTGGTGAAAACTCATTTTTTATAGTATATTATGCTATAATCACTATAAAATGTAAAATGTATGATCTGGTTTTTAATGGCAGCTATAGACATTACTTTCACTTTTTTCCTTAACATTGCTAAACTCTAATAAAGCTATTTTATAGGCAGAGTAGTTTGGAGCAAGAAATACAGAGGTTTCACCCTGGGAACAGTATATAATTCATATGCTAGTGAATTATAGTGTATTCCTTACACAAGATAGGATTAAGGAGTGTCTTTTTTTAAATGTGTCTAAATACTTATATATCTGCTTTATACATGAATTTGTTGTACAGTTGTTTTGTTTTTTGTTTATTCTGTTGAAACAAACAGATTTCTTTATTTATGTCTAGAATGTGGTTCCTATCCTTTTCTTAAGCCCATTGTAATTAAGGAAAAAATTCTGTTCTTTTCTACTCCAGCGTTTCCCCTCTATACGTACAGGTTTGTCTTTCTGTTCATGGTTTCAAATACAGGAATGTGGGGATGAAGATTGTTTGGTTTCTTTATATATTAATAGATTGGGCTTTTATTGTTGCACACACCTAGAAACTGTACTTGATCCAGGAGACAAAAAGATAAATTACTCTGTATGCAGGGTATTGAACTCCTATCACTATATTGTGATATATTAATTCTTTCTTAATGCATTCATCCTCACTGTGTGCCTATGAGATAGGGAGTCTAAGTCATAGTTATCTCAAAGATGGGGGATTAAGCCACAAAACCCCCCTAAGCAACTTGACTAAGGCTGCACAGTGTGTTTGTAGCAAAATAGAGAGTGATCACAGCTCTGAGTGGCGGTGTTAAGTATGGGATCACTCCCCCTCTGTTCCAAGTCTTCAGCTCTTGCCTCAGAAGCTATGCTTTCATTCTGTTTGAATAGAATTCCATTTGAAATAAACCAGTAGTTCTAAATGCAAGTATCATAGTCTGCAAGCCAACCAAGGGATTTTAAATACCATGTTACTGGGAATGTAATTCCCCCTCATTTTCCCCTGTGACTGTTGTGTTTTTGGACCTATTGACCAAGTCTCTTGATGGGGCACAGCAACATCAGTGCCTATTTGAATATAAACAAGATTATGACAAGAAGATGGAGCAGCTGATTATTGTGGAAGGGTTTTAAGCACACAGGGAGAAAAATATTTTCATGTCCTCCAAAGAATGAGTGAAAACGGGAGAAAATGAGCAATGCCTATCAGAGCAGAGTTACCCAGCATAGCTGGCTGCATTTAGGATAGTGAATACTTTCCAGAGAGGAGAAATGAAAGCTCAGGTGCTCAAACAGTTTGAAATGAAACTGGCAAATGTGTTCAGAAAAAAAATCTGTGACTAAAGAGTGTCTGTTCTGATTACAATGTTTGTTTCTGTGAAAGAAACTCATATTTGGTAATGCATTTGTTCCAAAACTGGTAACCTAAATATTGATGCACGTTTGCAAAATTGTGTGGTAGGTGCACGGATTAGCTCAAGGTTTAGAATTGCCTCAAGTATCAGGAACTATCAGTTCTTTCTCCCAGATGAAGATAAATGTGTTTGCTGTTGACGAAACAGGTGTCTTTATTCTTGTAATGGAGGACTTTACTACTGCTTCTTTTAAATGTCATCCACCTTCCCAATGTCTTTCTTTTCCACTTTATCTGCTCTCAAAAACTCAATATGAAGTAACCCTACTGAACATAAACAGTTGTTGAAGTTTCATTAACCTCATCTTGCCTCTTTGTGTGAACTTAGTAACTAGAAGATCTTTACAACCACTTTCAAAGTGATTATTGTTCTGCCAGTACCATCCACGAGGCTTGCTGTCTTGCCACTGAGCTGAATGGGCTGTGCTATCTTGTGTTTTAGCTGGGAACAGTAAGACACAGATAAAGGAATTCAATCATCTTCCTATACGAAGTCGTGCAATTTCTGTGCTTTTAGGCCTATGGATCTTTGTGTAAAACTCCTTCTGCCTTTTCTTCTTCCTTTACTGTCTGACTTTCCGTCTCTAATCGTCCTTTCCCAGTTCTTCCTTTTCCTTGTTAAAGATATGGCTGTCACTGAGCTGCCCCTTGCTTATCATCAGCAAACCCACCTTTCAGAAAGATCTACCTTTTTGGCATGTCTGAAGTCAGTAAGATTTAGCCTTGTCATCCTTTATGAGAGTCCCATCATTGACTATAACCCCATGGTTGACTGCTGTGTTATGCAGAACTAGGCAGGCTGCAAGGATGTCAGATGTGGTATTGAGTCTGTGCTTTGACAATTGGAAAAGACACTGAGAATGAGATTTCACAATCCCAGAAGACCTTTGAGTGATCAATGAATTCTGAGTAAGTGAACTAGTAAGTGAACTTCTGCTGGTATAAGGGCAAAATCAAATTAGATCCATCAGCTGTTTCTGTCCTGGATAGCCACTGTCGCCTAGAAATTATATAATAAAAAAGTAACTAAATCTGATGTATGAGACAGGAGATCAATGATGTGTTAGAGTAAATGCAATGTAGCAGTAAATCAAGCACCTAAAATACAAACCATAATCTAAAAATGTTGCCAAGGAAAAGACATTTTCTATTTTCAAAATTCATGAAAATTAGGACTGAACAGACTGGGGAATAAATCTTGTTCAAAGTTCACTTAGTAAACTAGTGATGTTATAAGACTGAGCTTTGATACCCTTGTACAATACAGGCTCATCACATTACAAGTTGGCATTCTGATATGAAAACGCTTGTCTCATTATTAATAATTGACAGAGCACATGATGTTATTCACTACAGGAGCCTATTAACTGAGCATTGGCAGCAGGATACAGTTGCAGGGAATAGCCTTAAACGTAAAATAAAGGGTATTAACTAATTCATGTAGTTTCCATTTAACTCTTAGGACAGTGTTGACCTGCCCTGTTGGGAGAAGATTGCTGTGGTCAGTCTGGAGAGCACCTTCTCAAAGGCTGTACCATACCCTGAGGGTCCTCAGCTGTCCAACATTCTGAATTTAGGGAGAGAATTGGTGCTGACGTAGGGCCACTGACTACAACTAGTGTTTATTAATTTCTGTGAAGTGTTGCAGAGAACAACATCCCCCAAAGAGCAAAGCTGCTTGTGCTTGGCCATATGCCTGTGTTCTAAGATGTTCACCACTTTCTTCCCTCTCTGCCTGACACGTCAGTGAATATTGGTCATTGAAAGAGGCAGCTGAGTAGAATCTGGTTATAACTATGCCTTGAGAAAGTTGAAGTCATAATTCAACACTCAGATCTGAATTAAAAGCTTCACCCACATCGTAAGTTACTGTGCAGAGAGGTAAGAACCAGAAAATTCTTTTTTTTTGTTCATTTTGTTTTCTTCCCTTAGGAGAAAGAAATTATATTCACAACTTATAGCTCTAAGGTCCTTAATTGGTTTACAATCAATCTGCAATTGTTCTTGGTTCTTCAGGGACAAGAAAGCCTAAAATATCCTGTTTTATCATTAAAATCATCAGATTTATAGAACCAGTATTTTGTAATCAGTATAGTCTGCTCTCCCAAGTGGCAGGCAATATTGATGACATGTCTGCAAAAGGTGGGCTAGACAGATCAAGCTGAACAGTGGCAAGGGTACTGATATTGGTGAAAGAGTGTTCTGTGCTGGAAGGAAGCTTGGAAAGGGGTGTGTGTTTTCACCTGGGGAGAGGGAGGGGAATGGCATTTTTCTCATTCAGGTTAATCTTATTTATAAACTGTTTATTTTGTGTTGGTTAACTTACAAGATGGAATTTTTTCCCTAATAATAAAGAAGCAAGAGACTTGTAGATATACTGAGTTACAGCATCTACTGCACCTCATTATGATGTAGTAAATGGTCCCTAGATAATATAGTATATTCAGACCAAACCTATTCTTCACTTCTGTTCTTAATTAGCAACTAAAAGATAAATAATTTTGCTGTCATTGCAGCACAATAACAACCAGGGCAAGGCAATGACCAACAAGCCTTGCCCTAAATCCTGTAGCAATAAATGTTCAAACAAAAAAATCCCCTTCCCCAACTTTGATTTATTAACTCGAGATGAATGATTTGGCTGTCAAAGTCTGTCAGTGCCATGCAATGAAAATAAAATCAGTGGCAGTGCCTCGTGTGTGAAGACACTCATAGTATCTAGCCTTAAACATTAGCACTGAAGCTCCAACTGTAGCCTGCTCCCCACCCCCATTCATTAGCTTTCTAAATCCTCCTGTCTTTGTGGAATCACTGCAGCAAGTTGAAAATGATATATGTAATGAAAAACCCTGTCTGCCTAGTGCAGAGAGGGTGGAGAAAAAGACTTTGCTTAGCAGCCGCTGCTGTGCTGATTCCAGCAACGATTAGTGCAGACTTTGTTTGTTAGAGAAGCTCACCAAGAGCAGAATATTAAGGCACAAAAAGGAAACTCATTGTTTCTAAAGATTTGTGTCTGCCTGGCTGGTTTTGTTTCCTTTTTGAGTGCTATGACCAAATGTACATAGAGACTTCAGCGGGAAAGAAATACAGACGTCTTTGAGGCTTTGTTCTAATTTGGGGCTCTTTTCAATATTATGCTATAAATACAACATTATCTTTTCAGTACGGGTACCTGAGGAGCAGGAAACCATTCAGTTTCTGCTTCAAGTGCAGGAAGAGGCAAAGGGAATGGAACTGCATCATAGTGCAGTCCAGTTCAACCCAGTAAATGATTGGTATGGGGAAAATATCAACAGATAAATGTTTCTGAGTTTTCATGAACTATATACACACAACAATATGTTGGTTATTTTAAAAAAAGATTTCATACTCTTCTGCAAGACACACAAAATATTTGATTTTTCAGAAGCACTGGGTTTCACAGTGCTGATCTATGTCAATGACAGTGTGGGTGTTCAGCATCTCTGATGCCAAGCTGTAATTGTACCTGATAAGTCAGGGTAAGAAACCTGGATATTTAATTATCTGATGCATAACAGGGGACTCAAGCACAATCTGCCTCATAATGTGAAACAAAATCTGTCTCATAACTATACAACAGTGGCTATTTTCTTGGTGGGAATGTAAGTTTATTATAGTCCAGATGTAGCATAACCGAACAGGCCAGCAATGCAGTTTTAGGGCTTCCAGTTCTATGGCCATCCCTTTGGTTTCAATGAATCTACATGCAAGCTGTTGTGGTTTGGGCACAGAAGGTTTTGAGATATTTGCATTCACACATACAAAACCACATTTTTCCTTCAGGTGTCTGGACAAAATTTCATCTGTTTTGGAAGCTCTTTTTTGTCATGCACTGTAGAATACATCTTGGAGCCTGATGCTGTTCTTGACTGCTGGACTTTATAGTCAGATTGTGTTGTTAAAGATGCTTTTTAATTGACTTGGTATTTATCCGACACACAGCATATAATCCAACTGTTGTTTGTATCCTGGTATACCTTGAGGTGCCCACAGAGATAAAAGCTTGTTTAATGCCCAACATGCTGGAAACTTGTATTATGAAAAAGTCCTTGCCCTGAAGAGTTTTATAATTTTTGACTAATGTGATGTGAAAAAGAGGAGGAAGGAATATGGATAACATGGAGGAGCGAAATGAGTTGCCCAAGTTCTGTCAGCTGGTTTCCAGCTTGTAATCCAGTCCCTGAGCAATGAATCAAACTGCTTACCAAAGGCCAATTTGTGAAGGAATGAGCTCCTACTGGGAAGCAACAGGCTAGTACATGCCTATTGACTTCCCTGCCAGGTCCTCCGTGCCTTGGCTCTGTGCTGTGCTTTACTACTCGGCACGATGTCCAAAAATGTTCACAGCATAGCTCAGAGGTTGCAACAGACTTGGAAAAAGCCACAGATGACCCTTTTCTCTGTGTGCTTATATTCTGGATGCATGCATGAAACTCCTCAGGATGGGAGAATATTACAAACAGTTACAACAACATTTGATTAATGTCTTGTCTCAAAATCCACTTTGAAAAGATGCCTCAGGTATTAAAATGATAGACATGTAGTGCTAATCAAAATGATGCATATTTTTAGGATACAAGATCTCAGGACTAACAGTGCTGAGTCTAGAAGTGCTTGCTTTTTCTTGTAATCAAAGATACACATTTACTTCTGCTATCTTAGCATAAGACTTCCTGAACCCATTTGGCTTCCATTGGGGTTGCTTAGACATGGTCAGATATTTCTGAAGATAGGTGGCTGCTTCTTTTGAATTGAGCAAATACGGAGATATTCTTACTTTCAAGTTCTATGTCTTTTAAGCTATTGTGATGCTTAATGTAGATTCCTTTGAAAAGATCCATTCTTGTCAAGTTTGCTTTCTTTTCCATTATAATTCCTTCATTGCATATATTAGATACTGATTTTTTTTTTAGTGAAAACATCAAAAATGTGTTTATGCCAAATGCTCTCAAGTTCTGAATCCTATGTTCTGTGGACTGTAGGATGTGCTGCTCTGTTGTCTTTTACCTTTGTCCCCTGAAAATTTTATTTAAAAATAGCCAGAGAGAAACAGATGACAGCCTAACAAAAGGTCCACACTGTACTGTGCCCCCTCCTCCATCCCTGAGCCCCTTGTTCTAGCAAAACTCCTTTGCTTTCTCCTTTGATTTGCACCAATCTACCTTCAGAATTTTTCAAACATTGCAGTGCATTAAACACTACAGCAGATGGTGCTTTTTGATGATGCCTTTCTACATGAAGCAACATTTTGTAGTGTATGCTGCATTATCAAAAAATCAAACATGTAATTATGCAAATATGTATGCCTTTATAATAATCAAGTTTTATTGTAAATGGTTGATGCACATCAATTTGATCCTGTAGTGCTGCTTTAAGTGCAGTTTAAGTGGCTTTTCAGTGTACCCAGAGGCAACACAAATGCATCTCTGGAATATTAATAAAATTCTGAATCTTTGAGACACCAACTGGTACAGCATTGCTTATACTGATTGAAACTAAATGCTAATCCTTTCCTTTATTTAAAAAAAGTCCCCTTTGTTATTTAAAACACTGATATTAGTGCGATATAAAGGGCCATTTTATTTTAAATTGTATTGTAATGTAGTTGTTAAAATAATGTCTAATCATACTATATTCAGATTCTACAATGTAAATTTGATGAGACAAGAATCTAATCATTTTACAGCCATGAAAACAGAGATGTATGTTAATATTTCCAGTTGTTCTAATTCTGTAAATTTATTAAGGAAATATCTGGTTTTAGATTTTAATCCTGAAGGCTTCCAAGTAAGTGATTCCTGAATGCTCGCTCAGAGATGGTTTTGCTTGTGAAATTTAATAAGCTAGATACTTGTGGGGAGAAAAATTCAGCAAGGATTTTGACACCCATAATGAAGTGTAAACTTTATTACTGATCTGATCCTGCCTTTTATACATTGGTTAACTTTGTTGGTCTAATGACAGCCATCTCTCTGAAAGCACACATACACATTCTGCTGTGCTCGAATCAGCAGACGGGCTGTGGATACAGATAAACCAAGACTGTAAATTATGTTTTGCCTGTTTGTTCCTCCTGTTCTGAAAGCAGGGCACGAAAGGAGCAGATTGCATTGTTCACAGGGAGAAGGCAGTAGCTATACCATGTCCCCCTTAACAGTTCCAATAGGCTGGATGTTTATTTTTTGGGTTTGCTATAAACAGAGGCTCTGTTAACCTGAAGGCAGATTGAGGAGGCAAAGAAATGGATATGTTTCCATCTTTGTGCTGCCTGGACTTTCCTCAAAACTAATTTCCTGTAAACTTCATGACGCTTTATAGGTTGAGCTTTCACTCTGTAAAATTTTTGCCTTCCTTTTGGATCTCTGTTTACAATTTACCTTCCTCACCATCTCTCTGCCCTGCTATTTTTGTTCCATGCTGTTGGTTATTGTCTCTCTGCCCTTTGTCCTTCCTCTGCCTCTTTCAATGGTATTTTTTTGGTTCCTGTCTGTGCTTTGGGTCCTTTCCTTTGTGTGTTACCCCCCTTCACTTTTCCCCCCTCACAGATTTTGCCTCCTCTGTCAGCCTTCTGCTCCTCAGATTTTTTTCCAAATGTTTCCCTCAGTTTCCCCATTTGGTTCCTTAGTCCTTCCACAAATGTGTATTTCCTAGCTCCCATTCTGCTTTCCACATTCCCCTTCCAGGTTTTACTCTGTCTGATTTCTGTGTTTATCTTTTTTATTTTGTCCCTGCTTTTCTCAATTCAGATTGGTTTAAAATATTGCAGGAAAAGCTGCTCTTGAGAAATTTCATCCCGATTGCTCTCAGAGAAGCTGCTGTCCTGGCACTTCCAATACTGAATCAAACCTGAGCCTAGGGGATAGGAGGTCCTTAAAGGATCAAAGCACAACTCCAGAATACTACCCAAAATATTGGCAAGCAGAACATGGATATAAACCCACAGTCGAGAGTAACTGAAACCTCTTCCCACAGTTTTGACGTGATCTGGTATTTTAAGGGTGGTGTTTGGTTTTGGTTTGGTTTTTTTTCTTCTGAAATAAGGATTTTTTTTCTCTCCTTATTTAGCATTCTTGTGACTCCAAAGCAGGGAAGAGACATCATGCATCTTGAGAAGGCCCTAGGGCCCCTAAAATTTTCAGTACATTTTTGCTTTTTGCTTAATATATAAGCTCATTTAAATACTAAGTTTTGAAAAGCTATCACAAGAAACCTCCTGCTCTTACTGAGACAGCAGGTTACTTAAAGTAATCAGAGATGCTGAAAAACAACTGAGAGATTTTTCTGGACTGAAAAAAGTTCTTCAGGAACTTCAAATTAATAGAAAAATTTTCATAAAATCATGAAATAGAAATATATAAAGAAACAAATTAGTAAAGTAAATGACTCCTGCCTTCAGGATTTGTGAATTAATTCTCAATTGCATGTATGCAAATGAGAAAGTAAAATTTATTAGCAACACAATGAAAAGTGGTGACTTCCCATTTTTCTTCAGCTGTGAACACTCAACTTGGTTTCTTTCTTAATAGTATATTTTGTCTCATTATCTTAAATGACATTCATGGTAAAGTTACTTGCTTTTTAAAAAGTAGCCCTTTTTAAAGAAGCCCTTTAAGAAGAAGCCACCCAGATTCCTGAAGTTCAATGAGCAAATGGTTTTTATCAGTTTCATAAATCTGTTTGCATGTGAAAAATCTATAAGTACTATTACCTTTTGATTGCATTTAATATTCAGAAACCAAACAATACCCTGTTCCGCTTCTGATTTTT
Source organism: Edolisoma coerulescens (assembly GCA_013397115.1). Taxonomy (NCBI): domain Eukaryota; kingdom Metazoa; phylum Chordata; class Aves; order Passeriformes; family Campephagidae; genus Edolisoma; species Edolisoma coerulescens. Next base: position 1,944,292 of record VWZW01007169.1, read on the forward strand.
ATTTCAGTTGCATGGCATTTCAAGCTAATTTAAACACAATAATAACAAAGTCTATGTCTAATGCCTTGATTTCGTTTGTAAAGCCACCTAGACAGCCACACACTTTGGTGGGTTTTTTCTTAGTAGTTACGTCAGGAATGCTTTAGATACGCTTTACCTGCATTTTATATGGGACGAAGTCTTGAATAAAAGATTATAATATTTGAATGTGATTTTGCACCAAAAAAAAAAAATTGTGGTAAATCTGAAAAAAATATTCTTAATGTGGCAAGGCTTGATAATATGAATTTTAAAAGTATGAAATGATAAGCAATGTTCTGTCTTCATAGAAAAGATTGAAACTTATAGTCAATTAATATAATATTTCATAAGATGTTTGTCTTTCCAGGCTGCATTGGTCACATAATGGTGAATAAACCATGAATATAACGCAGCTCAGTAATTGCCTGATGTTTTGTTCTGTATATGCAAACATCTGATTACTGGTGTGGCTATAGCAATCTGGTAGAAATCCTCATGCAAGCACAGAAGCTTGGTCCAGGCACAAGGGATTTCACTGCTAGCTGATATGCAATGGTGTATAGGCTGTCCATATCTCTTGATTTATCCTCTATTCTGCCTACTCTGGTGGTCTGTATTAGACTACAATCACATCTTAGTTACAGATCTTGAAAACAGTGTGAACAAAGTTTTAATGCGGTTAGAGATTGCAGAGCCAAATCCCTCAAAAGTCTTAAACTGTTTAGCAGCCACCTTTCCATGCTTCGCTTAGTGAAAAAGCAGCTCATCACTTTGCAGTGAGGGTATCTGGTACCTCCCCAGAAAATACTCCTCAATGCTTCAGTTGCTGAATTCCTCACAAGACCTTCAAATGAACACCCACTCTCATAATAATTTCTTCTGGTCAGTTGAAGTGCTTTAGCTCTGACCATTTGTGATTCTATTTACTCTTTTGAGGATAACTTATTTGAATTCAAAACCTAAGATGTGTCGGTGCAGGTGTTTTTAAGTGAAGGTGGCTGGCTTACTGACTGCATTGAAAATAAATATATTATTATGATACTCTTTAGAGGAAAAAAGGTAAAGAGAGACAATGTTTATGTTTTATTTTTTAATGATCCTATTAAATCCCACTCTGCCATTTCTCTCTTCTTTTAAATTTCTCCACAGAGAAACTTAAGTGTTAAATTTAACAGAGATTAAAATAAGGAAAAATATTTTTTCCATGGAGAAACTGAAGTGCAGGAATATATTATTTTGTGCTGATTAATTTTATTCTAATTTTTAATACATTGCTTACAGGTGCAGTGAAAAAAGATTTTTGTCAGTAAAATGCTCTCTATGGAATCATGAATAAAACCACATTTTCCTCAACCAGCTTCTGGCACACTCATCTGCCAGGGGCAGCCCAGGTGCCATCCTTGCAGCAGTGGAAAGGTTTGGAGCCCTGGTGTCAGTCCCAGATGTGAAAGCTGTCCCTGCAAGGCAGACACAGGCTGAGCACTCATCTCTTCCTGATCTCAGAGGCTCCATCTTGGCTCAGCCACCTGCAGTGTGGGCAGAAGGATTTCTCCTTTTCTCAGGCTTCAGAGGACAGTCAGCAACCATCAGGTGGTGTGACAAAGGTGATGGCACTTTCTGGATTGGAAAAAAGGCACAAAGAAAAGCTTTTGTGAACATTTTCACTATGTTGTTGGGTTTTTCCCTCCTGTCCACCTGAGGAGGTAATAGAGGACTGTGTCTTCTTTTGAGTTTACGGCAGCAATTTCTGCCACTCCACACACCTCACCTTATAAGGAAATAAGTAAATCAAACTTATAGGAACTAGTGAAATAGTCATGAAGTCACATCTGCTCCAGGCTGTGTTCAAGAATAGGTGGGTTTGGTTAGTAGGATATTAATCCTGCAATTTCCTTGTTGGAGTAAACTTCTGAGACTGGTGAAGTTCTGCTGAGAGCTCTGGAACTTGCCATGACATTCTGCCCACATGAAGAAAACCAGCAGCTGGTTTTCTTTAACTGTGATTAGGACAATGTTTCTTGAGAATTGTTTAATTAAGTAGCATTTCAAAAGAAAATCCTTGAAACCAAACTGTCTCCCAAATGTATCCCAGAAATGCCAGTTGCCTGGTGGTCTGTGCTTGGCTACTGGTGTAACCCAGGCACGGTCACTCCATTCACAGATGGATGTCTCTGCAGTGGGGATCCTGGCTATGAGGGACAGGTCCATCTCACTCTTGGTGGAAAGCTTCAAAAATCTGACTTTTCTTAACAATATATCTCTGAAAGTACTGGAATTTCTTGTTGAACAGAATTCATGTTTTCAGACTAGTCCTGTGTTTTAAGTCTGTATTTTCTTCTGAACCTAAAATTCAGATGGAGTTTCTAAACTTGTTTGTTGCTATGTTCTTAAAAAAATGTAGGTTGAATCTCAGGGACATTTCCACTGCTACTTTGTTCAAGAAGGATTTATGCTTCTGAGAAGTCATCTTAAGAGTGTTCTTTGGCAGACTCTCACTTTGCATCTTTGGCTTTTAACTTTGAAAGTGGCAGGAGAGGGTTTTTTGTCCTGTTTCTAAGCAAAATGAGACCTGTGTGGCTAAGCTGCTTTTCTTTGCTCCTCTTTTTCAGTGCCTTCCGTGAAATAATTGCTGAGCCAGTTGATCAATTTCCATTAAGTGGGACAGAAGGAGAGAGCTGTGAGACGTGAAGTTTAGGAACAAAACAGGTACTTCAGTATGTCCAAGGGTCCTGGATGAGTGCTTTTACAGGGAAAAGTGATCACAAAGCCAGGAGCCAGCTCACCAGTCGTCCCCTAGACTTTGCACGGGCCACAGCAGAGGCTGTTACCTGCCCCAGGGGAGAGGTTTACGAGGGATCCTTTGGGAGCTGGCCCCTCAAGGACACGGGAGGCCCCTCTGCCACCAATGGCACAGTGAGGTGTTTGTCAGCAGATTTACAGTGAGATATTGCTCAGGAGCAACTTGTTACCTTGTGCTTGGGTCTCTGCCATGTAATATACTTTACATGAGGCCCAAAGAACACACCTATCTTGGGGTGGCTAGGTTAGCCAGAACAGACAATTAAATGTTAAATAATTAAATTGTTTTAGCTATTAATTGTAAGTGAATGTTGTTTTTAATTGCACTTTAATAATGCCATGCCCTTTATAACCAAAATTAATGTTTTCTGTCTCTCTGTTTTTGAAGTACATGTCAGTTTAATTAAACTATTAATGGTAGACAGATTTTAAGTACTTTATATTCTTCATTAAATTGTATCTGTTCAACAAGCATAAACAGGAAAATAGACTCAGAAGCAGATTCATGTTCTGCCTGATAAATCATTCATCATCAGATAAGATGATGAGGCATGCTTGTTTTTCTGTAGGCTCACAATGATAAACAAATCCACTTTTGTATTGTAATATTTATTGAGTTAATAGAAAAATAAACAAGACTGTTCGCTTTTCATATCAGCAACAGGCCTAAAAGCTGCTCTTTGCATTTATGACTGGTCAGTCAAGAAATATCTTCATGCTCTGAGGGTCAATCTTAGTTCATTTTGTCTAGGGTGCTTGTTAGCAGAGCATTTCTCTGGTCTAAGATATAGTTCTTTCAGGGCCATTCAACTGCAGTAATGATGAATATTTCTACTGTTCCTGCTGTGTTACCCAATTGTGTCTGGAAAGAATTAAAATAGCTTTTGATTTGGCAGAAATGATATATTTATAATGCAAATGTTGAGTAAGTCTCAATCCTTGTAGGACTGCAGGAAGGCTGATGGAAACAATTTTTTGAAGATAGTGAAAGACAAATTATGGCAAGGTCATTTCTTCTCTATTGGTAAAGTCTGCAAATCCTAGTGGGCTGTTAATGGGCTAACAGGCAGAAATTAAGAAACACTGCAGCAACTGCTTGTGATACATTCCTGTGCATATTATACAGGCAGACAAAGATGTAACTGGTTATAATAGAGACAACAAACGTCCTTCCTTTGTGTGGCAGATCAATCAATAGCCAGGCATGCGATCTTGTTCACTATTATGTTAGTAATGAAACCTTCTTGTGATGTGACAACTGTGGAATAACATTTGGTCACAAAGCTGGTGTTAACAAGCACAACTGGCACTCTGGTAATTAGACTGATTCCTGGTCTACTTTCACAGATTGTCGATAAATGCAGTAAACAACAGGCTGCTTTCTCTCAGAAGAAGTTATATGAAGTTGTCATCCATTTGACGGTACGTACTGTATTCTCCTTCATCTTTTATCAGATTCTGCCAAGGTGGGGATGTGCGTATATTACTCTATAAAATAATGTTTTACAATAGAGACTTTGCAAGCATTGTTAAACCATCACCTAATTAACCTCAACCTTTTTATTCTCTTGGGAAGAAAGATAATTTCTCAGTTACAGGTAGGCAGTTAGATGGAGATGTTCTTCCTCAAATTTTCAATGTTTTCCCCTCTGATACAGCTGTGTCTGCTGTGGACAGCCATTTATATTGTTTAAGGATAAACTGAAATCTTAAAAGCCATAGATTACCCTTGATTTAAAGGCCAAGAATATAGATCACATACAACTGTAGTATAATTTTTTACATTAAACAAAATAACTGCATTCAGCCACGGATGTTTCTAGCCAGCTTTTCCATCACCAATTTATGACTGTTACGTCAAAACACATTTGCTGTGTTTTTCTCTTTCCACAGACCTGCAGTAGTGGAAAGGTGAACTGTAGTTTGGTCTTTTCACCGTCACGGCAGAGTAAGAAGCAATGAGAGCTCCTTCCCTAGGCCCTGTACCTCCTACAAGTCCACAGCCCGGCTGTGCACATAGGAAAATGTGTGAGTGCTGTAACTCTGTCTCCTCCACTTCCGAAGCAGAAGAATTGAGGTACATCTGGAGAGCTGTTCGGTTTATTTTGCACAAGCTACGTGGCAAAGCTTAAGCTGGAGACACTGTCAACCAGCAAGGGTTTGTATGCCTGCTCTTCTTTCACAAGGTGCATTCAGAAACTGGAAACAGTGCATAGGGGATGGTGAGTAGTGGCAATGCCATGGCATGTCTGGGCAGTGGTGCTACCTGCAACTTTGCTCAGATCTGCTAAGTCCAGCTCCATGCTGATTTGAAGGAGCCTTACTGGTTTGATTTGACCACGAAGGGTTTCTTTCTTGTACTGGGCCATGTTTTGACCACTTGCTGCAACTAAATTCACTTTGAAACATCCAGAGAGTAGTGAGTGTCTCTTCATGGCCACTACCAATGGCTGCCAGATCATAATTCCCTTTGTAATCAATGAAAAGCTGTAGGAAGGAGTGTTTTACAGTAGGTATCTAGTTTTATGCAAGTTTAATGCAGGAAGATGCCTTATTAGCAGTCAGTGAACATAAAAACTAAATTCACACTCATAAACCAGGGAGAGATTTTGGACACATTCACTGAGCCATAGGTATCAAGAAGTTAGAGGATATAAATAGCAGTGAATGCAGTATGCTAATCTGAATGGTTGGGAATGAATATCAGAGGTGTTTGTTGCTGCTCCCTTCAGAGCAGTCTCTGTTCTGACAAACCACTGAGGAAGACCAATGACGCTCTGTAAGGCCTTGTAGGTTTGTACCCTACAGGCTCCTAGGAAAGGAGAACTGTGGAAAGTAACAAAGGAATGTGTGGAGTTCTGTCTGATGGGTCAGAACAGTGTTTAGGGAGGGATTAGCAAGAGGCCTGTAGGTGTACCAAAATGCCATGCGCTCAGGGAAGGGGCAGAGTGAGAATCTCTTTTGACTTGTGGCTGGCTGGAGATGGTGGTATGATTTTGAGTGAGACCTCATGTCACACAGAATGGGTAAGGTTGAAAAGGACTGCAGTGGATTGTCTGGTCCAACCTCCCTGCTCAGACAGGGTCATCGTAGAGCACACGGCACAGGATTTCATCCAGATACTTCTGGAATTCCTCCAGTGGGGGAGACTGGAAGGCAATCTGTTCCAGCGCTCAGTCACCCTCACAGTAAAGAAGTTCTTCTTCGTATTTAGGCTGAACTTCCTGTACATCAGTTTCTGCCCATTGCCTCTTGTCCTGTTACTCAGCACCACAGAGCAGAGCCTGGTCCATCCTCTGACACCTCCCTTCCGATACTGACAGACATTTATATGAACCCCTCTCAGTCATCTCCTCTTGGCTGGACAGCCCCAGCTCCCTCAGTCTTTCCTCATGAGATGCTCCAGTCCCTCCATCATCTTTGTCAACCCCCACCAGACCCACTCCAGGAGCTCCATGTCTCTCTTGCTCCATCATTCCCTGCAACTGGAGGGACAGAAATGAACCCAACTTGTGCTCCAGATCCCTTGATCTGTTGACCTAAGGGCCTGAGATTCCTCTTGATTGTTTGCAACCTTCTTGTTGGGACCCTGTCACTGCCTACCTGGAAAACCAGTAGAGGATAATAATCAATGGGCCGTAGCAGGCTGGGAGGTTTCTCGGTGATGTCTCTTGTGCGGGCCCCAGGGAGGCGATGCAACTCCTAGTGGGTTGGGTCTGGTCGGTGTATCAGGCCCTCCCTTCCCCTCAGACTTTATTTTCTGACTGCAAATGACTCCTACCTTCCTTTTTTTCTTCATGGAGGAGGTTTTGATGCTGGGGGTAGGCTGCCCAGTCCTAGGTGATGCCTCCATCTTGGAAGAACCTTCATCCATGTACACATTTCCCCAGTCCTCGTTTCTGCTGGTTCTCAGATTCCAGGGCCTCCTACTGATTTTATAGAGGCACCTGGGAAGGTGAAGTAAGTCATGAGGGGAACCACCTGCCACCCCAAGCAGAACCCATTTCCACTCCACACAGTCCTTCCTTGGTTGGGAAGGCGCTACAGGAGGGCTAGGTCTGACCTCCTCCTGAAGGCAAGGTCAGCCATGAGGCCAGACCAAGTTGCTCAGAGTTTTTGTTTGGTCTGCTGTAGTGAACCTTCAAGAGTGGAGATGATGCAGCCTCCCTGGGACACTGCTTCACTGCTTTTCTTCTACCCAGAAATCACACTAAAAGTAAAAATGCATCTTTTCAATTGTTTCTCCAGTTTCAACATGATTTTGCTTGGACTCAGTGCTTCCCAGAACTCCACATAGATTTCTCACATCTATTCATAAAAGACTCAAATCCGCTGCGGATGCAGCACCGAGATTGCATTGACCTGTCAATGGGAGTCCATAAGCAATGAATGTTTTTTGCTACCGGAAGTCAGAAAATGAAGTCTTAGCTTCTAGAGGAGTCTGGGTTCAAGCACCACTAGCTGCAGTAGGTAGCAAGAATGTGTGTGTCATTTAAAAAAGAGGCGGTTGGTCAAGAGCATGTTGAAAGCATCACATGTTTGGAGAAAGAACCTCTGCACTTGGGAGGTAACTGAAGAAACAAGACAAGGAGATGTTTTGCCACTCACATAATTTAAGCTCTGTTGTTTTGAGATGGTTTTACCACACAGAATACTTTTTCAAATGATGACAATGCAGAGTGTTTCCAGCACATGGCTGGATAATCTTAGCCATAGCTGCACTATTCAGACCTTGTCGATGCACTGTCTGTAGAAAAGGTTTTTGTCAGGAAAAAGCACAGTATTCTTCCTTCTCAGGAGTATATTTCACACTCTAAAGTGATTTCTTTAGTAAGATTGAATAAATTCTAGTTTACTAGATTTGATTTCTAAAGAAATGTAAGGAACAGAGTACAGCTAAGTGACAGAGAAGTTGCCTTGGCATTTTGTGTTTATTTGCCATCAGTTACTTCCATATTAAATTGCTCCATTTACAAGCTAGTATAATTTTTTTCCTAAGTGCCTGCTGCTCCGTCTAGTTGTGGAAAATGAAGCTCAGTTGTTTATGACCTGTGCTGTACCTCATCACTAACCTTCAGCAAATGTACAAGTTCTGGAATGAGAATAAAGCTTTACCGGTGGTAGCACAGCATGAGGCAAAGTATAATGCATATTACTGTGGTGCACCTGTGCTGGCTTTCCCTTGCTTATTGGGATAAAAAGTGCGCTTTATTAGCAGGCAAACAGGTAAAGCTTAAGAGGCCAATCTTCTCTGCTTGGCATATGGGGCTCCCATTAACATTAGTGAGTAAAATGGATATATTTTGACAAGAGAGCAGGGACTTGAGGGAACAGATAAGTGCAGAAACCATGTGACACTTTCACAGTCGCTTTTCTGACCAAAATTGAACTTTTTGAGTCTCTAAACGCAAAGATTGCATAATGTGTTTTTATTACTTAATAACTGTCAAAAACCTAGTGAAGAAACCAGGTCTAGTCTTTATCCTTGAAAGAACAAGATGCCAACTTCTCCCCAGCCTGTGCTTAGGCCTGTCCTCAGTAAAGCACCTCTTTGAAACCTTTCCCACACTCATAACAGTTATCTTCTTGGTTTTGTCTTCCCTGTGGAAATTATTAATTAAAAATTCTTTAAGAGGGAAGCTTTTGTCACTATCTAGATATCTCAGATTTTTTTGCACCTTCTGAAGGCTGTAGATGCATGAAAGAAGGTGTGGGAGAAGGATGAAGATCACAGATTTTCTTCTAGTGGTGGACAGAGGTGTTGTGGCTTTGTGATCTCCAGCAGCCTTTCGTGTCACAGCCTGTGCAGACCGGACCTGCTGTGCGGGTAGATGCTCTGTGATGGCTGGAGGGAAGGGATCAGTGTCTCCCTGAAATGACAACGGTGGCAAGCATTTCCCCAGTGTTCAGTTTAGGCAAAGACAATTCTCTGGATGTCCTTCTGCACATGTACAATAGATCTGTCTTCCCAATTTCTCACTGAGAGTTAGATCCTGAATTTTTAACTTGACTGGATAAGACAACTACCCAGAAGAAATGAGAGATCAGCTGAGGAGGTTTCTAAACTAGGTTTGCTGGGGAGCCTCAGGCTTATTCTGGCTTTTCAGGATGCAGCACTAGCCAAGAACATTTATTCCCATTTCCACTTGGCAAAGAAGAGTTTTTTCCCCCTCTCTTTTCTTTCAGCTATGGGCTTCATTGCAATTACTTCTTTTCTGTCTTTCCAAAATCCAATTACTGAAAAGCTACTTTTTGGATGCCCTTAGCCAATACCCTGAGTGTCCATTTAAAACAGCTAGACACAGATATGATGTATAACAGCTTTTTGGTTCAGTGGCAAAACTGAATCCAATCCAGATGAACCTGAATCAGGCAGTTTAATAAGTTTTTTACAAAGTTAACAAAAAGTTATTTATATTCTACATCCAAAGAAAAAAAGCTTAAATATTTGATGATTTCTTTCCCAATTTTTTTAGTAGGTATTTTTTTCAATCATAACACATTTTCATTTCCTAGTGGAAAAGCTATTTTTAGAAAAAAACTCACTTTGGAATCTCACATTTTATATACTAAAAACTGTTTCAACATTTAAAAAAAGAAAAAAACCCCTCCCCCTACCTTTTCTGAGCACAATAACAGGAACTGCCTGCAGTCCTCGGTGCCCCAGTTTGTGAGTGAAGGTAGCCCTGCAGGGGTGGGGCTGCATAGCCCTTCCTGGAGGGAGATGGTGGGTGGTGCCAGAGACTGCTGTGCCCAGCGCCAGTGGTCTGCTCTGTCCTGCGTGTGTTGCTGCTGTGCTCCACAGACTTGCTCAATTGAGTTCAAATATTTTTCCAGGCTCACCTCAATGTGCTGCATTTGTGTCTATGAAGCTCTTGTGATTACATGTTAGGCAGGGCATGATTAAAGAAGACCCTACTTTCCTGCTGCCCAGCTAAGCTTCACGAACTTCTGGGTAAATTCAAAGCCTGGTTACTTTTTTAGTGTGTCTGCTGGGGAGATGGCTTCCTGACACATTTGAGATCTTTTGTCACTTGGAAACATTGAACCAATTTAGTTAACGTTTTAATTTTTGTTGGATTTATAATTGTGGTCATGTGTCAAGAAGTCAGTTTAGACAGCTTGGTAAGCTGTAAAAGCTAGCAACAAATCGAATCAAGTGACTATCCTTTCATTTCAACGTCTTTTTCTCTCCTTGTTTCAAGCCCAGAAGGAGGCCTTAAAGTTGATGAGAAGATAAATTCAATTATACTTGAAGCTAACTTTGGCTCTTCGCTCTCATACTACCTTTCCCCATCTTTGCCATCCATCCTATTGCAATCGTTTAGATTTGCCTCAATAGTAGTTTGCCTATTAGCTTTGCTAATGAATTTACTACTGCAGAAGACCACTTGCAAGGCTGTCCTAAATATAATGAATGTAATTATTTAGCACAAAACCAGGGCAGCATCTTTTTCTCTGTTGACAAGAATAATTCTTTATTCTCTCATTAGCTATGTGCTTTGGTCTCAGTAAACTAGTTATTGACCTGCTCATTTAAGGAGCTTCACTCTAAATGCTTCTTCCCTTATTTAACTCAGACAAGTTCCTCTAATTTCCCCTCACCATGCAATGCTAGCCCGTAAAATGTAACCATTGTTCATTTGTTGTGAAGAGAGCTGGAAGACAGGAAGCTATTCTTAGATGGATGCTCAGCCTCCTGAGCCCTGCTTGCTTGTCCCTGGTTATAATGGATACAAAACTGTATGGGGCTTAGTAGACATCATGTAAACTCTATGGAAAATCTGAGCCAATGAATCATGGAGACAGACCCCCACTGAGCATTGTGTGTCTGAATAGACTGCAAATAGATAGAAAAGCAGCTTAAGCGAGTGGCTTTCATATGACAAGAATGCATAAATTAGAAATGAATTGGGAGTATCTGTTGTTCTAAAGCAGTTGGATTTTTACTTTCTTTATCATTTTCCTCTTGTAAGAAACCACTAATTACTCAAACTACACTGAAGACTGGTGCAGAGTTTTTGTATGTGTGTGGGTTTTGTTGCTCTTTAAGCCTTCTCCTCTGCTCAGCCTGTCTGTGCCATCCCATGCTGCCTCCCCAGCAGCTGTACAGCTACCTCATTCCATCTAGCAGTGTCTGTTGGGGCATCCTGGGAGACTCCCACCTGGAGCATGACATTGATCCCTGGGGAAAGCAGGAATCCAGTGGTGTCAGGTCTGTAGAGGTGTATGTCCCCGGCCCCAGCCAGGAGCACAGCACCAGCTGAACTGGGGTTATCCCTTGGCAGAGGCAGCAGCCTCTCATCTCACCCTTGCAGTACTCAGCACTGAGCAGCAGTCGGTTGCCTTCTGTTCTCCCTGGGCTATTTAGGACCCCCATCAGGGGGGTCCTGACCATCAGTGAATAAAAGCACATGGTATTTCCAGGCAGACTTCTCCTGAAATCAGCCATTGCTTGACCAGTGGGGACATCCCAGGGGCACAAAGGACCAGAGCCTGCTTGGTCTCCCATCTGTCCTAAGTCAATGGGTGGGCTATAGGTAGAGAGGCTGAGATTGCAGGGCCATGTAATGAAGGCAAGGATGAGGAGAGTGCAAAATCCCAAGACATAGCCTTTCCCCAGCCTCATGGTAAAAGCCTCCTACCAGAAGGAACTTTTTGCATAGGGATTCAGTAGGCTCCTCCGAGAGGGATATTCACTTGCTACTTCCATGGTCTGGAAGTGGGAAGTAGTCAGCATTCACAGCCCCATCTCCTGCTGATCTGATTAGTGACAGCAAGTGAAACACCCAAGGAGCAGCTGCCATCTCTGCATCCCAGCTTTCTCTGCGGCAGCATCGTAGATCAAAGGCCAGGAGTGGTAAGGGTATGTCCTTCCCCACTGCCTTTCTAGCTGGGGCCCAGTGCATCATCCAAGCTGTACCTCTGGAGCACTCTGTCTCCCACTGCAGCCCTGTGCAGCCCCTGCTAGGTGCAGCTTGCCAGGGATGCAGAGGGCCCTCTGCCAGTAGCAGCTCCAGTATGGGAGAGGGAGTGGAGGATGGTGATGGTGTGGCAGAGACAGGGCAGCCTGAAGGAGGACTGGCAGTTCTGGTGCAAGCTCACCTGCCAGCTGGGAAAGGGACGTTTCACCTGGAGATAGTGCCATGTGGACTGTGGCTGCTCTCATGCCTCCTGCATATGGTGAGCTGGTCTCATAGACAGGGTTATGGTGCTTTCAGGTCTCAGAGAGCAGGGTCAGGTGTTTGCAGGAGGAGTGCTGCTGCTGGCCCCCACCTTCTGCTCAGCAGGAGCAGAAGTCATCTCTCCTCTGAGGCAGCTGATGTGGTGGTGGTGGGTCCAGGAGCTGCTGGGTTCAAGGGCTGGCAAATGGGGCTCTGCAGTGGCTGACTGCCGTTTCGTTGCTTGCTTTTTGATTGTTTTCTGACTTTTTTTCTGTGCCTTTTTTGTTAACTTTGCTATTTCCTAAAATGAAATATCCTGTCTCTAATTGTTCACAGATTGTGATAATAGACTGTGGGCAGATGGCCCATGGTTTGTGGTCCAGCAATGATATGAGAGAGACAGCAACCCTCAGTTGTGTTTATAAATACTGGTGCTGAAGTGTCGCTGTTTCCTGTGGCCCAGTGTGGGCTACATTCCCTCCTGCTGTAATGATCTGGGTTTCTCACTGTGTCCCTTATGCCAGAGGCCCACACGAGGTCCCTGGCCATCTATAATCTGTATGGCCTCTGATGGGTCTCCAGATGGGCCCTGGGGTTGGCATCACTTTGCTAGGGAAGCAAAGAGGTCTGTGTCTTTTCAGGTGGGAGGAAGGTGACACCTGAGGGACCTGACTAAAAATGGAGGGGAGGAGAACAGGCAGGACAGCTGAGAGACCCAGTTTGGGGGGCTGACACCCTACAGTGAGGGCAGGCTGGAAATGAAGGGGCTGTGCCTGTGGGCAACCTGTCAGACTCTGTGTCCCAGGGATGCATCTCCTCATCCAGCACCTCTGCTGACGGTATTCCAAAAGCCAGTGCCAGGAGTGCCACTGCCCTGTCCGAAAGACAGTTCAGCTTCTTGTGAAGCCGTTGTCCTGTGTGGGCTGGGGAGCTGCTCCAGGGCAGCAGGGGGGGCATGAACCACCCTGTGTATATGTTCGCTGGCTGCGGTGTGTCTGTGTTGGGACAACTGTAACAGCTCTATGGAAATGTGGCTCGTACAGCATAATGTAAAAAAACATCAGATTTTGTATTAGAAGTGACTATAAATTACAAACTTACACACTGCAGAAAGTCAGTGCGAGGTATTTTACAAGGGCATGTAGTGATAGGACAAGGTGCAATTGGTTTAAACTGAAAGAAGATAGGTTTAGATCCGATATCAGGAGGAAATTCTGTACTGTGAGGGTGGTGAGACTCTGGAACAGGTTGCCCAGAAAAGCTGTGGATGCCCTGTCCAGAGAAGTGTTCAAGGCCAGGCTGAATGGGACTTTTGAGCAACTCAGTCTAGCGTAAGGTTCACTGCCCATGGCAGGGGCGTTGGAAATAAATGATCTTTAAGTTCCTTTCCAACTCAAGCCAGTCTGTGATTCTATGGTTTATATTTAAGAAGGGAAAATAAGGCACTGTATTTTAGCTGCCTGGCTTTCTCAAAGTTATCCTTAAAATTCTAATATTTTTGATAGTAAAGCTTTTAGTCAAGTATATGATATGAGGCAGCTTACTTTCAAGGTGTTTTTCCATTTCTCCTAGATAGATTAAAAAAAAAAAAAAACAGCTTTATTTTAAGCTAGCATTTGTCTGTTTGAATGTAATTATGCTGCAAAAACTTAGCAATAAACACCTTCACCTTAGGGAAAGGTTAACAGTTTCATTGCATTTTTATGTTTAAATAATGATGTTTTAATGTATCTTTTTCTTGACTGTAATTCCAGCTGTCTTTATAAGAGTAACTTGTCTTGTCAGTGCATGAATTCTCAGATAAAAATTAGACAAATTATGAAGAAGTCTATGTCAGCAGAGAGCAGGCAACAGGACAAGGCGGCATGACTAAAATGTATTGTTCAGAACAGTCTTCAGCCTGAGATTTAGAAGGCTGTGTATCCTCATTCTGTTACAAACTGTTTAATTACAGGTTCTATGGGGCTTGTTGGTGTGTGTGATTTGCAGGACCAGGTCTCAGTTCCCGAGTCGTGACTCATGGAGCTTCCCACCATGGTGTGGCTCTGCCAAAGACGGGAGATGCACAAATGTAAAAATGCTGTGTGAGGCACTGAACTGGTCCCTGATGCCCTGCAGAACCTGAAAAGACTTTTCTTTGGGTCTTGTTGAGGACACTGTAGGGAGTTCTCTTTTTCTTGACTTCCTGCACCCTGAAAGGCAGACTTAGTTTGGCAGCATTTTTCTAATGGCCCCAAGTTTCACTTGTAATGGCAATAGCGACAGGAAGGTAATGTGTAGGTAACATGAACCCTTCTCAGTCCTCAGCACAGGGAGTGTAGTCCTGTCACATCATGTTTTTCCGACTGGTCAGTACCTTTCTAGCTCTTTTAGCTGTTCTTTGCAAATCCTCATTAGTTATTTCATGTGAAACATCAGTAAGGAAAGAAAACAGTGTGATTGAAGTCACTTAATTCTACAGAGCTCTTTCTATTTCTTAACAGTCACTGTTTTTCCATGAAAAATGGTGTGGCACTGAAATATTAGACTGTAAATTGCAAGAGGAAGATTAATATGTCTTCTATCTTGGCAAGTTTTCTGTTATATCACTAGCACTGAGATCTAAAGTGTAGCTTGTTTTTCAAGGTTTTATATAACTCACAGAAACTTTGATTTGATGCACACAATCTTAGTGTCTCTCTTCCCCTGCTCGACTGGTCTTTAATGCAGGTTTGGTTAGATTTATTTAACTGCATTTTAGCTGAATCAACTGTGTATCAAGTGATTACCTGTAATATCGTTACAGCACTTCCACAATTAAGTAATTGCTAAAATAAGAAGCGGGGCAAAACATGATGAGCATATATTAGGAAACAGTGCTGAGTTATGAGTTCTGCCTGTGCAAGACAGCAATGCATAAAGGCATTCCCCAAGATTTATATTTGAAAAAGTGAACACAAAAGATGAAGGGTTTAGTATCATTTTTACTTTTAGAGGGAATGTCCTTTTGAGGGTTAAGGTGCAAGCTGTTTCTTCATCTCTAGCAGTGGGCTTTGCCTCCCACCCACTAAGAGAAGAAAGTGCCCTGCGACACTGTGTGGACCTTTGGTGAAGTTACCTTTTTTAGTTGCTCTTCAGGAAGCCTTTTCTTGTTCCAGCTTGTGAGACTCTCAGGTAGTCTTGTCAGAGCTGTTATTTCCAGCTTCATTGTCCACTTGTGGTAGGTTGCGTGAGTACAGGACCCTCCTGTACAGTGGAGAACACAGGGACACGTGTCCCCATCACAGACATCTTACTGTTTAGCAGGAAGCGGAAAGGGAGACAAAAAGCCCTGTCATCACATAGGCTTGTGCTGTGTGATAACCTTGAATCCATAATTTATTTTTCTTCTCTGCAAATACATATTTGTAGCTAAAACCATCCTTTCAAGCGTCTCTCATGAGACTGATAATTTCTTGGCATTCCAAGAGAAGGGGGTCACTGGTGTTCAGAGGAGCAGCTGAAGTAGCAGCATTATACAAAGCATAAACACTTTCAGAGTCAGTAAATGAAAGCGATGTACTTTGCTCCAATACTCATCAAACAGAAAGAAGAATCTGTCTCAGCATGCTGTAGGATGATCATTAATTTTTAATAGTGTTAATGTTTATTAGTGACAGATGATTGACTTTAAGTGCCTTATGAATAATAAATAAATGATGTGGATTTTGGGCATCTGCCTTAGATTTGCATGCAAAGCCAGTGGGACTAACCTTCACAGTCTGAGAGAAGTGTAGCTTCAATTCCTCAATATATGCTGTAACACAGACTGTAAGACTTCTTGGGCTTTAGCTCTGATAAACCGGGAAGGCCTTTCTGTCCCCTTTCTTAGGACACACCGACTGCTTAGCGGCTTCAGGGTGAGAGGGGAGCTCACTGCAGCTCTTTTGGCTAGGGCAGAACTGCTGGAAGGTGCATTATTCACTCTGAGGCTCTGCTGGATTTCATAACACTTAAACACCTGTGTCCATCAAACAGAACGCACAGGATCACAGCTAGAGCTGCTCTTGACTTTGTAATTTCATTGACTGACAGTTTAATATCTATTTATTTTCACATCTGACTCTGGTATAGACAGGCTGGCATCCTGAATGTCAGGATATTATGCTGACAACTGTGTTTTTTCATTACTATAGGAAAAAAAGGATTCTTCGTAAGTAAAGAGGTTCTTTTCAGGCTCAGCAACTGTAATAAAGACCAAATTATACTTCATATAAATTTGGTAGTAATGAGTGATAGGTTATGTGTACATATTTATACAGGAACAAGGGCACACAGTTTACAACTTTCTAGTAATCTGTCTCTTCAATCCTGTGAAATGCCATGTAATCATATTGTTTAAATAGCTGGAACAACTGCCTTTACCACAGACTCTCATAAGCAGCACGATCTTTGCTTAAATTAGATGTTTAAAATTGATCTCTTATTTTGATCCAATTTTGCTTTCTAAACAGAAACAAGTGGCTTATCGCATCTAAATTCTACAATATTTGAAGCTGCTTAAGAGAATGTTTTGAGAAAAGAGAAGTATGTGTGTTTTGGTGAGGCTGTGCTGATGTTTAGAGAAAAAAGGGTAAAATTGCTTTCATATTGGGCACTGGCCAAATGGCTGATGACTCTGTAATAATGTTCTCCAGATGTTAGGCAGTTAAACCAGACCAAAATGCTGTTACTAACTTATTGTTATTTAGCATTTACTATATAAACAGAATATTTGTATTTAATTCCACTTTAGTTCAATGGATTGTGATTAATATCGTAATTACCCCAATTCAGAGAACTTTTTAGACCAGACTCTTCTGTGTTTTCTCAGAGCTTAGCACACCGTACATCAGCCCTAATTACATGGTGTATCTGACTGGGATCTGCCCTGTAATCACATGCCCTAGTGTACCCTGAACTACTGGGTGTTGTGTCAGCAAGGAGCAGACACAACTGCACTGTGTAAAACATTTCAAGACACTGAAATTAAATTGCATTTTATCTGGGGAAAAAAAAGAATTGCTCTCAAAATTCACAGCCTTTAGCTGGTCATCAGGTGACATGAAATCATCAGAACTTGTCTGATTTCTCAGCAGTCACAGCATTAATTACTTTCATCGATGAAACACCTTGCTTATGATTTTTGAAGATTTTTTATTATGCCTAAGTGCCTTCTCTGTTTCAGGGTGTAGTCAGAGCATGACAGTGTTGCACACATGTGGCCAGGGGATGTGGCACTCTGCTGACAGGATATAGGGCATCCCAGTCTCTTTTGGGTGTGCAGATACTCCCACAGTAGTGCCTCTTACTGCACCACATCTGGTCTCCCTTGCCCAGCCCCGGCTTGGTCTGTACACCCATCATCAGCCTGGCCTGCTGCTCTTGAGCACGGGTAGAAGTCTAGGCTGGGTCATCTTTAAGGGTGGGAATCTAGGCTACTCCTGTTCCTGGGGAGGCACATCAGTGCCCACAGTGGGTTTCTGCATTGCACTTGGAGAAATCATGGCACAGCTTGCACACTCAGAGAGCCTTGGGTGTCTCACATCCCTTCAGGAACCAGCTGGAGGTGACAGCACGCCTCGCTTTTCCCCAATGTGTCCCTGGAATTAGTGACCTCACTGTTCTCAGACACTTCAAAATCCTCAAAAATCAGTCCTCTGGCACGTATTTGGGTGCTTTGCTGTTTGTCTCTGATGCACAGAGACCCACCTTGGTGGTCAAAGGTAAAGAGAACACAGTGTTTGTACCTTTTGGAGTACATAACCATCAGGGTCAGATTTTGCATGATAAAAGCAAAACCGATTTCTGTGCAGCCAATCAAAGGGGCAATATTTTAAGCCCTGGTAAGGGCTTTGTGCTCTGCTTCCATTTACAGCAATGTCAAGAGTATAGCAAGGACAAATGGGAATCATGCGTGATCATAATGTTCCTATTTATATACACATAAAATAGAACAGGCTTTTAAAAGCTAATACAATTTTCTATTATAATGATAACCTTAATAAAAATATGGTTTCACTACAAAGATATAAACAAATACAATAGAAAGTGAGATAATGCCATAGAATGGATGCATTATTTTTGGAATTTGAAGGACACCTGCCAGAAAACATTTACCAACTTGTGCAATCCACAGCAAATGAAATACAAACTTACCTTCTGCTGTTGCCTGGATATAACATATTTACTGTGCAGTTTTCTTATTGCTGTGGATTTCTAAGATAATTAGTCGTTGTTGTTTAGTGTATAGTATCTGACCTAGAATTTACCAGGACTTACTAAACAAATGTTGAAATGAGAAAAGAGATAGTACTCTTCTTTTTAATTCATTGGAAGATGCAAAACAGATAAATAATGTGTGTTTCCACTGTGGAGCCCTACATGAGCTAGATATGTTATAATTATCTTAAGCATTTTATTGAAGTCTTCTGTTCAGATTTTGCATATACTTTGCTGCTAGCTCAATTGAAATGAACTGCAGTATCAAAGTAAAAACAAGGTTGGTCTCCTTTAATTACGAATGTTATAAATGTTGTGGATGAAGGAAGAGCTCACCAAAACACATCCTATGAACATTGTATCTGTGCATCTAGAATGTGTTTTTAGAAAATATTACAGATTTTATTTATGAAATTAGCCTTCTTCCTCTTATGACATAATTTGTCCTTTCTATCTTTGCTTCTTTTGCTGAAATCACAAAATACTAAAATTCTCATAAGACATTGGTTTTCTTTATAGCTTCCATTTCAGTTCTTTGCTGATTGTGTATGTGTTCCTTTTAATCATTTAGCAGCCTTTTGCCACATAAATAACCAGTCCTTTCTCGCATTATGATATACCATCACCATGAGTGCCAGAGTGGATTGCTGGATGGTGTTTATTGTCATGTGTTACTTTACCAGGTCTTTACTTGTCCATGTTCTTGGCACATTGGCAATCTGCTGATTTTCCCTTCTCTTGGTGCTGAAGGATGTCCAGGGAAAAGGACTCAACTCCCACCAGGTGCTGAGGTGGCTGAGCTATAACGTGTACTAGCCAGGAGCAGGAAGGTCCCTGGGGTAGAAAATGCAGGGTAAGAAAATGCAGAATTAAAAAAATTCAAGGATGGCTTGTGTCTTTGTTGTTGCTGGGTGGCTCCTGCCTTCTGTCCAGTTTAAGGATGTCAGAACTTGAGCTTCTTCCTCTTAGGGGTGACAGGAGCAAGAAGGAATGAGAAATGTTTGTTTCTTGTTTTCTCAGGTGTGGTTTATGATGCCCAGTACATTTGGAGGTGGGCTTGGAGTATTTGGCAGGGGAGGGAGGACCTGGAGGCCAGAACTGTCTCACCAGTGTAGGAAAATTTGGAGCATGGCTCTGCTAAGAGCTGAAAGGGGATGAGTGCTGAGCTGCCATGTCTTCTGGGGGTCTGGGGCAGCAAGTGGGGTGTCAGGGCACAAGGCTACACATGCAGCCCCTGGAGCAGCAGCCAGGGCTCCAGCACACCAAGACACGGTGCTGCCCGAAGCAGCAGCCTGCTTGTGCACAGCTGTGTCTGGAATGGGCCCTGGGAAATGGTTGCAACATAGGCAGAATCAATACACCTACCTTTACTCAAGTTCCACTGCCTTTCCCTCCCTGAAAAAGTGTGGGTTTTTTTCTGGTGCTCCCAGTTGTGATTTTACAGATTATCAGGGCAATATAACATAGATGCTTTCATTATTACAGAAAATGCAGTTAGGTATGTAAAATGTCAGTCTGAATGCTTCCTTTGCCTGTGTGATGTAGGTTTAAATCTTGAGCAGGGCATGTGATTTCAACTTGCCTTGAGCATAATAAGGAAGTAATTACTCAGCTATTGAGAAAGGTCCTAATATCATTACAGCCTGAATGTCCAGGCAGTATCTGCCTATTATTTGAAATGGTTTCAAAATATTTGAAAAAAAAAACCAAACCGAAACCCTCAAATTCAAGTCACATGGGAAGAATATGAGTTATCATAAAAAAGTGTTACGAGATAATTCTAAATGTCAGTTTAGCATATTTTAGCCTATTGGATCTTTATACAGAGCTGAATAACATCTTTCATGAAGTAAATGTCTTTTTGGTAAACTGAAAGGGACAATAATATTTAAAGGTCAGTTCACATGGAGAGCTGGTTCTAGTTATTGTTATTAAAGATCCAGCTGTATTACCTTTACACAACATTACCCCACAAATCCTTATTAAAACTGCAAAAGCAAACCATATCTTTCCTTCTTTTCCTCCCCCCTCCTCCTTCCTGCCACAATCCTGAGATCCTTGATTCTGCCTTCTCTTTGTATGTAACAATTTCTCTAGTGAATAGCACTGGATGATCCTCACCCTGCTTCTGCCACGCTGCATCCAAAAGAGTCATACATTATAGTTGCTGTCAGTGCTGCCAGCTAGAAAAAGCCCTCTCATTTCTACATTACATTTCAGCCTCCCACGTATGACATGAGCTACCCTGCAAACAGTTGTTTAATAGTTTTCAGCTGCTTAGGAAATGGTAGTTGATTTCAAAGGGGTTTTTTATTCAGAAAGAAGTTGCAGTAGTGTGTTGTGTGCCTGCTGCTGTGTTTGAGTGGAAGCAGGCTGTCTGTCTGCCCATCGCACTGCCCACCCAGCCGTGACCAATTGGTGTAAATAATCTGCACAATGCCATGGTTCATTTATGCACAAGCACCCCCTCCCCAGAAAACTCTCCTGGGAGGGATTCTCTTGTAGGGTGCATGTCTCCCAGGGCTGGGGGCTCGGGGGGCTGTGCTGCAGGCTAGCAGCATGGGGCAGGCACAGGGCTCTGTGCCCCTGCATGCCATGAGGTGACTGTCCCGGGCGCATGGCTGGGGGCTTCCTCTCACAGCCCTCTGCCAGTGCCCAGGCTGTGCTCTGCTTGGGTCGGTCTCCTCTTGTCTCTTAGCCACTGCTCACAGGCGTGGGCTGTGAGGGAGGCCTGCTGCATGGGATGGAAGAGTTTGCTCTGCATTCATGTCTGTATCTGGATGCTTCTCTGGGCTGTGCTCGCAGCCCTTTTGTTACCAAGACGGCCTTGAACAAAGAGGCAATCAGTTGGTTTTGCTGAGGATCCCGGAGGGGAAGTTGCTGCCGGGGTCTGGTGCTGCAGAGGAGGGTGTTGGCATGAGTGAGGTAGCTGGCCAGGAAGTAAAACAGAAGTGGAAAAGCAATGACCATAATATGGAGATGGGATCATATTTTCTTTCTTCACAGCTAGAGAAACCCAAGTGATTTAGGAGCCCTTTCAGTCAAGGTGGACATAGAGCGGGGCTGGGGCAGGCTGTTACCTGGCTCCTGGGCACGCAGAGGATGAGCAGGGACAGGATGTGCCAGGCCCTGTTCCTGATGGGCAATTCAGATGTAAGCCTCATATTTTAACATACAGAGAGAGTTTAGGTAAAGACATATGAACTGTGCTGTGTCTGATGGTGGCAGTGCTGGGGGCAGCCTGGCAGCCCTTTCCTTCAGTAGTGGAGATATATCCAGTGTGCCCAGAAACAATGAAGGACAGTTGCACAATGTTCAGTGCAGTGAGTGCTTCTCTGTGCTGAACAACTCTACTAAATGCAATATGCAGTTTGTAAAATGGCTTCCATGGAGAGACTGCAAAAGCTGAGTGTCAGATTTTTTATCCTAAGAAACCTCAAAAAAAAAAGTGCCACAGTTTCTGTTTTCCCAAAAGCAGAAATGTGACGTTGTGCAAACAGAATGGTGTGCTGCAAGCTGTGGCTTTGATGAGACATACCCGTGCCGTTACCTAATGCCTTGTTACTGCTCAGTGAACATGAGGATTTGATGGGTAGTGCATCCATGACCATGGACTCCAGAGAGAGCTGTTGGTCAAGGCAGAACACCGCTTTGCCTGTAAAATGTTTGTCCAGAATCAGGACAGGTCCTTGGATACAAGTTAATTACCCAAATTACCCAATGGCGACAATCAGGAAAATCACCTGCTTGGAAAAGGAGACCCAGTGTATGGCTGCTTCCATACAGTGTTGTCCAGGAGCTGATCATGGCTTTGGGAGAGGGAAGGGGACTTGAGAGCTTCCAGGCATCTCTTCTGCTCCAGCAGGTGCCTTGCTTCCCCGAGAGCTGCCTTCACATCTGAGAGCAGTCTGAAAGGTTTGATCTGGACATACCAGCTTTTGAGTATCAGGGGAGCACAGACAAAGCTCAGCCACAGACAGGCCACTATCTGAGCCACACAAGAGGTTCAGGCTCGAGCAGCTAATACCCGTGCTGTGCCATCTCCAGCCAGCTCTCCTCCTCTCGGCACTGCACAGCAGCCAGTTCTCCTGGCCTAAGCTCGTGCTGCTGTTAAGGCAGCCAGGTTAGCAACAGGCACGCAGGTAACAACAGCACAGGTGGCTGGACAGGGTGGAGGGCAGCTGTGTTGGAAAGTTTTTTGCCCTTGGTTACTTTTTGCAACCCATTAAGCTTGAGGTTGCAGAGATCCAGAACTAGCACTAGCACTGCAGAAATATCCCCTTTCCATTG
This sequence comes from Edolisoma coerulescens, assembly GCA_013397115.1. Taxonomy (NCBI): domain Eukaryota; kingdom Metazoa; phylum Chordata; class Aves; order Passeriformes; family Campephagidae; genus Edolisoma; species Edolisoma coerulescens. The sequence continues at coordinate 1,966,785 of VWZW01007169.1, forward strand.
CTGTGGGAAGCTCCAGTGTGCCAAGCTTTGTGATGCTACTCTAGTAAACAGTAAAAACACATGGAAGCATTCAGCCTTCTGTTTTTCAATGTTCTGGGCTCCTTCATGAGCTCTACATCCATAGTATACCCTTGTAAGAAAATGTGCCTTCCTGTTTGTGTTTTTCAGGGCTGTTTCCAGAGCATCCTAACTTCCTTTCTTTCCTTGTTTCATTTCTGGATGAAAATCCAAACCCACACAAGCACTTAGTTTTCCCTGCTTCTGGTGTCCTTGGCTCCCTCTAAGTGAAAGGCTTTAAAAATGTTTTTTTTTCCCAGCTTAGTATCCTCTCCCCTCTTGTGCTGGTTCACTGATGACCTCACTGGTCTAAATATAGGCTCACCTCCCCCAGGCGCAGGAGAGCAGGACCACACTGCAGCTGTGGAGGCGATGGAAATGTTGCCTTTCCTTTTAGCAGCTATGTTGGCTTCCATGGTTGAAGCCCCGCTGTCTCCAAGCCTGCTGCAGCCTGTGCAGCCCAGGTTGGGTGCTGCAGAGCAGGGTGTCTTCAGAAGTGCTCCTGCCCAGCCTCAGTGCCCTCGCTCGGGGCCTGCAGAAGGCGGAGGTCTGGAGCTGGCCATGAGAGATGGGTAGGGTGGGAAGGCAGGGCTGGGGCTGGGACACCTCTGCCTGCTGGGGAAGGAGGTGGGGACAGCATCTCTGGGGCCTTGGAGGACTCCTCCGGAGGAAACATAGAAACCTGAAAGATGCTCCACCTGTCCTTTACCCCTCCAATAAATGTTGTGCCCTGTGCCCTCTAGATGTGAGAAAGAAAATGTGATTAAAATGGTAAAATGCTTTTATTTGTGAAATATTAGCTTTGTGTAATAGGTATTCTAAAGCAGATACTCATTTAAAGGTTATATTTAATATAGCTCTGCTCCAGTTTTTCTTTTTTATTATTTTCTTATACATCTTTTCACTTTCTAAGGCAATGCTCCAGTGACTACTGCAATATAATAGCTGCTTTCTCTCTCAGTACACAATTTGACAGCATTTATTCTTTCCTTCAGTGAACATAATTACTTCACATATGGAACCTGTGATAGCCTACAGGCATCTGAGAGAAACCAGAATCATACAATCTGTCCCCTTTGTGAGCTTAATTTACATTCACAAGTGTCATTTTAATGGTGCTGGCAACATGTAGGATAAAAATTACAGGTCAGCTGCAGCATGTCACAGGGAACTGTGCTTAAGTCAATAACATGGTATTATTACATTCTGGATAATTTTACAAGGTAGATCTCACAGAAGAAATTTGACCCCTATTTCTTTAGTTTTCTGCCTTTTGGTTTCCTTCATAAGGTAATTCACTTAGAAATGGATGTTGCAAAACTGCAAACATGTTGACAAAGAGGTTAGACTGTAGAAGGCATTTCCAAATCTGAAAGCAACACCTTTCCCTTGCTGTAACTTGTAACAGTGCTTAGAATTACCATGCTCTGGCATATTTAAAAATTTGCACCGTTAATTCTTGAAATTTGTTTTCCTGATCCATGTAATCAAAATACTGAGGGGCATAGCCTTCTGCCTTCTCATTTCATACAGTTGACAGAAATTTGAGCTTTCTGCAACTGAGTATTTTTTAGCCAGCAAAAGCAGTCTCAGGCTAGGTATTTTACAGACATTTTGTACAACAAAAATGGTGAGTGTCACAGAGACATTCTGCATACAAACCTATGAGCAAGTCAGGATTTAATTTTTATATTTATAAGACCTAAAAATAACAGCTCATTTTTTATACAGGCATCTGTAATATAGATAAAGGTGCAATAAATAATCTAATAAACATCGGGTGATTTGTTTTAGTGTAAGCTTGTTTTGGGGTAGAGCACTCAATTCAAATATAAAATCAATCTTATTGACCATCACTGATTATTTTTGGTTTTTATAAACCCCATAATTTACTGCATTTTAAGCTTTCAAAGTTTGTTTAGGGCTTGTACAGTTTGCCCATAGTGCTATGACATTCAAAAAGTCCATATATACACAGACAAGGCAAATACACTCCCAGGTGCCTCCCCCCTGCACACATACCCACACACATCCATTGCCTCAACCACGCAGCCATGTACTCCTCCTGAAATTTGCATCCTCTTGCTGTAAGCACTTTTACTCATTCGAGGAACACAAGGGGGAAAAAAATCTTTTGTCTAATGATTCATTTTCATATCACTGACAGTATTGGAGTTTGAGTGAATTTTTTTAACTAACCCCCCCTTCCACCCTCCTTCCTGAAAAAAAAAAAGGCATCTTTTTCCTCTGAGAAGGCTAGATAGAACATTCTTGAATCTATAGTAAAAAGTATAATAAACTAACAGCAAGGAACTGGATGCATAAATACCTAGATATAGTGAATATGCCCACTACCTGAAGACTTGTAACACGGCTGACGATGAAGCAAAAATGCGTATAAACCCCCCAGATAATTAAAGTTAAAACCAGGAAAATTACAACTTGAGTACATCTCACATTTTTGAGAGTGAAGGTAGTTAGGCACTGGAAAGGATTCCTTTTGAGACTGGTGGAATACCCATCAAAACTTCATGTCTTTCTAAAGGATGTGTCCCACCCTACTGGTGGTCTGATGTGAGAAGTCAGTCAGTTCTGTTTCATTGTCCATGTTTAAGTCCACCCAGGCCTTTAATCCCCTAAAACCACACAGCCAACCTCTGAAGTCTAATGTCAGCCTTTAATTGGGAGAATATGTATTTGGGGCACAGGAAAATTTTCTTGTGTAAGGAAAGTGTCTGTTAGTCATGTTCTTCACAGCCTGGCATAGGAAAGTGTTTGCATTTCAGATACTCTTTACCCTAGCGGGAGGCTCTGGTTTTGTTTCAAGCTCTCATTGCTGCAGGGGTGTAGGCTGGGAAACAAGAGCCACAAAGGGCAGGCTGGAGGTGTTCATTCCACCTCTGGAGCTCTCCCACGCACCCATCTTAGCATAAAAACTCCTGTCACTGATACACATGACAACATATGTGCAAATATTAATATTTTATGTGCCTGATGACCTATTGACCAAACTCTTTTACCACTGGAATATTTGAAACATGACAATTTTTGTTCTTTGTGATGGTCTTGGATAAGCTACAGTTCAGTTGCAAAAAAGTCTCATTTATTCTGTTGGAGATGTGCTGGAGTATCTTGTCTGCCTCTCCTCAGCTTCTGTCTTCTCCTTTGGCTGACATTAAGTTTATTACTTATTTTATTAATGGTTGCCATATCTGGTTTTTCTATTTTAGAGAAAGAAAAATAAAAGAAGAAAAAGAAGTGTTTACAGGGGAGACTTGCAGTCAGGAGCAAGCTGGGTGCAAGGCCCTGCCTGTGAACAGGGATTACTTCTGCTTTTTAAAAGGTAAGGGACACAATCAAGTTTTTGGCCTGACATCCTCTTTTCACCAGTAGAACACAATTGGGCTGATAAATTTTGTGAGAAGAGGCTGAACATGCAGTAGGTGAATTCTGTTGTTGGGCCTAGAACTTGAGCCTTTGAGCTCTCTCTTTTTGTCAGCTTGTGATATCAGGCTCTTTAGACGTCCTTTCTCTGTCACCTCCTGTTGAGCAGATGTTTATTGGTGTGAATACTTATCTTAAGAGCTGCTTTCGTCAACTGAGTTTGGAAAAAGGTTTTGTGTTCATCAGCAATGGTTTTGAACAAAAGTAAAGTCTTTGTGGGTTGGTTTCAGGGAAGTTGCCAGGCAACTGGGAGGTTATAGCTTGTAGTCACACCTGGCGGCTTTTGGACGTAATCAGTTGGGTTTGCTTTGCAAAGTAAAATAAGAAATTACTATGGTGAGATTGCCCGAAATGGAGTTTTTTCCATTTCAGGGAGGAGTTCTGTGCTTGGCTGGGATGATGGTGCTTGGCCATGCTTGCCTGGTGGCACCTGGGGCTCCCTCTGTGCGCTGCAGGCAGCACAGTGCCCCAGTTCAGTCCCTCTGACCCAGTGTGCAGCATCAGGACAGATGCAGGAGCCTGGATTAGTGGAGGCAGTCTTTCATATTGTATTTTCTGAGTGATGGGTAAAGGAACAAATCTACAGATTGAGTGTGTGCTGTTTTAATTTACCACTTAGAGGATGAAGCTGAACAGAGTCTGTGGTTAATATGAATTTTAAAAAGATAATGAGATGTTTTTCTTCCCAAGCTGGCATCCAATCTTATTTTCTTTACTCGTCCTCCACCAAAAAAAACCCCCTACCAAGCTCTTGTCTCCGATTTGTTCATAAATACAATATCAAACACCTCCTCTGTGCCTTTGATGTATGCTCAAATCCGTGTGCCACTGTGTTGATTCATCTGGAGGATGCCCGGCGTGTGAGTGGTTTGGCACAGTGTGGTATGGGAGAGGAATCTGATAGTGAGAAAGGCAGAGGCAACGGCATAATTATGAAGGATTTCTTCCCCTCATACTGCTTCTTGTTATTTATTCTTCTCTCCATGTTTCCCCTGGTTATTTCTCTTCCTGAAATGAAAATAACCTGGCAAGAAAACAATGTTTCCACTCCCATCATTTTTAGGCAAGGAACACCAGGCATGTTTTTTTTAGCATTGCTAACTGAAGGATGATTATTCACCAATATTTTTTGTTGAAGCAAGCAGGCTTGTTAACTGTGGTGACATTTTTAGTGATGCTATGATATCCCAGTGTCATTGTTGCTTGATTTATCAGTGTCTAAAGGATTATTTTGTTGAAAAACTTACCATGGATCTTGTGTTTAAGGCTGACTTTATGTGCGTATGACTACAAGTGTGTGAATTTGTATGAAAATAAGGGACAGAACTGTTAAGATGCTTCTTCTGTTTTGGGCTTTTGGCTCTGTGTCATAAAATACAAACTGGAGCCTTGAATTTCCGTGCTTTAAAATGGCATACTTAAACTGAGAAATACTGTAATTGAGATCAGCTCAGCCACAGCCATCCTACAGTTTGCATCTATTTACTCCCCCTCTTCTCCAAATTCCTGACTCACCTTCTCTTATTCCTATACTTCTACAGGACTACTATTTGCAACCACTGCCTCCCCACCTGCCCCCTCCAGCTATGGACATGGGCTATCCTTGCCCTCCCCAACTAGTTCACCGCCACCTGCTAACCAGGCACACTTTGATCCACTGCTGAGCCTCTGGCTTTTGCACGTGGCTGCCTTGGGTCTTTGAAGGGTTACAGCCAGCGTGGCTGGAGGAGTGGGATGGCAGTCACAATGGGGAGTCTGTGGGGTCACCCTGGCTAGGAAGGAGTGAGGACAAGTAGGGATCCTGTTCCCTTCAAGAGAAAACACTTGGTGAGAAATCCCTTGGAGGAAATCATTGCTGAAGGGTTGGGGATGAGAAGCCCAGGAGCACTTCCCTGCTCCAAGCATTTCTTGCAGAGGAATGCAAGGGTGCAGGTCTGAGGGCGCAGCTCGGTACAGCTCTGGCAGCTGGAGTCTGAAGCAGTGGGTAGAAAAATGTGAACACTGGGTACCTGCTTGGAGATGCAGCAACCACAGACAGTTTGAAAAAACAAAAATTCAAAACTGAAAAGATGTGACCTTGATGCTTTTTAAACTCAGTGAAAGCGAATGTGCTTAGATTTCCTGGGAAAGATGCAATTGGAAATTCTGTGTAAGTGTAAATATATGAAATCCAAAGGAGGTAAAGGTTTTTCCTAATTAGGATAATTAAAACTGAAAAGCAATCTGCAAGCTGAATGCCAGACACAGAGCACCACAGCTCCTTTGCTATAGCAGGAGCAGATTTATTCATGGATTGATGTGTCCTGTTCCTTTTCTCTCCTCCAGCACTCAGGTTGAAACCTCCTGCCTGGGTGAAACCTCTGCATTCCAGGCTGTGTAATCCATCTTGGGCTGTACAGCATTGCTGGTCAAGCCAGTATGATACCTCCCCTTCTTCCTCCCCCTATTCCCCCCTCCTAATTTTTAAAGTGACAAAAACATGCGGTTCTGTCAGTCTTAGAGTGGCTCAGCTCACCCATCATCTCCAGTTCCCCCAAAACTCTCTGGGAAATTCAGGTGCTTTCCAGCTCTCTGAAGCAAGTCCACAGGGTTTGCTGCATTAAATGCAGGCCACAATGTTAAAGTTACATAGATACAAGGGACAAAGCACCCTGTTCTGGGTAGGCCCTCAAAATCAGATCAGCTGTCAAAAAATTGTTTTGTCCTGAAGAGAGAGGTGGCAGAAAGGGAAGGCAGAGCACATTTTAGGGCCACTGAGAGCCCTTTATGTGGGTTCTGGCCATTTAGTGTTCAATAAAACATGAATGCTTACCATAGCAACCACATCAGCCCCTTTCGAGAGAGCCACTGCTTGAATAAAGATGGGGGTTCACTGAAGAAAGTCTAACAAATACATGTTAAAGCTGTACAAGAAAACAGTCTGACTTGAGGAAGCAGACCTGTTTTCCCAGGAAGCATGTAAGAGTTTATGCAATATGCTGCTAGCTTTCCCTGCCTCTGCTGCATGCTTGCATCTGGGAATTGCTGTTATTTGGGTGGCATGGGTAGAGGATGGCAACGGCGAAGGGGTGGGCAACCCCCATGGCCCTGCTGCCTGCACTGCTGGGAGAGTTCGCTGCCCAGAATATTTTGGATCCTTGCCCGTTCAAGCTTCTCTCAAACTCCGCACGTGCACATTGAGTCACTGTTTTCCTGAAATCTCATGCCTGGTAGGTATTTTCCTGAAGTGCACCCTTTTGCTTGAATCCCTGCTTAATCTTACAGAAAGATGCAAACAGTTTTGTAACATCTCTTTGCCTTGGGTAGTCTCAGGGGTGTCTAACAAACTCTTCTGTGGCTTTTTATTCATGTGCCCCAAGAGCAGACTGGGGTCCTCCCTGAGTAAGCAGGTTTGGATATAAAATACTACGAGATCAACCTTCTGGAAAGGGGATGCTTTGATTTGTAAAACTGGAAAGAAAATGTTTATCCAGGCAGTATTAGATTAGTCACAGATTAATTACAATTGTCAAGTATTATTCATCTGTCATAAGAGTGAATTCTTCAGTCAAGATTCATAGCAAAATAACATTTTTTTTCAAATAGAAGTAATTTAAATGGAAGTAAGACCTTCTAATACCACCATCTGTACAAGTAAATTACTTTCAGAGTAATTAAATATGCATATCTGGTCTGTGTACTGTACTGATGAACCAAGTTTTATGGAAGCAATATGCTTAAAAATCCCTTAGGTATTAAAGATGAAGAACCCATGGCATTTTGCATTCATATAACCATGAATAAGAAAAAAATCTTTTTTCTGCTGCATAATTTTGGGGAATATATTTTTATTAACTTTTCCAGGTTAATTAATATTTTTTGCCAAATAGGAAATACGATCATCATATTTATTAGTCTGACATTTCACAGGGACTTAAAGCTCTATAAGAAGTTTCAGCATTGTGTGTGTCTGAATTTATGATTGTGACACAGTCACTCATCTTCTGCAGATTCCCAGGAAGCAGAGCAGTGCAGTGAAACCGAAATCATTATGTTGACTGAATACATTACTGCCGGACTCGTCCCTCCATGAAATAGCACTGCTCAGCCAATTGGGATTCATGGTCACAACCCTTCATGGGATCATCAGGGTTTATAGTCCATAGCAAATACAAATACAGACAGGAACAATAACAGTCCGATACATCTGATCTATTACCTCACCTTGTGAGACTGTCACGAGTACCAGAATAGCGACTGGCCACGTGTTTTCTGTTGTGCAGGTGAATGGCACAGCTGTGTAGGAAGGAGAGGCTGTCTGAGAAACACAGCACTGACAGCAGGGTCTTCAGTGACCAAAACCCATCCTTATGCTTGCAACACGTTCTTCATGACTTATGTAAAGCACTGGTGTGTAGAGGAGCTTTGGACATTTGCTGGAAGCATCTGAACAGTGTGGAAGTGCTTGGTTAAAGAAATACCTGAAGTCAGTTCTGTGGAGCACTTCAGAAGAAGTCTGAAATCCCAGCAGCTCAACCCTTTCAAAGCAGCAAATAGAGCTACCTACATACTACCAAAATGCAAGAGCAAATTCAAGCATAAAGACACACAGCTGGCACATCTCTGTTTGCAAGTCAGCCACTGCATGCTGCTTGTGATATATATTTTATGCTTATGAAACACGCAGAGGTTCCCTGACATGAAGAGATTTAGCCTATATGCAGCACTTTCACTAATCTCCTCAGATTAGTTGCAGGAGTCTGACAATGGATGGAGGACAACAGATAATTCTTTCTGCACCCCAAATGTCAAATAAGAAATGGGGGCCTGAAACACTGAAAAGAAACCATGAGAGCTTCATTTCTCTACTCTTAGCCCTGTGCTAACACATGTGAACCAGTATGCTGGGTCAAGCCTTTGGGAGCTGCCTATGCGTGTTCTAGATCATACTTTGTGATAGATGGAGGTGGATGTTTATGTAGCCAAGAGGAGAACCATTAGAAATGCTCAAATCTGGGAGGTATTGAAGTTTGAATGGCATAATTCCTGACCTAGTATAAGGCAGCAGTTTGGTGACAGGTTCAGCTGCATCCAGTCTAATCATGCGCATATATTGTACTGGAGGTAGCCTGCATGAGTTTTCTTAAATTCTCTTTATGTGTCTTGACACCTTTCTCTCTGTTCTGTCCCTGAACACCAGTTCATGCTCAGTCTGCAAACCCCAGCATCTGCACATGCTCTGCTTCCAGCAGTTCATTTTCTGGAGCTACCACTGAAAGACAATACTTCTTAAAGCAGATTTTCTGTGAGGTTGAGGTTGAAGGAGAACAAAAGTGGGAATTTGGGTGTGAATGTACTGGGTGAATCTTTGACAAAGGAGCTTTTGGGTATGGGGGATGGCTCCTATCAGGGCTGCATATGAAAGACTTTTATAGTACTCCTGAGAAGGCCTGATTTTCAGGTCAAGGTTTGACCTGTAATAGATAATATATAATAATACTTATTGCTTTTGGACAGCAAATTGCTTTTGGGAATTTAGGAATTATAGCAACAATGCAGGGACATAGGCAAAAGAAACTCTACATAGGCAAAAGAAACAATTGAAGTGTGACTCAGTTCAGCTTCTGGATGTGGCCACTTTGCCATGTCTAAGCCCTTGTTTATACTAAAACATTCTTAGACTATCATTACTAGCGTAATGTAGCACATTTCCCAATAATTTGAAAGTGGATCTTCCATGTGTTTGGAAATGACAACGTAGGACAAGGACATTAAAATCCTCTTTTCTTCCTCTGTGACAGGGTCTTGTGTTGAGGATGTCTCCAATTCTCACAAAGGCTGGAGCATTATTTTGCATACCCTTTTCCCCCTATTTAGCTTCTAGTTACTTAGACAAAGTTGAGAGAACTTTTTTACTTGCCGTGCTTTTAAAGCTTTAAAAGCTTTTGCTGAAAAGGTACCTATTTTCTTATCACTTTTTTTTTCTTTTTCTAGAAAAGGGCTTAATTTGAAGTTCTTTTTTGGCAGCTGTATTTCATTGTGATACATTATGTCAGGGCACATCAGTCACATGAAGATTTATGGAAAAAAACATACCCTTTTTAGATGTCCCTCTCTGCAGTCCTCTTCAAAACACGGTGTTTTTTCAAGAAACTCGTCTATCAACAGTGTTATGATTCTTGAAACATTGTGGGTGTAATGGCTTCATCTTACTCAATTACATAAATGTTACTTAAAGAGGGAATATAGAATTTAATGTGGTGAACCTAGTAATTCTAAAAAAAAAAATGACCATTTTCACCTTACTGATGTTTACTTTTCAGTGTTGAGCAAGGGCTTGTCTTCTTTGTAACCAAGATAATCCTATGCTGCTCCTTATTTTGCCATTAAATGAGATACATTCTGAATTCAGATGAAAATGAGGTACCTTGATGAAAGTGGGCTTCAGGTGTCGCACACTAAGCATTGTACATTTCTCTTTGCTCTGATCCTCCAGCACACATAAGATTTCACCTCTTCACCTTTGAACAAGATTGCACTAACTTTGATCTTTTCAATTTTGTTCAACTCCAGGGAAGGAGCAGCTACTTGAAACATGTTAGCATTTAGACTTTTAGAGGTTCTTTAAAAAAAAAAAAAAAAAGAAAGAAAAAAAAAAGGAGGGGAAAGAAAAAAAAAACTTGAAATTTTTTTCTAAAAGCTGTAGATTTTTATCTTGAGCATCAGCTTTTGTAGCTAGCGTGTAATGCTTTAGTATCAAAAACTGTCTCCACATAGAACAAAACAAAATACAGATTTTAAAAGCACAAAAAATTATTCAATATAAATTTCATTTTAGGTAAGAATTTTTTGCAGTAGTGATGTGGGTATCCTTTCCCAGGTCAAAGCATAAGCTTTGTGATCTTGCTCCTTTGCTTATGGCCTAAACCTATTATTTGAGCCTCTGTACTTGTGTGATATTAATTCATGATACTGACAGTTAATCTATTTTTATAACTGTTATTATCTGAGCAAAATAACAAAATAGGTTCTTCATTTTCTCTTCAAGTCTGAGAGCATGTAACAGTGGGGAGCAAAGTTAAAAGTATGATATTTTCAAGATCTCACACGATTTCGCAATATTCTTAAAATGATTATCACCATGTGCCGGTATGGTAGTTATTTTGCTATTATTTCAGTATTGATTTGTTTGGGTTTTGTTTGGTTTTTTTTTTTTTTTTTTTGCTATTACAAGACAGATTTTCACCCAAATACTTAAGAATTTTAAATCACAGAGAACTACTGGGCTTGTATCAGCCACAATGTGGCTCTTAAGTCCTAGGAAGTTTAATCAAAATTCTTAATGATTACTAGAAGTTTACATTTTTTCCCATTGGCTCCTTTTTATTCTTGCCTAGTTTACTCAGATGTGCATTATTTCATCCCTGTCTTCTCTGCTGAGACTGCAGTTGTTTAGGGAGGCTCGTGTTAAGTAGCTCTTTGTGTCCATCCTCTTGCTTTACTTTGAGGTTTGTTTTGCACAACAATGCAAATGGGGACAGTTTCCCCCTTCTTGGATGAGAAGCTTATTGAATTCATTTCCATTAACAAGCTGTTGCAAGCAAGTTAATGCCACATTAATTTACTCTTACATCTGACTTTCTCTGCCTATTCTAAGGGTTGCTTAGACAACAGATCAGCTCCTAAATATCTCATAAAAGGTCTGAAGTCCACTCCCTGCAAAAGTGGAATTATGATTAATAATTCAAAAGAGTAATTTATATCACACTAAAACATTAACGACAAAAGAAATAAAGAAGATGGTATACAGGTGAAATTATTGGTAGAGCTAATCTCTACAGGGATCCTTGACATGGTTACTTACAGGGACCAAGTAATATATTACTGTTCATCAGCTGTTTATCCACTTTTCTTTTTCTTTGCAGTGTTCTAGGTGTCAGACAATCCTGAAACCAAGAACCTCAAATCACGTTTCATCCTCTGGTTTCCCTGAAACTTTTACTTACACGTTGAAATTACTGGATTTATGTTCTGTTCAAGGTATTTGCCTACACACTCCTCTTTAAGAGCCCTTGATCCATTGTGAACTGAAGGTTCATTGAGATTTTGGTTTGTTACTTTTCATATCACCTTTTGGCCTGATTTTTTGAGGTTAATAAGATAACTCTTTTTAAGATGTACTTCATTTTCTAGCCTTACCATCACATATGCCTTTTGCAGGTGAGCCCCACTTCTAAGCAACTTCTGTAGTAGCCAGTGCCTCATGTCACCACTTGAATGCCACCTGCTCAGACATCTCTGTGGGAGGGTTGCTGTCACTGTTGTGCTGGGGATGGCGAGAGAAGAACCACGCGAAGTCTAAGGATCAGGGATAAAAGGAAGCACTTTAATAATTTTCCGGAGGCTTTCATATGTTAGTTCACAAAAGTGTGTTAAATGGCATAATGTAATTGGTCCTTTGGCTATCCACCCCTTGAGGGGATTGGCCAAATTCTAAGACACCCATTTCTAAATATTTTCTAGTTAGAACCATAACAATACTGCAAAACAACCTGCAAGTGCAAGAAGTTTACAAAACCGTAACATAGTTTAAAATAGTTTCCATGAGAAAGACAGAACTCTCACAAAATGCTGCAGAGGGCTGAAGAAATTCCCTGCTGAAGCCTTTTCAGTATCCATAGGTTGTGATAAAGCCATCTGGACTCTTTGGTCATACAGGACATTGGCAGGTGTAGCAGAAAACTTCAGGTTCTCTAATGACAATGGGGTTAGTGCCAGTGTAAAATCAAAGTGGAAATGTCCTAAACCAGAAGTACTGAAAGAGAGATTACTCACTGCCAGTTCTGGGGAGAAAATATGACACCCTGTGAGAGCTGATCCTTTTAATGTTGCCCGGGTACCCAGTACTGCAGTGTGTGGCCAGAAATTATCTGTGAGTGAGACACAGGATATCACTTGCAGACTTCAGGGCCAAGAAAATCCGCTCATATCCCAGTGTCTGCTGGCTGTAGCTCCAGGCTCTGTCAGTGTCACAGGAGCAAACTCTCTGTAGTTTCCTACTTCAGACAGTTTGCTGCTGCCAGGAAGCATTCCCAGGAAGCATTGACGTTTCCAAAGCATTCAACCAATGAGCATGGGTGGGGGTTTGAAGTAGATGTACCCATCCACGTTTAATGACATCATTCTACTCCACTTAAATGCTTCCATTTTCCTAATTTTTCCAGGAAAAAGGGTAAAGCCAAATTTTCAGTCTGCAAATCAAAGGTTTCTCATTGCAGAACAAGACACAATTTTTTAAGTAATACATTTTAATTCTAATTTTCCTGACTATATTCAAAACAATATGATTGTAGTATATAGGACAATACCTGTCTTAAAGAAACTATTGTGTAGATAGATTTTCTTTTAGAGTAGTTGGTAGTTAAAGGCTGTCCTTATTGCACCGAGGAAGTAAAATCCACACTTGTTAGGCTCTTATTTCATCCTCTTTCCTATGGTCTCACCTTTTTGGCCCTGCTAACTTTCATGTCCATAATGAACTCCATTTAGCTTCCCTGCAGCAGGACCTTGTCTTTGTTAATCACTGACCCAGCGGCGTGAAGCTGCATAGGAGAGCAGGTTATTTTTTTTTTTTTTCTGGATTTTCTCTACTTCCTTCAGCAGTTGTAACTTCTAAGAAACTGCAGAACAAACAAGTATAAAAGATCAGGAAGATGGCCTGAAAAAATAATGTTTAAAAGATGTCTCATTGTACTCAGTTCTCCCGTAGCTGCCAGCTGCAGACTGATGGCTGAAATCTTAGAAGGAGTTAATGAGATTAGGTCTTTGGCAACTGATTGCTTAATGCTGTCTTCTCATTCAGTGGTGTCATGTTTGGGGTTTTTTTACTTTTTTCTTTTTTTCAATAACCATATTTAAACTTGTCATGGAGATCAGCTGAGACCTCATGGCAGAAATCTCATTTAAAACAAGTAGAAATTACTTCACCTTGGCTCAAGCCACAGCATAACAGATACCTTCTCCTCCAGCCCTGCTGTGAGTCAAAGGCATTTTCTGGGCTGTTACTTTCCTGTGCTGAATGACCTTGAGCCTCTTCCTGTTGCCCCGTCTTTGCTTGGCTCAGCATGTGCATCCCTTGCTCTTTATAAATATGCCTGTGTGCTCGCCTTTGCTGTGTTCCTTTTTCTCCACAGCTGAAGGTATTGGTCCTTTGTCAGGCATTGAGACATGTTTTAGTTCATAAATGCCTATAGCAATTTTCCATGCTTTTGATAGTGAGGATATTCTTCACATTATTAAAAAATGTTGGTATTGTCAGATGCATAGTACTTTGGTATTGTCAGATGCATAGTACTCGGCTACTAGCGTGTTTCCTTTCTGCCCATGCTTGCAGAGTGAGGAAAAATTAGGTGAAAAAGTAGAGTAGTAGCATTTTATACTTGTTTTGCTGGGACATAGATTTGCAGATTTGTGAAGCGGGGGAGAATCAGCCCACCGTGACTCACAGCACAAACACAGCACAGTTGGAAGAGCCCAGCCTGGGTTGTGTGTATCCTTACTAATAGGGAAAGCTGAAATGCTAATTGACGTTGCAATCTGCTTCAGGTCAGGTAAAGGTCATCAGACCCCTGAAAATGCTTAATCCTTCCCATGGAAGCTTTGTGGGATTCCCAGGGATCCTACAAAAATAACCTTCATGTTTGCTTACGTGGAGAATCTCCGCAGGAAGCAGAGCTGGCAGAGTGGTGGTAGAGAGGCGTGGGGATGGCAGAGGTGTCAGAGGGATGATGACGCTGGGCAGAGTCATCACCCCTTGCTCTTTTTTTCATGTTAAACACCATGTAAATACCCCTGTGAAACAAAGCTGCCACTCTTTGCTACCAATCATCTCTCAGATCTTCAGCCTCCTTGTAAAAGGCTGCATCAGCTTTTCCCAGAGGTGAGCTCTAGGACAGATTCAAGCACAAGCTGAGCGTAATGGGGTGTAAGGCGGGGCAGACACAGTACTGAGCACTGTGCTACTTCCAAGCCATGTGGTGAACCCAGTCCATACATTCAGCGAGGTAATCTAGCACATGCATAACCTAAAAGCCTGTCTTGCTGAAATATAGGGGCTGTGTGTACACATACATGTGCATGCTGAAGTGCTCTGCTGGGTCGAGGCCAGGATGTGCAGCACTGCGTAGGCTTAGCCCTTCCAGATGTCTCCAAGGATAAAATGGCAAGAAAGTGACAGTCAGACCCAGTTACAAGGAACACAACCCAGCTTTTAAAAGGCCACTTTTGATAATTAGGTATTTTGTGTATTGTGGCAAGATGTGAATTACAAAACCCCTAATAATAATGTAGTTCAGTCAGGGTAGCCTTGAAATTAGACCCCTAGCAGAGAGGTTGCACTGTATAATGATAGTACAGTACCATTTGTTTCAACACATTTAGCACTTCAGAATGGGATTTTTTTGTTAAACACCAGATGTTCTAGTGACCCGAGTGCTGACTTTAAAAGAATACACAATAGAATAGTGTGTCAAGGTCAATGGCACAAATTAATCTGTATTATCATGCTGTCATATTATCCCGTATGCCCCATATGAGAAAGATCTATGGCTGGTGCTTTCCTCACGTGCAACTGTATGGGGTGTTGCAGTACACGGATTTTGAGTTTCCCAAGCCCTCAAACCCCCCTGAAAGGAATCTGATTCTTGCTTTGATAGTTTAAATTGTAAATGTAACATTCTTACAACGGGTGAGGGCTCTGTGGGTATGTGACTGTAATTTCACAGAACCAGAGAGACATGGAGCAGCACGGTGAGAATTATGTCTGTTAATTGTAAATTCTGCCTTTAAGGACTTCAAAATAATAACCTAGGTAGCTTGGTTGCCAGCATTTTTCTTTTGACCTAAAAATGTGATTAGGCACAAATGAATAATTGTTTACAAACATTTTAAATAATAGTTTATCTGCAATAGATACTTTTGTCTCCATGAATCCCCCATATCCCTTCTCCTTCCTGCCCTGTGACTTCTAAGCTATTGCTGCAAGATGGCAGGATGTCAATGCCCCCCAAATTGAACCTGTGATTTGTTTTTCTTTGATTTATGGGCTTGTAGTCAATAAACTTTATAAAGGAAAGTATCAGACTGAGCAATCAATCAAAGATAAGCAGATTCTTGTCCTTTAAAAGCATTTCACCCCAGTAAGCAAGGGCCTCATTCATCTTTTACAACCACTCTTGCAGCTTTCAGCTGAGAAAGGACTCGCTGCTGACTACATTCCCTTCTGCTGAAAACTCTCCTGTTCTGAGCTGAGATTTTTAAAATTCATTGCAGCAGTACATTTCCTTCCCATGTTATTTGCTATCTCTAAAAGGGCAGACTGTTTGCATGTTGTTACTAAAGGTAAATCTCTTTGCTGTGTAGAGAAGAAAAGGCTTATATTTTTAAGTGTCAGAGGCATGGACTGTTGTTTTACAGAAACAGTAGTCATTTTCTTTGTTATTTTACAAAACAAAACATAAAAAAAAAGGTTCCCATTTGTTTTTTTCATAGTATCTGAATTTCCTTTTGAGTAAGGCAAATGTTATCCTGCATGTTTTGCTTCTCTGAAGCACAGATGGTGTGCATATGCAGATTGGTGATTTTTTAATCAAAACAGTGACACTTGGGAATATATGTAAGTATTGTAATAATGCATTAGTCAGGAGTGATGTTGTAACACACTGAGATCATACACATAAATCTAAGACACCATGTCTAGACACCCCAGGGAAGATGGCATGCCATGGGTTAGAGCAAGCATTAAGGAAGTGCAATATTTCAAATATGATGGGAAAATAATGCAATTTGCAGACTTTAATAAAACCATTGGGGAATTAATTTCACTAAGGATACACTCTCTCCCAAAATACCTATGTTTCTACATTTGCTTCATAGATAATCAGAAGGCAAGACACTGTACCTGCTATCTCAGGCATAAGCACAGTACAATATCTATGAATTGTGCTGTGTCTTTAATATGCTGAATATGAAAATAATCCCTTTATAGTGCTTTAGTAGTACAAAACTGCATTATGCAAACAATGCACAGACAGCATAAACCTTGGAGATTCAGAATTTGAAGAGCTTATAAATTAATCTCGTAAGTGTTGATTTGGGCATGCTCAGGGAGTGCACTCAGCTGTAAAACTTGACCGACCTAACCCTCCCAGTTTTAATTATTAGCTTTTTGATTATCAAATATTAAATGAAGACGTGCAATTTATGACTTTTGCATGTATCATTTTCCTATCTCTGTAAAGTTTTTCTAAATTTTTTTTTAAAGAATCCTTGCTGTCTTTGGCTGCTTTTTGTTATTTGTTGTCTTGTATAGCTCTTGGCATATAATGTTAATCAGCCAACCGCCTTTTAAATTTTTGCCACCTGATAACTACTCACAAGCAAGTAACTTGCAGTACTATGCCAGGAATGTTGTGATAAAAATGTCAATTTAAACCTGGCCAAGGATGACAATCATAACTATTTCCAAGTGAGAAACTTGAACAGAATACATAACACAATAGCACTTTTTACTTTCTGCCAGTGCAATACGTGCAGGAACTTGAAAGGTTCCCATAATGATAACCCTCACAGTCAAAACCCCACTTAAAAGTTGGCTGCATTGGTAGCTCCATCAACCTCATCATCTCTTGTCATCTGAAAGGCTGATAGTTGAAAATCTTCAATACAACTGAACATTTCAATTAAAATATCATCGACTCAAATGCTGGCTGTAATCAGTCCTATAAATTCTGCAGCTGTAGAAGTCAGTGAATGAGGAAGCTCAGGTTTTGCCAGTAGTGACAATGGTTTATATCCTGACCAACTGAACTCTGTTTCAGAAAACTAGGTGCATATGGTAGCGTGGAGTAAACCCAAACAATTCAGTATTTGCCCTCCCCCCATCTGTCTTTTCTTCTCTGGGCTATAAAGACACTCATCCAGAATCCTTTACTAGGACAGTAATCCAGTGTGAAGATACTTTGAAATCAAAACCTGAAACATGATGGGTTGGGACATAAGTGATACTTCGAAATTGTCAGGAGATTCTTGGAAAAGATGAGTTCACAGAGCTGGGAACAACGTGGTGTGGTAGCAGTGTTGTGAGGCCTCTCTGCATACAGCCCACCTCCTTTTTCAGAAAATTGTAAACCACTACTTATATTTAGCTCTTCCCACTTCAAAGTTAGATTTCGTCTTCTAGGACATTGAGGAAATGTGAATGGGCCTCAGGGCTTGTGCAGGGGTAGAAATACTTCTGCAAAATAATAATAATGAGCAGCTTTCATGAATCTCCATGGAGATTTCTTCCCTCTGAGCACCTTCCAAGGTCTTTGCCACAGTCAGGGCAGAATACTTGTAGTTTTAGGCCAATCTTTCTGTTGTTCTTTGCCTCTTCCCACCTAGCTGGTGCTGCACAACTATTATTAGTGTATATTATATTTATTATATACTCATTTGCACGGTCCTCATTTGTCTTTCTCTTTCCTTCATACTCCCTTACTCTGGTACTTGATCTTTGTTGAATTTCTGCTGTGTCTCTGTCAGCACTTCATCTGTGTTAATTACTGTCAACCTTCATATTACAGTATTACATCCTTCATTCTTCATATTACAGTATCCAAAGTCTACCCACTTTAAACAGTATCACATAAAAATGCACTAATGTTTTAATTTTGAGATGGTTTTGCTAATATCGGTTCTTGTGAATGAAATGGATTACAGTCAAGTTCAATAAATATAATCCTCACTGTTTGCTAGAATAGAAACCAAATCCTGGATTCTTCTATTCTGTGGAAGCCACTGCAGTTTACTTTTAGCATTTCCTGCCTGTTAGATGGATCTTTGCTCTATTTCTTGCTACATAGGAAGAGGTTCCATGGAGCAGCTCTGAGTCACATACATTTTTGTTTATAACTCCTGGCTGCATCCCACTATGTCTGATCTTCAGAAGCACACTTAGATTGCTCCTGCTCCCCATGGAGATCCACGGCAGAGAAAATGGGTTGAGGAAGGTGGGCTTATCTTCTCTCCTGGTTGCATATCCATGTGTGGTTTGCATCAAAGCATCCAATTCTGTAGCTCTGGGGGTGTAAGTGATGGCACTGTCATTAGCCTGGGCTCAGCAGAGGGTCAGCCATGGCTGGAGATGGGGTGTGATGGGGGCGGGAGGCTCCTGGTGCCTCCCTGCTGCAGCCCCTTGGCCCAGGGAGTGCACAGCCTTCACTGGACAGTCAGAGATGGTCGTTAAACCTGGCCATGGAGAACAACTTGTCATCCTGCAGGAATATCAGATGCTAGACAGACCACTTTAACCTTGCTTAACCTTTCACTGTGCTCCTCAGCTAATGAGATGAACGAGAGTTTTATTGGTGTTTCTTGACCTCGATCTTTTACATGACAGTTCTGTGTATCTGAGCAGCCTAATGCCTTATGTTTTGTAAATCAATATAGCTTTATCTATTTTTAAAAAGCTAGAAATGTTTTTTTAGGCCTACTATCACATCCTATAAATAATATTGATTTTGTTTAGCCTGAAAAACAATTTAATTTTGGATTGGCTCACCTAGTTAGTCAAATATAGTTCTTGGGTAAGTCCGAGCAAGAGTCTCATCACATTAATTTTATCCCTATGGTGTATGCAAACCTGGTGTCAATAAATGGAGAATGGGATCTCCTCTGCATAAACCATATCTAAATTTTCAATTTATGGAAGTTTTTCAGACTCTGGGATTTAATGGGCAAACACAAGAAAGCAGTTATAGCAGATTGCACAGCCTCATGTTACTACAAATACATTACCTCAAATGTTATAGGACAGTGATGGGAATGTGCAACATTAAGCCAGCCTTACATAGTGTTATGTGAATTGCACTGGCTCAGCTAAAAAGGAAAAGTTAAAAATTAATTTTATATTTACATCTTCAATACACATTTTTCCTAGTTATTCTTTTACTTCTGTCCTTCCATCCTTGCCCTCCTTCCATTGACTGAAGTACAAATACTCTCATTGCCTCTTCCAATGTTCCGAAATGAGGATTTCAAGACAAGAGAACAAAATACTGGCATTCAAGGTTGGGGTCATTGCTCCATCTGTTGTCTGCTGTGTTTGACACAACCAGTATTGCACTGCATGTACAACTAGAAAGGACCAGTACAGTGATGTTTCTTGCAGGTGCTTCAGGCACTTCTAAAGGCATTTTTGAACATAACTTCTGATATTTCCTTCCCATGTGTTCAAGACTTCTGTACCAGTATTTTCTCAGTTTCTATTCTGAAATAAAGTAAATTCCTGTTTACTTACATGTTTGATGTAAGTAAATCAAATTTTCAAGACCAATGAGACAGTATTTTAAAATGCATTTCTCATTGTCCAACTCCATGATAAGATTCTTATACAAGCCTTTGGATTGCATGGTAAATAGAAACCTATTTAATCTGTTCACATATAAGATACAAAATCCTGATTCAATTATCCTCTCATAGCAGATGTTTGACACTTTAGGTACCAAATAGATGATACAAAGGTTGGCTCTGAAAGTACAGACTGAATTCATATACAAATGCAGGTGCGATAGTGATTTTCAGGCTCATGTTTTATGTTAGCATTATACAAATGCAACCAAGGAAGTGATTAGTACGTTTCTCTATTGAACTTCTGAGACATTAGTTTGTGTGTTATTTCTTGCAACTAGCTTTTCAATTTTACTGTTATTTGCCTTTCTCAGTTGGTAAGGACAAAATATCAGATTGATGATTTACATTTTATGTGGGAAAAAATAGGAATTACAAGAAGGTCAGTCCGTGAATTTTTATAGAAACATCAGAGAAGCTAAACAGCTTTAACTCTTAGTTCCAGAAATTGATGTATAATATTGTTTTCCGAAAACACAGCATCGTCTCATGGCTTTAAAAATGACTGTTTGAAAAGCACATAAGTCTATTTTGTATAAAAATGAAACAGAAAGTATTAATTTCTGCTTGCCAAGGGGATGCCCATATGAATTTGTGATAGGGGTCTAAATGCGGAGGTAAGTAATAAGCAGGTATTGACTTCTATTGAGATCAGTATCGAGATTTGTTGACCCAAAGAGGTTACAATTGACTGAAGAGTGGGGCAGTAAATCTTGTTATTGAACAAAAAGCTAAAGTCAATATATGTATTATTATAAACATTTTTCTTTTGGAAGAGATAATAAGGGCGGAGTGGTTTAAGACTTTAGATTTATATGGCCATGATAGCTTACAGCTTCTTTTATTTAGTCAAAGGAGAAGAATGCCTGGGGGGAGGTTGTGGTTTTGTTTTGCTTTTTTTCTTCCTTTTTTTATTTTTTAAAATTTATTTATTTTTAATATAGCTTCACCAATCATGCCAAAGCAGTAAAGCCTGCATCAACTTTCACATCGTAAACCCGTATTCTCATTGTTTTATAACTCAGCTATAAAGGTTATTTTCAGATTGAAATTTGGCCTGCAAGCTCTTTGCCTAAGAATCATTTTTTCCCCAGAAGGGTGAAAGGAATAAAGATGATCTATTGAACTATTTATTGAATTTTAGAGGAGCAGAGAAAATACGTGTTGTGATTTTTATATAATTCAAGATTTAGATTGTATTCCTTATTGAATATTATTTTCTGCATAAAGCTAGGATTTACTTGATCATAAAGGTGGGGGCTGAAAATGTTCTTTCAGTGCTTTCAAACACTTGCTAATATTAATCCACACCTTTATTGTAAACAAGTATGGTTTTTATGATTCTTATATTTTAGTCCACTCTATTATGCTCTGGTCAGTACATTATATTTTAGGTTATTTCTTGGAAAAATAAAGAGGAGACAAAGCACAGAAAAAACCAGAAATCCATCCATCTGAAGACATTAAGCTTATTAATTAAAGTCACATACATCCCATAGTGAGTGACTGAAGAAATAGCTGTTGAATTGCTATTTTATAACATTTATATGTTAGTATCTTCACTGCCAGTAGAAATGATCCTTCAGTAACTCAAAAATCCTCTAACAAAAATAATTTGTTGTTTTCCATTGCAGAAACCATCTGCCTCCTTCCTTAGTTCACAAGACCCTCTTATGTTTCTCTAGGATTCAGGAACTTGTACTAATTTAGGAGACTCGCTGAATCTCTTTAGCAGCACAGGCTACGATAAACGCATCAAACATATTCTCTGCTCTTTGCACTGGCTTGCTGTGAATTTAAAGACAAACCCCAGCTTGCCACCCTTGTCTTGGAGCCATTTGGTGGCCTGGTCTCAGTGCAGAGGGGGCTGCCCCAGGCTGGCAGCGGAGCCCTGGCTGTGCCGCAGTGCCCACACCGTGCCCGGCACGGCTGTGCCAGCAGCACTGTGTGCTTTGGAGCAGGAGGGGAGCTTCCTTCTGCAGAGGGCAGAGAGGAATAACCATCCCGTCTGAACCCTGGGTCCCAGCTCTGCTCTGCTGCCTGGTGAGGTGCTCTCTGGTGCTCAGTTTGCAGTTCCCTTGATTCAGTTCCCTTCTGTGCTCCCACACTGGTGGCATCACTTGCAGTGGCATTCCAAGCTGGGAATTACTGCACTGCGGCCGATGGCCCAGGACCTTTGCCCTCCTTGGAGAAGTTCTCCTCCTGTCTCTGTATAACCTCATGGAAATATCATCATGGAAATTATCTACTCTTCTGTCAGGCCTCAGTATGGTGGAAGAGACCTTGAGAAGTGTACCTCCCACAAGAGCAGTATTTACAAATTCCCTGCAAAAATAACCAGACTTATTGTGAATTGAATGCTATTTCCTCTCTCTGTTTATGCAGTTTCTGTTGTGGAAATGTATAGGAGGGGAGAATAATTGTCTCATCCTCAGTTTTGCCCCATTTAAAACATGCATGCAGATAAACACTCTAACTAAAACAATGTGACCTGAGGCCTTAGCTTTCCACAAGTCCGACCATTGCTTTGCATAGTTTAACTTCTGTCCTTCAAGTAGCAAAGAGTGAAAACACAGAAAAACCATTTTGTAATCCTTAAATATGTCACACCTACATTTTTCTCTGTAATACATCAGTAGTGCATCTGGCTGGGGATGCTGGTGTTGGCAGACAATGCAGTGGCCTTCCTCCCAAGCATGAATGAGAAGCTCAGCTTGCACTCTTACCCAATATGGACAAGCAGATTGGGACATATTTGCTTATTTGACCACAATTAGATAAATTACTCTGAGTTTAGCCAGAGAAGGTTGCTAGGAAGAAGTTTGGCTTAGAGCACCTTGGGCTCCAACCATAGTCAACCAAATCTACAAATTCTTCTGCTCTGCCTGAGGCTTTTCACTCACTGCAAGATAATGTACTTCAACTTTGTCTGCTACAGTATATGAAGAAATAGTTTCTTTCCAAAAGCACACATGTCCCTGGAAGCACACTAGGTTTTGAGAAACCACAGCATCTGGCTGTGCTTTGCCCACTTTATTGCAGTTTCTGTCTGTAGATGCTGATGCATTTAAATTAGTTGCCATTTCTAAGCTATTGTAAAGGCTATAGATGAAAATCTTCTGTAGCTACAAAGTGCCCAAAGATTTATTCAAACCTACTGAAACTTCATTCATTTCCATTCCCAAGACAGTTTCTAGCCTTCCCCTATGGATATGCGTGCTGTTTAATGGCACATGAATTAGCATGTCTGCTTGTTGGCACCAATGTGGTAATGATGGCAGTTGCTGATAAAGCTCATTAGATGGAAATAAAGGATCTCAAGTAAGTTAACAGTGAAAAACATCTGAATTTAGTAGGAGCAGATCTGTGAACATCAAATGAATCTGTAATATATTGAGCTTCAGCATGGTTGGGCTCTGGCTCGTGGCTTCTTATTGTGGGGAGATTTTTTATGTAATTTTGTTTTAGAGAATCACCTG
This sequence comes from Edolisoma coerulescens, assembly GCA_013397115.1. NCBI lineage: Eukaryota > Metazoa > Chordata > Aves > Passeriformes > Campephagidae > Edolisoma > Edolisoma coerulescens. The sequence continues at coordinate 1,990,193 of VWZW01007169.1, forward strand.
ATTTTTGGTGTATGAGCTGTATAAACAACTTTGTCTGCTGGTCTCTATTTAAAACATGCTTATAGCAAGTGAATTGTAAGCTGAATTTGGGAAGTAGAAGGAAAAATCTGTATTTGATGACATCCTTTTCCTGAAACTTATGCTGGCCAACTCTGATGCTTCTGAATGAGATACACCTTTTTGAATATACACAATTTAAGCACAGTATTGTCAGATAATGCAAAAATACATATTCAACCAATAAATCTTGGGCTGAATGTCCCATCTGAAAATGACAGCTTCTTTTCCAGTTTGAAAATAGTGCTTCTGCACTCATTTTCCCATGAGTACACCATTGCCTTCTTTGGTCATACTGAACTATTTTTTATTCACCATACAAGGTAATATGGTATCAAAGTAGTGCCATGCAGATCTGTAATGTGGTTTTTAGAAGAAATACGCTAGGGTGATTTATATGGGGCTTATTAGTGTTCACAAAGACAGCCAGATCATGATTGATTTGATCATAATTTGCTCTTTCTGATTTTCCACTGTTCAAAAATTACTGTGTTTAAGCTAGAGATGTGCTGCTCTCACCACTGTTTGCCAGAGTGGGATTAATAGTAGAATGATGTCAAGCCAGACAAACTTGAACTGGTAAAGTTACTTACTTTTTAAAAAAGAGATGGGATTAGTGGGTTATGTGGGTGAAAATCTTTCTAGTATCACAAGCCTTGTAAGCCCAAAGAACGTTTTTATTATAGTCAGTGGGGGATGTTCAAACAATGAGAAGTTGAAGAGGAAAAATGTGATTCTAGCTGATTCTTGATCTTGCTGGGGGAGGCTGTGCTTTGATTTCTTTCAGGAAAGCACACTGCACACCTGTGGTATTACATAAAACATTACATAATTATGAGAATAACACCCTGAATTTTCTCCCTCCAGCTCTGGCCTAGTCCACCTCTAATGAAGCAGCAAGTGTGTGGTGACTTTCATTCAGATCTGTCTTTGTGGCTTTGCTTGCAAGTGTGTGAATTTATATGTGGTGCCCTTGGCATTTATTTTCTAGTGTTGCTTTTGGTTATTTCAGGGAGAAAGCCTACTAATGTTCCCTTAAAATAAGTTTACTATTTAGGCCAGATTGTTGCCTTTTCTTTCCTGCCATGCTTGCAGCCTAATTGTATTTAATATCACAGTTCAGGGCTTTCCTCTCTCTGCTCCTTGTCACTCAGAGGTATTTAAAAGAGGATTTAAACCAGCTATTTTTTGTACTTAATCCTTGATCCTTCTGCCCGCCCCCTGCCCAAGCTTGCTCATTCACTGGAAATAGCAACCTATGTCCACATTTTACTGCTCTAGTTTATAGTAATGTTGTCTTATGCCTTTGGAGTATAAATGATTGTTCAATTCAGACATTCAAAATGAAAGTGAAGTTGCCAGTGGAAACCGGTGACTCATTATACAATGAGTGAGTACAAATAAAAAGGTGCCTGAGTATAATAATCAGAAGATATTGACTTTTGTTGAGGTCAGGATCACAATTTATTAACCCAAGAGGTAAATATTGACTGAAACTTTGGGCAGCTTTTTTTTCCTCCCTTCCTTATAGCCCAGAAAAGACTGTAGAGGATTTACTAAATAACTCCATCTGCCTGCACAGTGAGATGGAGACTTTTGCATTTTGCCTGCAGTTTTATGCTCATCTTTTGTTCTGTCTCTCCCAAGGGCAAAACGATTTATAGCGTATTTTAGAGGAATATTTAAAATCATGCTAATTGCTGTTTCTTTGTCATTAATTCTGCTCTTGACAAGCCAGAATCCTTCTCCTGAAAAAGATTTTGCTTCTGAGCACTTCTTCAGATGATCCCAGCCCCAGACTGGCTGTCTGCATTTTCTCTTCTGCCCTGGCCATTGCCCTCTCTGATGTCTCGAGGACCATTTTTTTTGTGTGTGTGTGTCTAAAAACACCAGGGTAGTGTAGCAGCCATCAGAAAGATGCCCTTGGGAATGGTGATTCCTTGTGCTGCTGACATTCTGTTCACTCTCTAAAAAGGGCTTTACAATCAAATTATTTGTCAGCTGCAGAGACCCTCGTTTGGCTAAAATGAGCACCCTGAAACTGCTATTCTGTTGTCTTACTTGGAAAACCAGGCTTTTCCAGGTTTCCTCCAACTCTGACTGCTCTATGCTTCCTAGGGGCTGCACAGTTTGTGCTGAAGGATACGATTTGGATTCGTGGGGCAGTTATGAGCCTTTTCGGAGAGGGCACTTACCTGCTTTAAATTCAGTCGCATTTTTTGTTTGTGCTTACCTGTTGGGTTTTTTGTTGCTAGTAATTTATGGGGTGACAGTCACGTGGCTGGCATTTAGCAGTGGGTCTGGTCCCTGCCTCAGGAACCACATGGGTGCAGAGTTCCCACAGGGCTGGCTAGGGGCCAAGGGGTGTTGGCTGTCAGATGCCACCTCACAGCCACTGCCACCACACCTGGGCAACATCTGCAGCCCTTGACCTCGCTGTCTTCCAAGCTGAAAGAGATGGTGTAGTGAGAATAAGTGTGACTTTCTACTCTTACAGGCTAATTTCTAGATTTGCTTCTTTTCTGTCCTCCCTTTCCTCCCTTTCCTTCTCCTTCCCCAGTCTTGTATTTTGTCAAATAATCTGCTGCTTCTTTTCCAGTGTTCTCGTTGCCCATTGTCTTGTATCTTTGCTCCAGCATCCTCCTCAGAGTAAGATTTTTTTCTGTTTAGAGTCTGATTTACATGAGTAATGCCTCAGGATAATCAGGCAGGATTGAGTTTTCACACAATTTTAAATATTACAAAATAACTCCAGTGAGCTTTTAGCAGGAGAGGGCTGCTTGGTGGGCACTGGAAAAGTGTTCTGAAGCTGCTGATAAAATGCATCTGTGAAAAAGGGACTGCAAAGTACTAGTATCAAATTGTTATATATGAGAACAAAGTCTTAAACTTTGTAATCTGTGGATTTTGGTGGAGATGTGGACATCTGCATAGCAAACATAAGCCTACTGAAAATAAACTTTTCCTCACTGCCTCTGCAGAGCCTTCAGAATGGATCCACAGATTCCTGGGCATTCATGGACCCCAGACTGGAAGCCACAGCCAAAAATCAGTTTAATGTTCTGGGAGGATCTTTCCTGCTGAAGCTCAGCTTTGCTGAGCTGAGGAACCGGCCCCAAATGGTGACACAGGCTGATTTAAACAATGCTTAAATCACTGTGTAGTGTTAGAGACTCTAGTGCTTCTGCTGCATCTCGGAGACTCCAAGTCTGTTCTGAACACTTCTACGTGTCTGACTCGTGTCTGGTGTAATGCAGCCTGCATGACCTGATCCACAGACTCCCATTACCTCTACCAGTGAGGCCCATAAAACACTTTTGGGCTCAGACCAAAGTAAAAGGGCCAGAGGAAATGAGTTTAAAAGCCTGAGCATATCTCCCAATGGACATAACAGTCCACATCACAAAATTTATATACGTAATTTGAAATAATTGGCAACTTTAGGAAGCAAAGCAAAGAGCAAAATGGAGCTACTTTAGCTGATTATTTATGATCACCTTTTGTCTTAGATGTTTCTGTGAGGAAAATCTTGCCTGTTTGGTAGTTCAAATCACGAATGCTGAACCTGAACTACTCTGTTTTCTGCTCTAAATGAGAATCACACATTCACTGTCTATTTAACAAGTGCATTTGCTGTATTTGTAAATTTAAATGATTTGTCTCCCTTTATTTCCCAACGCTTAGGTGAAGACTCCCTCCCCAAACTCTGCTGCCTCTCTGTTGCCCTCTAAGTACTTCATATGAAAGGTCATAGGCTCACAATACTGACTCCTTGCAAAGTTCAACTGGCTCTCTTTTGTAGGATAAAGCCATTCCCCATCTCCATAGCAAGGGAGGTCCCCTGGCAGCAAAACAAATGTGGTTAGTTATGTGTGGCATGAACCTCAGCTGCACTGGGAGCTGAGCTCCGGAAAACATGTAATGGTAATGTATCGAGAATTACAAGGCTAACCCATCAGCCTCTCTCAAGAAATTTAACTCTGAAATGTTTTATTTTGCCTAGGGAAAGTCTATTTGGGTCTATCATCTGGTTTCCAGGAAGGTCCAGCACTCCCCCCTCCCCTGCTCCTTAGCAGGACGGATGGCATATAAAGAGGTCAAAGAGACTACCAGTGTCATGCCATAAATCAGTGGTTCAGCTTAGAGGAGAGCCCAAAAGGCTTCTGCTCATCTGGTGTAAACTGACTCACTCTGCTGCAGTCAACAGAGGATCTGACAGCAGCAGATTTGCCCCAAGAGCTTCAGAATTCCCACTTTTATCTAACTGGTATTTCAGACATTCTTTCTCTATTGTCCATGGCAGAGATTTTATTAATACCCTCTTAATAAATATATGTCAACTAAAGCTTCATAGAATATCCATACTTCCCTCCCTGCCCACAAATAAGATACTACGTATATGTGATTATAAAAATACCAGTAGCCAATTTAGTTTAATTTAAATTTAGATTTTGCCCTAAACAAATACTGATGTGCCCTGTATATTTCTACTGCCAGATCATGATTTACTAACTCCGTTTTGGGGGTTAAAGAGAGCATGACCTTGCCCCATATTAATATTTAAAGATTACCGTGCACATGAAATCAGATGCTGACACAAGTCTCAGAGGACTAAAAGGTTTTTAATCTTTTGAAGAAGCAGTGCCACACTGAAATATGTATTACTACATTCAAAACAGAGCATGTAACAAATGTCCCACTAGCAGGCATCAGAGACTGCAAATTTCATTCAGTGTAATATGGCCCACAAATACCAACTTTTTTCCAGAAGGGAAATTGCAATGCCACAAAGGCTGATGCTTGGCACCATAGCAAAGGCCAGCAGCGGCATCTCAGACACTGCAGTAAAAGAGTTTGCCATCCAGTTCTAAATGCAGGAGCCATTTAGTGCCCTTTTCAAGGCAATACATAGATTTTACTCTTTGAAAAAGGTGAAAGTTTATGTACATTTCTGTACAAATGCAATTTAGAACAGTTTAGGAACCATGTGATTCTTTGTTTTTACAACAGCACAAGCCTAAAATATGAAAACCTCCTGCTTTTCTTTTAATGCAGTAAAAAAGAAAGCCAGAGCTGTCTTAATAGAAAACAGAAACAGCTGATATTTAACATAAATGAATAATTTTACGCCCTTTTTAGAGCACAATTTTTTTCTTTAAAAAAATTTAAGCTCAGCCTATCAGTATTTTTAACTCTTTCCACTACACCTAAGCTTCAAACAAAAATATGAACTAGCAAGCTGTAGAAGAGTCTAATTAGTTTCTCATTGCATTTTGGGTGTACTCAGTTTGTACAAAAGTGCTGTAGATGAGGTCTCTGATTACAATAGTTCCTGTGTTTTGATAGCATCAGGCAGGTATTACAGGACTTGAAAAATCATGACTGAGTGGCTCTATCCAGTCTCCTTTTGGGTGGATGGCAGAAGTGGCAGCGTGCCATTCCTGGTCTCTCGTGTCATATTTCTGACAGGTAATTGCAGACTGATGCCTCTGGGAGCTTGCTATGGTGCTGCCAGAAAGCGCTGCTCTGGTTTGGAGATAGTTCAACCAAATGTTAGATAGATGTAGAAGAATTTGGGTACTAGAGGTTCCCAGCCCTGAGGAAGTAGGAGCCTGTGAATGTGCATGCTCATTTCCAAGTCATCAGCTGAGAGTCACCATGATGTTTGCTGGTGGGTTTATATCCAATGGCAGCAGTTATTTAAAGGAAATGGAACTGTTGTTTAGAAGTTAGGGAGGCAGTGCTGGAGAATTTGGTGCAAGGAGAGCAAGAGCATCCCTTCTTGGAGAGGCAGCTCCCCTTGCCATGGGATGTTGAAGGCTGACATCCTCTTGGAGTTGGCTGTGATGTTGAAGCGGCATTGTTGTAACCCAACTCTCCCAGGGCCATTTCACAAGCAGGGTACACCTTCTTTGTTCCCTTTACAACCATTAAGGCCTTTTAACCTTCCTTTTCCCTTAGCATGTCTGCCCCAGACCCATCCTTCTTCCATTTGTACCCTCCCTCAGCAAGGGTGTGAGGAATGGGAGCAGATGCCAGAGAAATGTGCACCTTCTGATTGAGTACGTGAAAGGGGACAGGAAAAACTGTGTGGAGACTTTTGCTTCCAGTGCTTCTCACGCATGTGGTCTCACTTCAATACATTTGCCAGTCAGCTAATCTATTTCCCTCTAAATTTGGTTGTCTTGTTAGGTTTTTGTGGGGGCAATATTTATTGGAAGTTTTTTGGTCACTGTAAACACAATTTGATCCATTTTATCTGAAATGAGTGTTTTTCTCAGCATGACTTACTTAGAACTTCATACTGCTAAGTCTCAAAAAAAGCATTTCAGTGAGTCACAAGTGCTGCAGGATGGTATGATACCCTTCACAGAAATAACAACTACAGATGTATAAAAAAAAAATTAGAATTTTAAAATCTGAAGCTCTTTGCAAAATCTGCAACACTTTTATTATCAACATTGCTGATAGTACAAATGGGACTGAAGCAACTGATAAGTGTTCTGGTCCAATGAATTCACCTACTGCTTATGATCCTTCCAGTCATATTTTTAACTGTTTTGGCATTCCCCATTAAATCTCCCTAAACAGTCTTCTTGCTGGTTCAGTGCTCTCGACCAAGAAGCTTGTGAGTTTGTGAGGATTTGTACTTGATCATGAATGATTCATGAAACAAGCTTAGAAAACTAAGTTTAACATCTTATTCAATGCTGAGGAAAAAAAAGAGCATCTTCTCCCATGCTCGTAACAACTTGGCTAAAAAGGAAGAGCCTCAATGTCTCATTTTAAACACTGAAATTCAGAGCATCTGTTGCCTTTCCAGCTAAACCTCATCTCTCCTTAGAAGCAAGAGGAGGCATTTTAATTTACTACTGTAGCTAGTTTTGTTTTTCATTCTGCTCATACATTTGACCACGTACCAGCAGCACGCACAGCCGGGCTCTTGGGGCACAGCTGACAGCCAGGAACTGCCCGTGTCGCCATTTCTCGCTCACATTTAACCATGTGTTAGATTTTTCTCTAAAAGCTATGTCTGAAATCAGTTGATCTTGTTTTTATTTGTTTACGACTGATTCTATATGCTCCTTAGGACAATAGACAGCTTAAGCCCTGGGGTGTAAGGTTCTGGTGCCTCTCTTTCCTTCTCCTCTCCATTGACCTCTCTGTGCATGGCAGACAGAAGTGCCCCATTTCCGATGGATACGTGTGACACTCGTAGCCTGGGAAGGCACAGCACTATCTCCCTGCTGTGCATATTCCATACTGACGATGTTTGAGTCTTGGTTTTCGCACCAGCGAAATGGGGATAATTGTGTTGCTTTGATGTGCTGATAAAAGTGCCTTGTGAGAGCTAAATATTTCTTTGTGGAACATGCCGTAGCATGTTTGGAAGCTCTGTACAGCACAGGGTAGGAAGACGGCAGAGACATGGATCTGATGCAAAAAAATCGGGACAAAACAGAGAAGGAGGTCCATGGGTATTCCCTTGCTGTCCTTTGTCTCCTATTCTAGCTCTGCAAGAGTATAAGATTTTTTTCCACTTCCTTTGCTGAATGAAAAGATGACAACACAGCATACATCTAGGGATACCTGCTGAGAGAATAAAACACAATAAACATGAGCATGCTATGGTGAGAGGCATATTTTGCTTGTACAATAGACATTTTGATCCAGAGTTACAGAAAGTCTAAACCTGTAAATTAAAATCAATTCAAATGCTTTTTTTATTCAACCTGAGGTTTTTTTGTTGTGTTTTGGGTTTTTTTTAAGCTGGAAGAATTTTGATCTCATGGTTAATAGAATTATGAAAAAGAAGAAAGTACTTCCAAACAAGGTCTTCTAAGGTGTCCCCTGGGACTATGATTTTAAACTGGTCTTGCATTAATTGCAGTTTCTCTGGCTGTTTGTTAGGCCATTGCCATGCTGTGTTAAGGTCTTGATGCTTTTATCTAGCCCTCCCCTATTCTCTGTTTGTTCTTCAGCAAGGATGAGAGGAACCCTTACAGTATGCAAATACACAATGCTTTCTATGCTTCTTTCTTTAGAGACATAAAAGGATTTTTTAAAAAAGGCAAGTTGAATACATGGCAATAAAGACATAAATCTTCAGAAGCAGGCAAGCTACACTCCCTCTGCACTTCACAAATGAAGCATGGTTTTTGCAAAGAAAGAGTTTGTTAGGAGGACCAGAGGAAGCAGGATTTCCATAATGATTTGCAAAGAAAAAATTCTGTAACACATGGCACCGTATTTCCTTCAGAACTGCAGTCCCCTTGGGACCAAATTCCTTACTACTTAATCACTGCAGTAATTAGAGATGATGTTGGCAAGTGTTCATTGAATGTTGTGTCATTTTACATCTTAAAACATTTCGGCATTACTTTCCATTTCCTTTATTCGGTATGTTCTGGTCCATCCCCTGGATGATTAGACACAGCTGGCCTTTGCTTTGGGACCAGGTCAGTTTTGCAATTAAGAGCTGTGTTGGTCTGCACTGATAAAAACAGGGACTAAATAGTTCTATTTATGGTTTATAAATTACTTTTCCACCAAACATTTTATATAATGGTTTGTACACAAGAGACTTGATGTGAAACAAATCTCTGAGTGAAACAGAGGATTCCAGCCACAAAAAATGGCTCTGTCCTACAGTGAGCCTTGCAATGTGGAAAACTGCAGTAACAAAGCATGAATGAAGATCAGACTGCATGAAGCAGAGCTCTGTAGATGGAGAATAATGTTGCAGCACGGAACCTGTGTGCAGAAGGTGGCCGTGACATGAGGAGGGCCCTGGGGAGCGCGGGCGGCAAGTGGCACCCACCAGCAGCATCCGCCTAATGCTGCTCCTTCCCTCTCTGCTGCCCTGTACAGACTGGCCAATGGGAGGTCAGATGAAGAGAAAGGGAGAAGTGAAAGGGCTGTTTAATGCCTAAATCTGTCGTTTGAAACTTCTGTTGGTAAGGCTGGGGGGGACTGCTGTTGTGGTGCTAATGATACCTCTGGAAATAGTGCAGCCTGACTTCTCTGCATTTCAGGTCTGTGCCTGTAACTGTCACTTCAGAAAAGTAGGAAAGGTTCTTCTTACAAGATATCATAATAGCTGAAAACTGCGGGTGTACCTTTCAGTTTTCTAAAATCCAAGTGCATTAACTATGCTGAGTGACATATCAAGGCAACAGTGCACAGTGGAAGGTCCCTGCACTACTCTTGCAGGCTTAGATTGTCCTTTTACACTCTAGATCTTAATCTTCATTTTTCAAAATGTTCGTGTGTCTGTTACTTTCTTAAATAGGCTTTGATGAGGCACTGGAGCCTTTCAAAGGTTAGATGTGGAGGGTGCAGCAATGGCCTGGCTGTGATGCACACTTCTTCCCATGTGTTTGAACATCCTTTCTGCTGGGCAGGCATTGCAGGGTCCCTCATAATTTGCCTTGGTCTTGGATAAAGACTGTTTCCACTTTCAGTCTCATTTCTTACAGGCTGAAACAGAAAATTCATCAAATGTAAAGTTCAGCTTAAATGACAATTTGTGTGACTAATGACCTTCTAAAAGACAAGGTGGTAGATTATAATGTCTTTTGAAATGCTTTCAGAGGAGAAAAACACACAGTAAAAATTATATGACAAATATAAAAAAGGGAAAAGAAAACAAAGTTAGTAACATAAGCAAGCACTAGCAGCCATTATGCTTTTAAATTATCTCTCCACAGCCCACAAATCTTTGCTTTCACTCACGCACACCATACATCTAGCAAAGAGAGAAATAATATTTTTTATTGCCACTCAATTATAATTGATATACTACTGTATCATTTTAAAATGTGTGAAAGCTGAAAAGTACACACAATTTTTTTTTTAAATGGCAGGCAAGGAACAGCATATAAAAAGTGATAGAACTTTCTGAGCTAGTTTTATATACATCCCTTTCTCCCCTTATATGTATGTTCTAGGGGCAGACAAAAAGTACTAATGAAAATTGGTAATGCATAATAGCTCAAAACCGATTAAAGAAAATTACCTCTCCTTTTAATTCTGCTTACAAGCCTTTCCTGCAATATTGATTATTTTTCAGAGGTAAGTGATAGTATCTATTCTTTCTGCAATTAATCTATATGTTCATTTTGCATGGTGGTTTTAGAAATCCTCTGAGGTCCAGAATCAGCAGGATACTGGTAACTCTAGAATAAAGCTAATTCTGTGGAAGTTTTCAAGAAAAAATCTGGCCTAAGGTTGATTGTGCTGCTGCTGTGATAAAGACATCTATTAGTGTATTTGTTGCCTGACATACTAGAGGACAGGTTCTGGAATAATTTGAGACTAGAATTCAGATTGCACCTGGCCAATTGCTTCCTTTCTCCAACACTAGCACTTAAAATTCCAGAGCTGCGGCTATAAAGCAAATGCATGACAAAACTACTATTTATGATTTTGTTTGCTACTCTTAAATAATTTTGATGTTCCTTTTTTTCTTCCATTTCAGAGTCTGTCACTTATGTATATCTTCCAAGAGATGATGCTAGTTTTGTGCTGAAAGTCGTATCTCTCAGTCTTTGTTACATTTATCACATATGCCAAACTGATACCAAAAGGGAGTACGTTTTTAAGCATTTTTATGTAGACAATTCAAGCACTACTTTCATTTCTATTTTTCCAGTGCAAATGCTCCTAAATCACCATGAGGCAGAAGGTATTATGGGATGCACCTTAAACGAAGTGCTGAACTCAGACTGAGTGGCTGCAAGGCCATTCACCTTGATAGTGTGAGTGGGAATATAAGAGTTCCCAAATCTAGTGGCAATGGTATAATATAGAGAAGTTTCTGTATCTTACTTCACCTGGGTTTCCATTCCTTTTAGTGCTTTTACATCCATTTAATGGATTAGTAACAACAGGATGTGCCAATCCCTGCTGTTCACTCTCTCCAAGATGACCAACCCTCCTTTTGTTTAAAAAGAGGCTGAGAAGTGTAAGCATGAGTGCTTCCAGCTTGGCTCTGCCTACAGCCCCTGCTACTGGGCAAACTGTACATTAGACAGCCTTTTGCAACTTTGGGGGCACAAGCCTTGGCCCAGGCTTGCTCCCTCATGGTGCCACCAGGAGCCAGGATCCAGATGAATCCAGAGGCAGAGTGGGCAATGGCCCAGTCCTTGCCTCGAAGAAGAAGGGCAGACTCTACTTTATCCAGTGCTCTGCCATCTGTGTGCTATTTATATTTACTTAATTTTTTTTTTGTAACAATAAGAATCTCCTTGTAACCCTTGAAGGCTGAGTTAAAAATCAGCCTGGAAAGACAAATGGCAGAAATACATCTGACCTCACCAGGTTTTCTGCTTTTAAGCTCAGGATGCAGTTTGTTACTAGCTGTGGGAAAACAAAATAAGCCAAGATGCATCCTTTTCTCATTGACATAAATGACCTATTTTCTCTTCAGAGGTACAAGACACCCTGCTCCAGGCCTCCCCAAAAAGAATTTGGGTTCTAGAACAAAGATAATTATAAACTAGCCTCTGCTTTTGGTCACTTTAAATCCACATGGTATTTCACACACTATTCTTTGTGCTGTCAGGCATACAGGAATTCTACCGTGATGCAAAAACCCCCCCATACACTGTAAAAATGAGCTTTACTTTTTCAGTCATGTCACAGTAAATTGCTTTTGAGTGCATTATAAAAAACTGTCATACTTCCTGCGAGAAAAGTTTCCTATACTGTATTTTAAATTTCTGTCTGTTTCTTCAGAAGATAGAAAATCTGCAAAATTTGAAATTATGTTTGTCTGTAAAAGCAGTATATTCAGAAATGTTCTTTGTATTTTAAATGTCTTTTACATGAAGTTATAAGTTACAACAGTGGCACAATTTTCAGATGTGTTTTATATAAATATGGATTAAGATAAATGTAGCATGTTGAGCTAAAATTACCAATCAAAATTTTGATTATTCAGTTTCTGGATAACAGCTTAAGTGATGAATCCTTTTAAGAGCTTTATCCTGAAATGAGGGATGCATTTGCCTTCCAGCCAGGAGACCAAGCACAGCACGGGTGAAAATCAGTAGCAATTGTGCAGTGGGTTATGTCTAAGTAAGAGTTATTTATATCCCCATCATCCTGTCACAAGGAGTGCCCCTCTGCTTGGGAGCCTTAGCAGAGAGGTCACGGGCTCTAGGCAGAGGTAGACTGAGTTTCCTTCTCAGGCTTTGATGGACTTTATCAGGTCTGTCTCTGTTACCATAGTTTCCATTTTGTTCTCTAGATAAGAAATGGAAGTGTATAGTTCACAGAGGCCTTGATCAGTCAGTTGACATAGGGTCCCTGCCTGTGGTGAGGTTTAAGGGAATGAGAAGTAACTATGCAGAGTCCTGTTGTGTGTGGGTAAAAATCAGTCTCTTTTTTTCCTTCTTTTTTTCTTTCCTTGTTTGCTTGCTTTTAGCCATATGTCTGTTCACAGAAACTGGGTGTGACCTCTGAATCACCAGCTAGGTAAAGGATATCTTCACTGTTTTATGAGAAGTATTGTCTAATGATTGTACATTCCAGAAACTCAGCTGTTGTGTGCCCTTTAGTGAGCTTGCTCAGCTCCGGCCCTTTTGGCTATGGACATTTTATTGGGAGTCCTACTTACATCACTCTTTTTGCACTACCGTTTCTTTTCTGTTCTTGGGCTTCCTGCACTTGCAAGTCCACTCTGAAATTTCGGAGCAGCAAGGACAGTGTCTGTACTGAAGCACTCAGAAGTTATAAAAGCAGTGGCTGCAGTTAACCACCACTAATAATACCTCTCTCACAGAAACAGTCATTGCCTTCAAATGTCCTCTATCTCCCTAAAATTGCTGTTCCTTCCAGCACAAGAAGGGCTACACGAAGGTTAGAGACAAGGCTTCACTGCCCAATACCCTCCCTATTTTACTGTCAGTGGAAATTCCAGATCACTTTATTCCCATGCCAGCATCATTGCCCCTACTTTCTTCATCTCTGGGCAGTGGCCAGCACTTTGGAGTTAATGCAAGTATTGCTGTGCAGAAGCAGTATTCTCTGTCACTATTACTTTTACCTTAATAAATAGATACTATCTGCAAGTGAAGGAAGGCAGTATGTGTTTTCTTTTAATTTATTTTGCAGGCACTGTTAAAAGGTAGGGAACTCATTATGTTCCAGCCAGACAGGAAGTTTTATTTACAATTTCTTACCTCAGTGCAGCTGTGGCAAATTATATCAGCCCTTCAATTTGTGCATTATCATTACTTCCTCACTTTCATACCCTTTCCAGAATTACACTACCACTGACCTGATGAACCCATTTTCTTTTAAAATCACTCCTATTTCATGTTTAGAGATTGCTTGGGAAAACTCGACGGCAGCAACTAAAAGAGCAGGCAAGCTGGCCATGTATAACCAAAAGGTCAGTCTATTTTCAGGTACTTCTTTAGGGCTCCTGCTGAAGAAAGCATGGAGCCATCTGTACCCATGCAGGTGTCAAAAGTTTGTTCTCATACATAGCACAAAGGGCAAGGCCAGGGAAAACAGCCACTGACTCCCCTGATGGCTCCTGTTTGATCCCGGAGGCTGCAGGGTGCCTGAGAAGATATTCATCCCAGGACACAACCAATTCACCTCCCGCCTGCCCAGAAGCAGTGATTCACTTTTTGTGCTGTCACTGTGAAGGAAGGGGACTCTTCCCAAGCACTGACAGCAAGACTCATAGGTGGAGCTGAAGTGGATGGGTGACAGTATGATAGGGACCAATGACTCTTTGAGGTTTACTTACCTTTTCTGCAGAGATCAAAACTTTCAGTGTGAGCTGCCAATACAGCTGTTTGCAGTTTACCCTTCTGTTCAACTACCCCTGCTAACTACATCATCATGGAACTACAATCCCAACCTCCAATTCTGTATTTGTGGGCTACATCTATAGGCTTGAGCTCTAGCAACACAGGATCCCCTCCTTTTTCTTGTGGCTCCTTAGCCTGCTCATGCGTCTACCTAAAAAACACACTTTAACACCATAGACACTAAACCTCCAATTCTCCAGCTGAAAAAGGCAGCATAGCAGGACAAAAAGCTTTGTCTTGTCTTGAGTTTTCAATATCTTTTCCTTCCAGCCCAAGTCCCTGTTTGGCTCCCTGCATCTCCATCTCCATCATACATTTTGTGCTCCTATTACACAGTAACTAATATGCTAAAATATTAGAGAATATACTAAAAAAAATGTACTCTTTTATTGAGTAAGCTCTGAATTGCTGCAGCTCAGTTTGCTAGGAGTTGTGAATTTGCTCTGAGTTATTTTTACTATTGAGAATTGCCAGGCTTTATACTGTGTTTTGCACAGGAACTCAGCTGCGCTTTCCCTGTTGTGTTTGTAGTTCCCTTCCAAGGAAGCTGCCTGCTGTTCCCAGGTTTCTCTTTCTTTCTCCCCATTAGTATCCTCTTTAAATACAAGAAATGCAAATAAATGATTTAAGTTTTGTATTTTGCAGGGAAACATCCTGCTGAGAATTTACTTAGGCCAACTGATACCTTCTCTCTGCCTGGAGAAAACCTTCATCCTCCAGACTGAAGACAGTCACTTAAAAGTAAATCTCTTTGGTCTGCCCCTGTTAACCAGCAGTGCTGATGGAGAAAATCGCTTTTCCCCTGTGTTCAGCTCTTGAGAACCATGGGATTGAGACTGTTTATTCAGACCACTTTATTGTTTGGTATCATCCAGTGGGACAGGCTGAGTCACTACTTTATTCTCATTTCTCTTCATGTGAAGGTTTCAGCTCCCTTGGACTGCCATGAATGCCAAGCAATGATCCTGGTTTTTTCCTGGCAGCAGCCCCCATGTTTCCGTTGGGCTGCCTGGATCGGCGGTCAGAGAGACTATTCCCATGGGCTCTGGACTCCTCCTCTGCTCGGGATGATGGGGGAAGGCATCAGCACAGGCTGCCATATGGCACCACCTGGGAGATTTTATGTTACTTTTTGTGCTGCCCTTCTCTCAACAGGGTAAGCCCTTGGGGCAGATAAGGGTGTATTAAGTGACTGAAAGACATGCAGTTGTCCCCCAAAAGGTGTCAGTTCAGTATTGCTGTAGATGAGAGGCAACTCTTCTATTTCTGTCCTTAGCCTGAAATAATTTTCATTAGGTGAAGGTCCTTCTCTGCTGAATGGGACCTCTGCATAATGCTAAAAGGAATATTCTGTTTAATGTTCTGTTTCCCAACCCTTTGTCTTTCCTTCACCCAGGATAACTGCCAGCACGTTCGTGAGTTTTTCATTTGAATGAAATTTTGCTCTAGCTGTGGGCAGAATATAGAAAAAAATCAATAGCTATTAAGATACGTGATACTGCAGGATATGGGATCCTACTGGTAGAAAAAGCAAGAACCATCTATTTACTCACATACCCGAGTGCCTGCATTCATAGTCTGACCTCACTGCCCAGGTCCTGCTCTTCCCCCAGGTTTTCAGTGGGGAATTTTGTTGCCAAACGTTGAGCAGAGGACATTTTGCCCGTTGCATTCTGCTGTGTTCTGTGCTAGTTTCTTGTGAAAGTGCCTTCAGGTACTTTCCCAGGGCTCACATTTATTTGTTCAAGAACAAGTTAAGAAAGAAGAGTGACTGGAGGTTTTAAAACCCATTTTCTTTTTATCTAGTGTTCTGTTAAAGCTTTCCTCCTAAGCAGCTTACAATAATATAAACAACCTGCAGAAAAAACTTCCTGTCAATCTACTGCTATAAATTCCTACAAGTCCAGGGGCTTCAGGAGCTGTATATTGCACCGAGAGGCCTTGGAGTCAGAGATAACTATCAGATAATTCACTCCTCTAAAAAATACTCCCCTATGTTCAGAGTGAGTGGAGAGCAGGAAGGGGGAAAAGAGGACGGGAGGAGGTGTGCTCAGAGCAGGGGCAGGAGTGGGGTCCCGGCGTGTGGGATGAGCATGGAGACCGTGGGACACGCGAGCGCAGCAGCTGAGGGAGGGCCTGCCTCTCCCAGTGCCCCTGGCTGTTGCTTTACCGAGCTCCCTGGCTGCACACCTTCTTCCTCGGTGTAAAACACACGTTTCTCTCTTCCAGCCTGTGTGGGTGCAGCCCAGGATCCAGCCCCTGGGGCTGTTTAGCACGGAGAGCAGCCATGGCGCTGTGCTGCTTCGGCTTTGGAGGGGCTCAGGAATAACGAGCAAAATCTAATTAAGAAGAGTGAAATACAGTAGGGTAAGTCAGCTGCACTGGAGTGTGAAATGGAGCCATTATAAAACAAAACACCATGCAGCAGCAGCTCAGGAGCTCCGCAGCCTTACAGGATGCTGCCAGACTTCCCTGGCAGCAGGGCGGGACTGCAGCGGTGAGAGCTGTTGGTGTGTCAGACCGTCAGTGGCCATGGCAGGGCTCTGCTGGCCAGCACAGCTCCTGCTCGGAGGGGCAGCAGCAGGGGGGAACGTGTCAGGGCAGCGCATGGCCGGGCCGGGCTGGGACAGGAGGGGTGGGAAAGGGGACGATGAGAAAGCACTGGTGCAACAGAAAGAGAGGGGAAAGGAAAAAAAGCCGAGGGGTGAGCATGAAAGGCAGGTGTGGAGCAAGGCTGGGCCTTTCCCCCCAGAAAACGAGAAACTCTGCAGCTATTAGAGCACGGGTTTCCCATCCGACCCGCTGGTAATGGCTGTGAGAGCTGCTCTGCTCGCAGGGTGCCACACTGAGGGCAGGCATGGGCCACCGCTCTGCTCTGGGAGGATCCAGCAGCTCCATGTGTGTGCCAGTTTGCCTCTTCAGGGACAACTTTTTTCTGAAAAAAACTCCAAAATAACACCCTCCCACACACATACTCTTTTTGAGTTGGCAGTGTTCTGAGATCAACAAGTAAATCTTTAAAATATAGAAGTTGTATTTGTTCTTCATGATGCTACAATTTATGGAATGATAGAATTAGCTCTATTATTTGAATTGAATTTTTTTTAAAATGCAAAAAAAAATTAATCTTGCTGGAAAAGCATCTTTTAAAACAGGAAGGAATGGTTTCAATACCCTTAAAATATTTTTAATAGTAGTTGCTTTCAGTTGCTTCTCTCTAAAAGTTGGAGAAAGGGCATCTTGAATGCATTACAGTAAGTTCAGCCCAAGTGAATCTGCTTTCAAAAGTATGCTAGAAAAGATATCCACAGTAATAGGATTAGTACAAAGAGAACTTGTTGTCTTTGTATTTAAAATCCTAAGGTTAATTTGTCTTGGTTCCACCCCTCCAAAAAATTTTGTAACAAGTTTCTGTTGCCAGTCATTACTTAATGATGTTTCACTCTTAAATGCTCGCAAGAAATATCTAACACCTGCTGGGAAAAATTATCCGTAAAGGTTATCTCAGTAAGGCTTGGATGTAAAATGTCAAAGGACAACTTCATCTCTTTCCCCTTCTTCACCCCCCACCCTTACTACAGGCAGGAAAACCCGGGGAACTTTTGCAAAGCTGTCAGACAGGCAGAAGCCTGCTTCCCTCCAGCCTCTCTCCTCCCTCAAGAGAGCCTTGGGATGTACTTATTTAAGCTATCAGGGTGTCTGAAGGTAAAAAACTGAAGGCAGAGAAAATTAATAATTTACTAAAGCTTTGCTGGAGAACAGCAGACCTCAACACCTGCCATTGTCACCTGGAGGACAACTGAACAGTGAGGCCAAGGGGCACCTCCTGCCTGTGTGGAGGGGAGCACCAGCCGGGGACCCTGCTGCCAAAGGGGCACAGGAACACAGATGGATTACCCCTGGCTTCAGGAGAACAACCTGTTGGCTTCAATCCCCTTTTCTTCTGGTTTCAGCACTCTGCTATTCCCCTGCTCGGGAAAAAAACGTGGCTGAACACTTCACCTTGTGACCCCCACAAACCCCAATGAATTTAATGCAACGTCAGTCTTGGTGGTATCTAGTAGGCTTTCTGCTCCTGCCTCCCAAAACCAAGACACTGCAAACCAACTGAAAGATTCAGATTCAAATAGGGGTGTTTTTTTTCTTGCTACACAAAAGATGTTTCTTTGAACAGATACAACACATTTAGATGTTTTGGGCTTTTTTGTGTTTTATAACTGCAAGTATTTGTGAATGCACCTGTTAATGTTGGTGGGAGACCTACACGGTAGATCAAAGCTGCTCACGGAAAAGTCTTTGCAGGATCAGTTTTATGTTATACCCCACGTTTCTTCAAGGCAGCAAGGAAGAAAGTATTTGTGCTTCTGAGATCAGTGTTCATTCTCCAGAACCGTCTAGGTGTTTGTTATTAATAATCTGCGTTACTATCCATCTGTGGTCTGTTTGCAGGATGGAGAGCCAGCAGCAGCAATTATGATCAAGCCTGGCTGCAGTCTTTGGCATTGTGTGGTGGTTTTGGCTGGGGTATAAAAAATCTTCATCTTACTTCCGTGAAGCCAGCAGTCCAAAGCTTGACACTTTCTGTACCTTGCAGTGCTCTTTTTGACCCATGTCCCTCTTGCACCTTAGATGAGGAGCTCCTGAAAGCTGAGCGTGCTCTTTGTCGTTCCTACTCAGTGGCTTTGTGCAATTGTAGGATCCCTTCACATGGTTGATCATTCTGGCACCTCTCTGTGAGTGCTGGCAAGGCTCACAACTGGCCATGCAGCTTTGTAGCGCAAACTGATTAAAACGGGAATGTCCTGGAAACCAGAGAATCTGGGAGTCTAATGAAGGTCTGGGATTTGTGACTGCAGAGACTTTTCATTGGTAAATGCAGCCCATGGGGGGAGACACACACTGGTCAAGGTCAGAACTTCAACTTTTATCAATTTTTATCTTCTCTTTTCCTTGGTGTTTCTCAGATTGGTTTCAGCTTTTCTGTTATTTGGGTTTCCCATATTTGCTTACTTTGTCTCCTGTAGCCAATAAACAGAACAAGCGTCTGATTATCAGAGGTCTGATTGCATTCAGTGGGTGAGTGTTACAGTCAATGCTTTCCTCTCTTCCTCACGAGTACACTGTGCTGTGTATTGATGGAACTGGGTAAAACACCTCTTGTGTACCTACTGGAATCAGCCCAAGGTAGTTTTGCCAACACAGTGTCTCTCTGTCAGTACCATCTTTCCTAGCTTGATGTTTCTGTGACAAGATGTTTTTTCACCTACGCAATATCTTGATAATGAGGTTTATTGACTCTGTCCGAGAGAGGCATTTTGCACCTATACCAAAGAATTTTGAAGGAAGAATTTTGAAGAATTTTGAGGACAGAAAACCTGTCCAGGTAAAGTTTGATGTGTGACATGTGTGTGCATGTTCCCATTCATTGTGGTTTTAGATAACTGTGTTCACGATGGGTAACAAAAGCACAGAAATACCTTGGGAGTACAAAGGGACTGTTTCTGTTCCTTAAGCTTTGATAACATGTTGACATCCTTAGTGAAACTACAGAAAGGGTCAATATCCTTTGCTGTCTTTTCCAGTGACATGTTCTGGAATATTTCTCTTTTTATTCACATGCCCTCTCTGTTCTCAGGTGAATACAGTTGTAGCTCTCTCTTATGGACAGCTCTTCTCTGTTTTGTACTGCGTCACAGAGGTACAGATATCTGACAGCTGCGAAACATGCCTCAGATAATTCACTGAATCCTGGTGGTGTGACAAGAAAAACCCTTGAAAATCCCCACTGCTTTTGTAACTGCATATCAGGAAACCCCTGATGTCAGGTTCATAAAGGATGGCTTTGCAGGACTATGAGAAAATCCTCACCGTGGTTTTGGGGGTTTAAAAAAAATATCTCTACTATTATTTTTGTAACAAACAAAGTTTGCATCTCTTTTCGAGTTTATGACCTTGACAGCATAAATGCATACAAAACTTCATCACTGGGATGATACATTTTTTGCACTTTTTTTCTTAAACAGTCGTTTTACCCTGCAGATATCCTTGTCCCTTACGCCAATCTCCCTTGCTTCTTTTTTTGCAATATGTGAAAGCATTGGCTCCAGCTGTTCTGTTGTTTGGAAAGACCTCAACACAGCTGGTGATTATATAGAGAAATGTTATTTAATGGGCACAAAAGGACCTGATGGCTGCTAGCAGATTCCTGGTCGGTGGGCAGCACTGCTGCTACCCCGCTGGGACAGGCCACGTGCCAGGGCCCTCTCTGGGTGTGCCTCAGGGCACAGCCCTGGCACAGTGGCACTCATGTCTGCTGCTGTCCCTCAGCTCCGAGACACGAGCTCTTCCCAGCCTCAGGAAGTCCCTTCACTCCTCTGTTCCATGTGTTTCCCTGGGCTACCTACAAACCTACCAAGAAAGGCAGATTATTTTTCTGGATCCTCTTTTTCAGAGTGAGTGTTGAGAAGGGAAAGTAAGGTGTAAGCACAGCCTTTCCTCTGCTGGGATCACAGTGAGCACTGTTACTGTGGTTTCTGACTTGGCACATTGTTTCCCTTTTCTGGATTAATCCCAAAAACATAAAATGGTTTCTAATAATGCTGGTTGTGTTATCAGATATCTTTGTAATTACAGGAGCATGAGCTGTGGCACGCACATCTCTATCCCCCCAAATGACTCTACTGCAAAGGAAGTTTCTCATTATATTCTTATGTAATAAATCTTTTGCAGCCACCCCCATATTGTTAATATTCATCAGGGAAGGCTAGATAGTCAACAGCAGAATTCACAGAAGCAGACGGGTTGTCTCTTAGAGCTGCAGCACTCTCTGTGTCCCATAAATGTCTCCTGAATTTGTGCATCAAGGCCACCCCTGAAAGCTGGGGATATTAGTAGCAGTTCTTGTGCACCAAATGAACTCAAGCATGGATTCTCTGTGGCTCACCCACAGCTTTCAGGTGGTCATTCCCTTTTTGCTCTTGATCTTTATGTATTTGGACCTACTGACTTGGAGGGGAAGGGCTGGTGTGTGGATGTGGCTCGCCAAGGAGCCAGCTTGCAGCATGCTCTCACAATGCAAAAGCTCCTCTTTCTGCGTGTTTGCTGCAAGAATAGCTGAGATAATCAAGCCTTCAAAGCAAACGGAGGAAAAAAAAGCAACCCTCAAACCAAACCTCAAAATTTTAGTCAGGGCTATTTCCAAGCCCTGTC
Organism: Edolisoma coerulescens; assembly: GCA_013397115.1. Taxonomy (NCBI): domain Eukaryota; kingdom Metazoa; phylum Chordata; class Aves; order Passeriformes; family Campephagidae; genus Edolisoma; species Edolisoma coerulescens. The sequence continues at coordinate 2,011,288 of VWZW01007169.1, forward strand.
AGCAATGCTTAAGTGAGCTGGGACTTCTCTGACAGCAGAAGTTATAGGTGGAAAAATTTCACCAAAAAAAAAAAGAAAAAAGGAAAAGCATATGCACAGCAGGCCTGTGAAACAGCAGTGCTAGAAGACAATTTTTAAAGGTCAGAATTATTATAGGACATTAATTAGCAGACTGATAATGCTCAAATTGCCTTAGCAAATTTAGACACTGTGTAAGGCAACATGCTGCAAGGGGTGCAGCCACCTGAAAAGAATTTGGACACTTTAACAGAAAATATGTCCTGCTCAGAACAGAGCTAGAAGAGCATAATGACAAAACAATATAACTTCCCTAAAGTAATTAGGAGGTGGGAGTGAGAGTAAATAAGCTTTTGCAGAACACAGTTTTAGTGAACCAAATGAGAGCAAATAAACTGTGCATCAGGTTTTCCTCAAGTGCAGGAAAGAGAAGGTAGCTAATCCTGGATTTTAACAGTGGTACTTGAGCTCCTAGCAAAAAGAAAATGTGACTTTGCAAAGAGGGGAAGTTACAAAACAGATTGGATATACTTATCAATTCCTGCTCCCAAACATTCCCCAACCATCAAAAGCTTTTGATGCATCAGTGAGGTCCTCATTTGGCCCCTAGAGAGCTTGGGTACTTTACACAGATTTAAGGGACAGTCGTTGCCATGCATTTAGATTTCTAAGAGAAATGAATAAAAAATAAATCTGGAACATATTTATTTTTTTTATTGCTCTTAAATTCAAAGTAGATCATGGCTGGACATGCATTCCTTGCAATTCAGAAGTTTTTTTACTACTTCCTTTTTGATAATATGACATTGGCTAAAGAAATACTTGGATACTGATGGGAGTTATCTGTTTATTTGGTAATTCTGTGCATATTTTAACAAGATGGTAGCTGTTGGAGGGGAGTAATAATCAACTTCTACGTTTTCTTTCTTTTTATGGGTGGCTGAACTGCAGAATTAAAACTGAATTTTGAAGATGTTTATATTTAGGGAATTGGCTTCATTCATTGTAGATAGAGTATTTCTGAAACTTGGAGTAGCATTTGGATTCCATCTCTAGCCTTTCAGCTTGTAACAGTGTACAATGCAGGGTAGGCATGTGGAGGTATCTGTACTCAACTTATCTATAAATATAAAGACTTTATAGGCTTTGTATATCATACATACATATGAAAGACGTGTGTGTATATGTATATATTCTTAGCAGTATTTGCCAAAAAGTGGTTCTAGTGCTGCAACATCATCTTAAATTACCTGTTAAAGATAGTTGTGAAAACCATAGCTAATTTGTCTTCTCAACTGCGTGAAGAAAATTCTAGTTTTACTGTGAGTTCTGGGATGGAGTATAAAAAGAGTTGGAAAGAGGATACATCTTCTAAAACATGGAGCAGGAAGTTCAAATTTAACTGTGTATAATATTTTTCCATTATGAATTTCTATTGAATTGGCCTAACAGCCCAAGAGAAAATCAGCTGAAGATTTCTGATTTTTTCTTCACTTTTGATGGGGACACGTAGATTGAGGTTAGAACTCTCCAAAGATTATCCTCTGAGTGCCAGCTTTTAATGAATCCCATTTGTTTTCTTGATTAAGTCTGCTATTACCCCTGTTTAGTCTTGTTACGAGCCCATTAGCCAGAATTTTCATATCATGGTTTAGAAGAGAAATTAGCCTAGAAAAGCAGCAGTCATCATCAGACAATTTTCAGTGTATTTAATATAGTTTACATTATATGAAATCAGGAACTTGTAGTCTCATACACCTCTATAAAAAAAAAAAAGCCCAAACAAACCCAAACAACTGTTCTTTGTGGTGAAATTCACTGGCCAATAAGGGCTGCAGTCAGATATCAGGTTGTGGTGATAACACTGTGTATTACGAATGCACACACAGCCACAAGGTCTGTTTGGTGAACCTGCATCTGGCAGGCTATGTCAGGCTACATCTATGATTTGTGTGACAGAAGCTTCTTTCGGAAGAATCAAATCTCAAAAGGTTTGACCTCTTATTTTCAAAAGATAAGCATGCAGGAGGCTTACTGAGCCTTGTGGTCAGTCACAAAGTACTCAAGAGCTTTGGAAGTGCTTAAAAGCCATGTGATGGGTACAGTGAAACATGTAACACAGGTGTAGCAGAGTTTTGGAAATTCTTGACTTTCTTGAAAATGTTGTGAGAATAGCCCTTTAGGAATTTAAACATCTCCATCCCTTTTCAGATTCTCTAAATGAAAAGAGCAGCGTAGGGTGAAGTGTACTTTTTAAATGGCATTTTGTAAATTTCAAGGGATGCCATTTCAACCTCCTGGAAGTCTGAAAACTTGGACAAAAACTTGCAGAGCTGCCACAGAAGTATTTCAATGGTGAAAAGAGCCAGAATGAACTGCAGCTGAATCATGGGGTTGTGCCCTGCCATTATTCTGTAATGGGAAACATGACTTTGCCATGTGCATGGAAGCCAACACTGCAAATACTTGGACATCATGCCATTACTTAATATTACCCATTCAGTGCCCTCTTTCTCTTTTCTTGTTTTCTTTGTGCCACTCTAAATGACTAGGCTGGCCTGCTGGCATTTCCCTTTTTCCTTTTGCCTTTCCCATTTTCTGCCTCCTTTTCTGTAATTTCTGAAACCGAGTGGGATCTTGATGCTTAGAGCTTAAAGCGCCCACGTCACTTTGTATTGGATGAACAGTGTGAGAAACATCCAGTAATCAAAGTGAAAACAACTCCAATCATATCACTGTTCCACAGGAGCTCCTGAAAATGCCTGGAAGAATTTGCTGCATTTCTGGTCCCGGAGGCTGTTACAGAGAACACCAGTTGGTAATCACAGTTTTGGGGATTTTGTGCTTTTTTTTTTGTCTTAAACTATGTGAATTACTGAAGGGAAATCTTTTCCCATATCATTACCAGAGCTGGATCGAAACAGAAGGATCCATTTCATCGCTAACCACACCTAAATTGCTTAATTTCTTGGCTGGATGGCAGAGAAACATCTTTACAAAACTGGTAAATGACCATGACTACCTCTCCAAAGAATTATCTCCTAAGAATAATTCAGATGCTGTAAGAGAAATGTACTCTCACAAAAAGCAGCTTTTCCAAACCCCTGTAGTTTCCCTGCACAATATTCTCTCTAGCTACAAGCCTCTCTTCCTTCAGTAAATGTATTATAACCCTTTCAGTCTGTTCTGCTTTACATACTCACCACCATGAATCTCTAACAAGGTTAAGGGTGAGTAACAATTTAAATTACTTTCAAATACAGCTGAAAAGCCTATTATAGATGCAACCTTGAACTTTAATTGTGTAAAGACAGCCACTTCCTTAGCATTCACACTGGTGATAGAGTTTCTTGCTTGTAAGTCTGCCGGGACTTTCTGGCTGTGTTGGCAGCTATTTATTCTGCCTCTAGACTTTGAAAAAAGAAATGCATACATTTAAACACTGTAACATCACAATATCTATTGAAATTTGTAATGATGAAGGTTGTAACATATTTGAGTTGGAGAAGTCAGTCTGCTTAATTATATGTTATTCTTCCTGCTATTTTACTAGGGTACACAAGAGGTTGCTGAAATCCAGCATTTGTTTTCAGATATACATTTATGCTTTTTAAGGAAATGATTGTAAAGAGCCAGAGAACCTTTGAAATGATGTTGCTCAAAGATTTCCCAGCATTGGCACAAACTAAGCAAATAAGGGTAAGCTCAAAGGATCCATGAAAGGTAAACAAAGAATCTCCTTAAGGCTGGCTTATAGTTGGTAATGGAAAACTCTGGAAGTGCTTTTGTGGTCTCATAGTTTCAAAGCTTTCTGGTACTTCTGATTGAAAAAATCACACCAAAACAAAACAAGCAATACCCAAACAAAACCCACCAAAACCCCTCCAAAATCACTGTATTGGGTTAGAACACCTGTGGACTGAAAGCTCTCTTCACAGGAATGATACCTCTCCCATGGCCATAGGCATTGACTTGATGGGAGGGATTACTTCCAGAGCTGAAAATTTGTACTTCATACCTAATAAATTTCCATTAAACTTTACAATGAGGGTAACTGCAGCAAAGGTGTTAACATCCTCATGAAGGTGGAGATGAGGTTGCTGCTCACACAGTGCAAGCAGCTTGCAAACACATCTCAAACACTGATATCAGCTAGGGGTCTGCTCTGTCCTGGAGCAGCTGTGTGAAAGACCAAGTGAGGTTTTCTTTGTTTTGTTTTTGCCAACAATGAGCTATGCTATATCAGGTCTGTTAAGCACAGACATAAACATTTTGCCTTGAATATATTTGATCAAATAATTTACCTCTTGTTTAGATTAAAATACATTTATCAAACTCTTTCATTTTCATTAAATCAAGGATAATGTGGCATGAGTATAGCTTCCAGAGAGCTGCAAGATGGAAAGGAGAGCCGTGTAATCCTTCCACTGCCTGCAATATTCCTTGAGCCTCCGAGACACAAAGCAATACTCAGAGCCAGAGCCACTGATCCCTCTGTGGGAGCACATTTGCTCTCTCTTAGTTGAAACTTCTAAAGACCTTTTTAGGCTTTAGAGTTAGATACTAACTGTGCATTTTAGCTAAAATACTCTAATTCAGACTTATTAGAACACAAAGAGTAGCACTTGGAAAAAAAATTGGATTCCGAGTTGCACTGAAATTTTGTGATCCCTAGGCAGAGATGTGAGATCTCTGTATTTCCTCTTCATTCAGAAAATGAGACACAGATTTTAAAAAGGAGACACATTTTGGAAGATTATTTTCTAATTTTATAATTCAGCTAATGCAGCTAAGCGAATACAGCACATGATATTAATTAACAGGAAGATGCATGTCCTCTTTAGGATACTTACCAACAACATTGGTGAAGAGATATCAGCAGGAGCACTGTGGTGATAGCATTGGGATATTATGTAATGTTGCATGCACCAATCCTGAATAACATTGACTTATGCCAACTCGTAAATCAGCTCAGCCCCTTCCTCTTGTCCAAAGCCTTCCCATATGGAAAACAGATTCATTTCTAGGAAGAATGTAATGAGACAGTCCTCATAGTATGAGCTTTTGGCTGATTAAACAGTCATATGCCAAGTCCCTTTATGGTGCCACAGAAGGAAGAAAAACTAGTAAAAAAATTAGAATTAATATACTACATTGAATAATAAACAGTGTAGCTTTCCTGCTATACAGCAAGCTACTAGTAACTTCTAAAAATGCAAAGAAACATTTTACTTCCTTAAATGTTTTTTCTTTTGAGTATTGAGCAATTATGCATCTTAGAGGTGGTTAATTTTGTGAGCAGAATATTAATAATTTATGAGTGTGTTAAAGGTATTGATCATACAAGGGTAGAAGCATTATGCTTGAGCTCCTTCTGTAATCCATTAAAAAGGAAGTAAATTGCTTCAGTTTCATATTAAAATATGAGGCTAGCAGACTGTAGTTTAAAACATATGTAAAGCTGTTTTCCTGTTTAAACTGCAGTCATCCATCGTTGGTGTGGTGGTAACACCCAAGGATTTGCTGGGACTCAGCCACAGACATCCAAACCAGAGGCTTTCTCCTTCCCCCAGTGCCCTGCCCATGTCCCCCTCAGCCCTGCCTGCCTGACCAGCCCATGAGCCCACTCCTTGCTCTGGGCATGACTCTGCTGAGGTCCTCTGGGCACCCGCAGGGTCTGATCTCTGCAGCCATGGCAGCTGGGCTCAATTTCTCCTGTTTGTGGCCTGTTTCTGGACTTGGGACACTACACTTGGAAGTCAACAGGAGTTATGTAAATTCTCCTGAGGAAATGGGGGGGTATCTGCTCTGGAACCAGATCTGTAGCTTGTCTTTTTTGGTTTTTACCAGCCCTGATGGTTTTGTCATGATTGAGCACAAATGCCATAAACATTGTATTTATGTAAGGTGAGTACTTGCAGCAAAGTCCATAGGGCTTCTATGGATCCAGGAATCAACCTGAATGTATCTGCATCAGGATTTAGTGTGGCTTTGAATTGTTACTCCATTTTATCATGGTTGCATGAATAAAGTTTTAATCCTCGGGGTCAGGATTGTAGGGTGTTTCTGATAGAGAGGAACGTAGGCATTGAAACCTATCAGTGCAATCCCTCTCCTCCTATTCCTGTTCTAAGGTAGAAGGAAGAATGATATAAACCAGAGGAAATAAATAATTGGTGAATAATTTTATTAAGCAAATTCCTTCTGGACCACCAATCTCATTATTTGTTTATCAGCCAGGCTTCTACTAAATCTATTCACAATTAAAAAAAAAATTACCAAGTGAACAGTATTGAACCAATCCTTAATTAGGGCAGCTGAGATGTCTTGTATAATTAACTGGACTTTGTTCATAATTATTTCCTGATAGTTGGAATTGTTTTCCACAAGTAACAGAACAATAGTAATGGTAACACCAAGAAATCTTTGATTTTTCAGAATAGAATAATGGCCAGGCTTATTGTGCTTAAGTTGCATAAGACCTATTTGTTCCCACTGATAGCTAAAAGTAATCACATCAATTTGTCTGGGCCACACTGGGAGGTTTTGCAAAATCAGTTCTTTTAATGTAGAAATAAGTATGCATCCAAATCTTTGAAATGTGGCTTTTCTCATGTATGTTTTATGATGGTCAGCCTGAGGTGACTCCTCAGCCAGCCACACGTGAATCCTGGACCTTAACCAGAGAGAGAGAGAGAGAGATTAAAGCTGGTGCCCGCTATGACCATGCTGGGTCCTGCTCAGTGAAATAAATAACTGAAATCAGCTATTGCTGACAGAGGTTAAAAAGCTGCAACTCAACAAAGATCTTCCTGGGCCTCCTAACCAGCAAGGCCACTGAGTGACCCTGTGGCTGGGGTGCAGGGATGAGGCTGCCCAGGAGGGGTGCCCACACTGGTGGCCATGCCACACTCTGCCACCAGCACTGTGCACCCGGCCACCAGCAGGCACAGCGCTCCGCGTGGAGGGGCGGCAGGGAGCACGTGTTGGTTGGTGGCTCTGGAAACTTCTGAATTTAACAAGACCTCGCTAATGTAAGTGATTCTTTTTGAGAAGCTGGAAACAAGGTAAACCGTTTTTATTCACAGTTTATCACTACTTCTTTGGTCCTCCCTTTTGAAGCTGGCTTAGGGCACAGTGCCAGAAAGCTGGAAGAATGCTGCAGGAGTGCCATACACAGTCATACATCCCGCTGTGGGGAAGCTTCAGCAGACTCCAATCTATGGGCCCCTTGGAAAGAGGTGTTTGCTAGACCACTGCCTCTGATTTCAAGAGAATGAGTATCTGCTCTAATATGAGGAAATAGTAGTGAGGAAATGTTACAACTCAGGGTTGTTTGGAATTCATTATAAAGCTGCATGAAAGAGCATGTGGGTTAAACAGGTTCACTGCTAATTAATACCTTTACTCCTAATGAAGTAGCTCCTTGCTCTTGGGGTTAGGCAGAGTGTGAGAACAAAAACAAGCAGGAAGTTGTCTGCAGGCTCTTTCAGGACTGAAACAGCAAATGAGTATGTGTAAAGTTTAGGGAGACAAGCACCAGCACAAGGTGTAACTCATTGCTACCCAACTCACAACAGCCGTAAGGCAGCAGGGCTGAACTTGTATGATCAAAATAAGACTTTGTTTCTAAAACTCCAAAGTTCAGAAAACCAACAAGGGGTTTTTTTTGTATAATTTTCTGTGAGATTTGCTTAACATGAGCAGTCTTCCTGGGAGAGGGCTCGGATGGTGCTGTGTTGTGTTCAGGCTAGAAAACGCAGAATGAAAGTTATGAGAATTATTCATCTGCCTGTCCTCTCTTCCTGGCAAAGATTCCTCTGATCTGCTCATCTGTAAGGAACCTGGTGAATTTGGGTCATTGCTTTCAGATCACCCCGTTGCCAACAGTGTAGCCGAAGTCCATAAGTGGTTGAACGCTTTCAGGACGTTGAGAGGATATGAGCAGTGTCACTCCTTGCTCCTGGAGGGTAGAAAGCATGGTGTGCTGTGTTGCCCTGACAATCATTCCTGTTTATGTCCTGTTCATGAATCAACTGACCCATTGCCTGTGCATTTTATGTTACTAACTATTGTCTAATTATTTTTTTCACTGTTGAATTCCTTGCAGCTCTCTTTAAAGTTTAGTAGGTAAGAAGATTAAAACATAAATGCCATTAAATATGCTTTAAATATCAGAGCTATTGAAATACTTCCAGGTTCTGTATCCTCTTAAAAAATAATCCCTATTCAAAACAGAGAGGAAATGTCAACCACATGAGTGTCTTCTGAGTTTAAGATTGGATTATACAGGGAATTATGTAAAATAGCTTTGGAAATCTGATAATTAAAAAAACTTTGGACTCTTTTATTTATGACATTTTAAACCTCTGTAATATTTGGGGAAGTTTTCTGTGTCATACATGTGCTGTTAACCTCACGTGTAAAATTTTCTTGCATAACTTCATGTGAATTAAGGGTCATAGAGTCTGAATTTAGATTCAGTCAAGCTGGATGTGCTGGGATTTGAAGGCAGTTACTGGATCTACATGAAGTTAAAGTTGGGGTGTGGGCAGATCAGGATGTTGCTCTCAGCCACCTTGTGGGATGTCCTCTGTTTCCATAGGGAAGTCAGGAAGAAAATAGCCAGAGGCTAATGTTAGCTGAATTACTTATGAATGTCCTCCCATATCGTTCTGTGTGGGAACACCACAACATCCCCAAATAGAAGTCCTCAGAATTTCAGTGCCCATTTACTAATGAGCACAGTTACTCCAGTGAGTCCCTCCGAAAAGGGCCAAATAAAGTCCCATTACGTCCATTCCAGTTTGCACATTTAAGTGTCACAGCAAAAGGCTTGCAAATGGCCAGGACAGGGCTTCTTGGGTGCCCCAAGCCCTGCAGGTTGTGTCCAACATAGAATGCCAAAGCATCTGTAGGATGCTTTCCACAGGTGTGCTACCAGAGCTGGGAAATGAAGGGGTCCTTGCATCAGTGTGATGTGCCAGGGAACAGAGCTGATTTCCGGGAACAGCAGACAGGATTTCTCTCCAAAGCTGGGAGATATTCTGCTTTGTGGGGCAGAGAGAAAAACCCTTACACCAGCTTGGTTTTTTGCATCAATGAATATGCAGCACAGACTTTGGCAAAATGTCACGAGACCTGGAGGAGAGTACTGTGATGGACCCTGGAGCCTGGGTGTGGCCTTGCCATCTCTCTTCCCAGCACACACCAGACCTGGGCCACACAAACCACGATGGCTCTGTCTCTGTGGTCAGTCCCCGGGTGCTGGCGTGTGACTCCCCGTGCCTTGCCCCTCGCAGCAGCTGAGCTGGGAGACAAGCCCGCTTATGTAGAAGTGCTCCTGATAAATATTGACCAGAGAATTTAGCATAAATATGCAATGAATCTAGGAGCTAGTGGGAAATGTTAAAGCAGACATGTTTAGGACAGAGGCTTTCAAAACAGGCCAGGAAAATTCTTATTCCAGCAAGAGGTGACATGCGCCTATTCTTTCTTCAGCTGGCTAAGCAACAGCGGGAGTGTTTCCTACTAAACAGCCTCATTAGCATAAGAATAACTACAGGGTAAATTTTCAAGCTCATTCCAAGTGAATTCAAAAGGAGGGGGGGAAATATTCTTTTAATATGCGCAACTCATGCAAACAATGATATGAAACTAATTCATTTCATCATATTATCACCATATCATATTAACTTAAAAGAAATAATAATGCAACATGGAAATGTTTGCATATTAGAGAGAACTCTCATTGTACCCTATTAGCACCATATCGTATTAGTATTGCATTAGGCTATTATGCTACAGTGCTAAAATGATGAAATCCCACTGTGAAAACTGATATTGAATTCTTGTAATGTTTCGGAACCATTTTTAGCACTGAATATAAATAATTCATGGGAGCAGATCTAATGAATTGATGAAAATCCCCCATCCCTTGACATTGTGAGAGTATTTATGAATGTGAAGTCATGAACAGGATTTTTTTTTTTTTAATGGAGATGGGCTGGGACTGAAATATCTAGCTTATCACTTGACCCAATGTACTTATGTCACACAGAGCATCAGGTTGAGTGGCCACATTTCTCAGTTAATATGGCAAAGGTGGTGTCTAAGGAGGGGCCTGTTCCAGGATCAGGCGTGCACAGCTCACCTTTCCAAATGGGCTGTCTCAGGGAGCTCTCCATGACGTCCTGAGACCCCTGAGCAACGCAACCCTGCCCAGCACAGGGTCACTGCACTAATGCCACTCTGGTCCATCTGCTTTGGCTTCTTGAGTTGTTAAGATCTGAGACAAATGGCTAAATGCTAATGAGAAAATATGTATTTACCTTGCAGGCTTTTATGGAATTATCCTTTCACTTACCCAGCATTTGGTGCTATGGTGTGATTGCAAGGGTAGTTATTACCACAGGCAGTGCTGAACTTTGTTTTATGCAGATATATTGCTGGCAGACTAGATCCCATGACTCTTTAGGAAAGCAGAGACTGTATGATGAACTAGTGAGAGTTAACTCAGCCTTTAAGGGCCCCATGAGGAACAGCTGAAGCAGACAGCACTGCCCGTCCCTGTGCCTGGGAAAAGAGGGAGCGGCTGTGCTGGCACAGGCAGAGGTGAACTGTGTTCTGAGTTAGTCACTGATTTACAGTCTAAATTACCATCACCTTGTTCCTTCTTGCTTCTCTCCAGCATCTCTTGGATTATGCTGCAGGTCTCTCCTCTCTCTCCTCTGGCATCCTGCATTTGTGTCCGATTCCACGCAGCACTGGCGACCCTCTATCCAAACCGTGCTGCTGCGTGAGCTATAGGAGAAGTGGTAGCACAGGACCCCTTCACAAATCCATTCGTTTCCTTCTCATTGAGGTGTAAATTCAGAGTAGGAGATTCAGGGAAAGCAAAGCTGGATTATTGTTTCCTTTGCTTTCCAAAAGGATGTGAGGATGCTGGCATGCTGTGTACCCTGCCTGCCAGGCTCAGAGCAGAGCCCATGTATGCCATGTCTTGAAAGTTTATTGTGCTCTTCAGGCTTGTCCTTTCTTCTGCAGTCTGGAGTGCATCTGCTGTGCTTGCAGTGGGAAACATAAATCAGGTGGGAGGAATGACTCTGGTTTCAGTTCAGAGTGATGTGGGGGAAGTTTCTCGAAAGGTCATCAGGAGTCACACACTCTCAATACTTTCACCTAGTCTGGAGATTTCAAGGAAGAAAATACAACAGCAAGCTAGGGGATGTTTTTGATATTGCAGGATACAAGGTCAGTGCATTACGACCTTGCTCAGAGCAGAGAAGGAGCTGATGGGGAGTGAGATCCCAGGAACAGCATTATGCAGAGTAAGAGTAGGTGAAGAAATACGAACTGTATCCTGTAACCCCTGACAAACATGTTGCGCACATGGCTGTTTGCTTCACGACTGGCCTGAGCAATGGATCCATTCAAGAGAAGTTTGATGGTGGGATAATGGGCGAGTGTTTGTTTTCTCTCTGCTCATTTTTTTTCCCATGCACAGTTTTGGTTTTCTGTCCTTTCCTCCACAAAATTCTGCTATAATCATTGCAGAGATGAAGAGAGAGTTCTGCTTAGCTCCCATTTTGGTGTTCAAAAGTGGAAAAATTACAAGTACTTTGAGTTTATCCTGGCCAGTTCAGCTCCTTCTAGTTTTCACTGGTGATATTAAATTACACATACGTTGCTAGTGAAAATAATTTCAGTTCTTCCTGTAGTCAATATATAAAGTGTATAAATAACATGTTAGAGAGCTGCTTTTTTTCCCCGTGCTGTATTTTTCTGCTAAGCTGAATACCAGACCACACATTTATTTGTAAGGTAGGTAGAAGAGACTTTTCCTCTGAGAACTGCAGAGACACTTAAGTATTCACCTAATTCATACTAAAAGCAATGGATTTTTTTGTGTATGAACCACAGTAGCAACACATGCCATCTCTACATCAGCAAATAAAAACACATGCTTATTTCACCAGAATATTTTTTACATATATATATATAGATACAGATATAGATATAGATAGATAGGAAATGGACCCCAAGTTAACTAAACAGGTTTTTTGCTGTGCTTCCAAAGTAGTATTTTAAATAGATTCAAGTAATTTGTTGTGGCTTACTGAGTTTGTTTATATGGGTCAGTATGGCCTAATTTTTCATGTGGAAGCTCTTCTCCAATTATAACCATGAATCATTTTAGGTGAATGTGACAATTCATGAATTTTTCCATAGCTATAAATATCGGACATTTAGAAAATGCACCTTAACCTCCAAACATTTACTCCCACAATTACCATCAAACGTTGTGGTAAGCTGGAAACAACTGTTGCGAGTGAAGATCGCCATAGTTTGCAGGAAAAGTGATTGAGATCGTGGCTGAGATGTTCCCTGTGCCCAGGAAGAAAGTCTGTGCTCCTGCACACACAGGAGGCAGGTCCTGGGCTCGGGGCACAAACAGCCCCCAGGGACAGAGCCCAGGGGTGGTTTGCAGTCGCTACCACTGGGGCTTGGTCTGAGCACTACAGTGGGTATGTCCCTGGCTGATGTCCCACCTGTCTTTGCTGGTGGCACCTGCCAGGCTGCAGAAGGGTGAGCTCCCATTCTGGAGAGAAGCAATTTCCTCTGCCCATGAGGTAAACTGCCTCTTGTGAGCTGTTCGCAGGTCAACAGGTGTGGTGCATCCCAGCTTTAGGAAATGCCTTTTCCGTTATTAACTAAAAATTGCCATATGCTTTATTAAAATTCTGGCTGTTGCAGTGAAATATCTAATAGGAAATATTATTGCAGATTGGACTGTTTCAGTGCTGGCATTATTTTTGACATTCATGAACAGCTCTTTCAGTGGCATATTGGATCTCCCACAGAGTCTGGTATTCAAGCAGCCTACTGTGTTCTGGGCACAAGTGTTCAAGTCTACTTGCCACTCTAAAACCCTATTTTAATCATGAGTTTGAAGCTTAGATTTTGTTTCTGCTCCCTGTGCATGAATAAGACTGGTGTGATTCTGCTTTTGCACTTGGTTGCATTTGGCTGCTGTGGGGATAGGAATGGTTGCCGTGTAAGTTAGCGGCTCCCAAATGCATTTCGCTATTTCAGTATTCCACAGCTCTGTGCTTCCTATCATCCCCCATAACTGAGGACTGCAGACTCCTCCTTGCTGCTGCAAGTTTTGGTCCCACTGCAGGTGAGGGAGACACATCTTCATGGCACATTGCAGTAGGGTATCAGGAATAGCCCAATGGGGCTTTGAGAAGAGCCATCAGATGTACAGATTTCCCTTCTGTTTGGGTAGCCTGAATCTCTGTACATTTCCCTGGGATGCAGACACACTCCAGTGATAACTGTGCTGTATTGCTCTAGGAAAAATTCTTCTTGTGTGTGCTGTGCTCCTTCATCTTGCCAGGAATCACTGAGAGACCAGGGCAAGGGCCAACGTCCCAGACTGTTCCCCTGGATATCTGCCCAACCTTTTTTCTTCCTTACCTCTGATACATCTCTACCATACATCTCCTATAGTCTTTTTTCCCCTGCTCATTCATGTTTCGGATGCCAAAAATCTAAAGCCAGACCCCCAGTAGTATTGACCTCCTTGTGCCTGTCTGTTTCTAAATAGCAGGGAGGAGGATTTCTATCAGAATCATAAAGTACATGGGTTGAAGATGTCCGTAGCTGTGTGTGAGCTGGATTGAAAACAGCTCGGCTTCTTAAAAATTCAGTTGGGTTTATCATGGTGAATACAGCAAACTAGTCTTGTTTTCCAGAGCATCTCTCCAACAAGTGTGCGCTCAGCCACCAAGACAGGCCTTAACCTGAGCTTTTAGGCTGGGACTGTGAGCTGAAGTGCCCAGGAGCTGGAGAAGCCTGGATCCAGTGTGACATTAGTGCCTCTGTCCAAGGTGTGGCAGGAGAGAGGTGGTCTGGTGATGAAGTGGGAGACAGCCTCTCTTCCCAGCCCCCGGCAGGATGGTGAGAGCAAGCCCCACCACCCCAGGCAGGCAAATGTGACAGTACCGTCACTGTGCTCCAAGGGGTAAAAGTGGTGAGTCTGCAGAAGCTGCCTTTGGTTTTTGGAAACAAAAGCCACGATCTTAGGGGGCTTCAGGAATCTGAGTAGTTCTTCAGAGCATTTGGTTTAGATAAGTAGAAGTCATCAGCACCATCTATTTTTTGTGATAAGTATTATGAGTGCTCATCTGATGAAATGCTAAATGAGCTATGCTGTGTCACTGCTGGAAAGATTTCATTACATGGAGGAAGTGCTGGGTGCTCATTTACTGCACACAAAAATTTCTCAGAACAGTGACTCTCTCCAGCAGCTCTGTTGTTTGAAAGGAACACCAACATTGGTGCTGTGATAGAGAGAACCATAAATTTGTAAACAGTCATGGACATGACAGTGAGCGGACAAAATCATGGATGTGAAATAGGTCTTAGGCAGAAGTTGAGATGGTTCTGAAAACAGTCAATGAGCTGCAAGGTTAGACTCATAAAGGGATGGCAAAATTGTGCTGGTGCCCAGTTCATAAAGGGACTAAAGCCAGGAGGGAGCTGCATCCACAGATCCGTGTGTGTATGGGTGGACTCAGTAACACTGCTGGACCCACATTCCGTCGTGCCTGGACAGAATTTCTTGGCACTGTGGAAGGGGGCCCATATGCGTAAAGAAAGCAAGGGCTTGGGAAAGCAGACCCGAAATTGTCATTGGAAGCATAGCCCAAATCATGGCCTGGCCCTGCTTTTGGTGAACCCCTAGGGAGGGCTTATGCTGACCTGGGATCAGGTTTAACCCCAGCTCCTGAGACAGGACTCACCTGCAGAGGGACAGCCCATGCCATAGCAGGATCCTGGCAGGCAGGCAATGCTCTACACCTTCTCCAGCACAAGGCTCTGCCAAGTAACAGCAAAGCCAGCAGTAGTATGCCTATGGATTTCATATGGATTTCATGTGGCTTTAACAGGCTTCTGCACAGAGAAAACACCTTGTTCTTGGCAGAATAACAGCTGAATTGCTCAAAGTCCAATTACAATCAAATCTTGCTAATTTTTGCCCATAAATGGAGATTCAGTGAGAATGACAAAACTTTTGCAAGTTATGGAGTAAGTGGTACACACATTTTAAGAAGTGTGGCTAATGCATTACAGAATTCATTATCACCTAACAAACTTCTTCACACTCTGGAAAAGGATGAATGCTCTTAATTCATTTATTTTGACAAGGTTTGTTTCTTAAACATCTTTTGTTATAGCTGACAAGTTTGTACTGTTAAAAAAAGAAGTAATGAATCCTAATTAAGGAGACATTATAATAGCCCCTTCTTAGCAAGCCTGTGCCATTTTTTTGGTTACAGCTTGTGGCAGGCATGGATAGAAATGATTGTGTGGCACTTCACTCTGCTCAGAAAAGCCGCTGATGCAGCCGGTGCCTGGGAAGTCCTTTCTGCAAAACAGCAATTGCAGTGACTCCATTTGTCTTTCTATTGAGAGTCTGCTGCTTTTTAAAAAATCAACAAAGTAAACAAACAAAATAATTCTCATTTGGCATAATACCTTAGGGAGAAAAAAAAAAAGTTGAAAAGGAATCTTTTCTGTCATGAGGAGGGTATCTCTGCCACTCTGACAATGAGCACATGGAAAGAGTTTGACTGAATGTTTGTTGCTGTTCTTGAAATCTTACTGTTTTTTTCACTGCTAACGTATTGTATGTCATTGAATAAGAAATACAGTTTGGAGGAAAACAGATCAGATTTGCAGGTCAGAGGCTCTGCAAAAATGGGATTTGAACGTAAGCGCAGCAACCTTGAGGCAAGGCTGCCCTTCCTTGAATGCCAGATGTGCAGTGAGGGTAATTACCATCGCCCACGCCGGCGCTCGGGTTCGGATGGCGAGCAAGGCAAAGGTCAGCTCCTGGCAGGAATCTTCATGCGGATACCTGGGCTGCCCCAGGCTGCAGACTGGCGTTTGTCTTTCTTGCCAGCAGCACAGTGGTCACAGGCACCTGTATCTGCCTGTGTGCTGCTTGTAAATCTATAATTAACTACCACAGGTTAAACAGACTCAGGAAATAACCAGAGTCTTTTTGAGGAAATGTGATTGTCAATATAGCAAGACCCCTGAATTACAAATTCAGCAATGATTGCTATTACAGAGATGGCGTTAGATGAGTATCATTTTGTCAATTAACCTTTTACAATTCATAGTTCATTATAGCCTAGAACAATCTACTTTTGAATACTTCTTTTTTTCAAACACGACTCTTGCTGTTTTAAACACTTACTACCTGCTCTTTAGCCTTTGAACATAGACTGTTATACTTGCTTTGCATAATGTACAACCCTAGGTCACAAAGCTAAAGAAAACCTTCTTAATTTATGGAGGATTTCATTTTAGCTGAATATTTTGAAGAATTTCCTAACTTTCTGATGGCATTCAGGCTGACCAAGGATACAAATGTATCTGTGTTCCTAGGTCCAACCACTTTACCCTACTATAATTTAAGCTTTTAATTTCATAACCTACAGTGCCCTGGCTACTTAGCAAAAGAAAAAAACATTCTTAGTCAAGACTCTGTAATAGAGAATTCTTCTGCTACAGCAGATAAAATGACAATGACAAAGTAATTATCATAAAAATTATTATTTTCTAAAAATACTCAACTTTAAAAATAAAATCTCTACTGTAGGAAAGGGAACAGACAGTAGTTTTGATGAAAAACACTTGAAAAAATGGTGATATCTTTTCTTTGCTATATAAATACAATTTTTCTTTTCTAGAAATAGTGTTGCTGTAGCTGCAATGGTAAAAGGGTAGGAGAGAGAAAAGGTTTGCAGAGAGAGGTAATATTTTTTATTAGAACAATTGATATAGATGAAAAAAAACCAGAAATGCTTTCAGAGGGCTTGTGTGACTGAGAGCTTTTCCTTTTTTTTTTCCCCCAACTATATCAGCTGGTCTAATAAAAGATACTCTCTCTGCTTGTAAACCTTACTATTTTTGTATATAGCTGTTTCTGTGCATGTGATTTGTCCACTAAGAGGACAAAGAATTCTACAATTCTTAAAACTCGTATAATTCAGTAAAAGTTGATTATGAAATACTAAAAAAATTAAAATGCTTCCTTCAAATGCTGGGAACTTGGGATTGGCTTTGTGTTTGAAAGAGAATAATTGTAACCCATGAAGGAACTACACACAAATGATAAAATGTGGTCAACTCTTCCTTTCAGCAGCTTTGAAGCAGCAGTAATCTAACAAAGCACCTTGCTCTTGCTGTGCTGACAATGAGTCCAGTGCACAAAAAAAGAAATTAAACAAAAAAAGACATTTTAATTTCAAGGTTCACTGGAAAAAACATGAAAAAAAAAAAATCAATGTTTGCCAAAGAGAAAGACAAACTCTGAAGGGAAATGAAAAAATGTATTTACAAGATTCAAAGAGAACTCTATAAATAATGGGACAATAAAAAAAGAAAATAAAATATTTGTCCCTCTTGAATCTAAATCTGCTGGTAATATTCCCAATAAATCTACTACATGAAATGGCCTTAAGGAATCATCCAATTATATTATTATCAAGAAATTATTAGGAAAAGCAAAATAACCTTCAAATCATAGGAGTGTTTGGAGCAGTTACGTCTCCACTGCGCGGCTGCATCACCCCGGGGTCGAAGGAGGCTCTGGAACCCCCGTGGGTTGCCCGCAGGACTGGCAGGGCTCCTGCGTAGCTCCGTGCCCCGGGAGCGCTGGCCCAGGGCCCGTGAGCAGCTCTGTACGCGGACGTGCTCGGGATTGCGAGATGGCTCAGGCCCTTCCGCCCGGAGCTCCCAGCGCTCGGGCCGTGCCCTTGGCTGGGCTGGGCTCCGTGGGGCCTCGTGCCCGGCCGCAGGGCTGCAGCCACCCTGGGCACAGCAAGGACAAGGCCAGCCCCGTCCATGCGCACCGCCCTGCCCCAGGGTGGCCGTGTGCCCCGGGCATGCCGCCCGTGCGCTCCCAGCTGTGGCAGCCGCTGCCCACGGAGCCCGCGGAGAGCTGCAGCCTCAGCCGGGCGCCAGCACAGCCCCACTGCTGCTCTGCTGCCAGCTCACAACAACCGCCGGGACCAAGGCGCTAGCACTGAGTGCTTTGTGGGAACTGACACCCTCATGGCCCTCCACGTGTTCCTGGAGCCGGCTGAGAGCCAGGGCAGCAGCAGCAGCAGCATCTCCTCACCCCTGTGGACGATGGCATGTGGGGCTGGCTGCACAACTCGCGTGTCTTCAATGCCGTTCTGTGCCCCAACAGTGCCTGTGAGCACAGGCCAGGCCTGCATGCAATCCATGACTGCATAATTAACTGCAAATAGGTTTTGATTAGATTCCCCCAACTCATGGTCTTCTCCTGTGGGTGATTCAGGGATGAGCAGGATCAGCCTCAAGAATGTGGTGAGGGGTAATGCCTTCTCCACCTACACCTTCTTCCCAAGGCTGCTTTCCTCTGAGATTAAATTGATTTTCCACAAGCACTAGTGCCAAAGATCAGGCCTGGTCTCCTTACCACGTCTCTAATGCCTTTCTCCCTATTAGTTTTCTGATACTCAGCTGTTGGAGCTTCCCGTAAGAATGTTTAGGTCTTATATGTACTTTGACTGACATATAAAACATTTTATAAACTTTATCCATTTTATTCTCCTACAGTGTGCAGTGTGCTGAAGTGGTATTATCTTCACTGATAAGAAGATTTACATTCACACAAAGCCAGACTGGAGCTGGGGTAAGGACTGCGCTCAGAGCTCCAAATGTGGCGATAACCAGCTGCCTGCTTATGGTAGCTCGAATGGATCTGTCTCACCCCAGAGTGACCTTCAAGGTCAGGCTTGGATTTCCTTATTACAGGCACCTTTTTGTTTCAGCTTTGGCTACACCTCACTGGACGTGTGGGGTTGTATTTGCCCTAGCTAAAGGCTACCCTTCATTTCAGATAACAGAGCAGGTAGGCTTCCTTAGGAAACAAAAGGGGCTCCAAAATGAAAAGGAGGCATGGAGCACCAGCTGCAACAACTGCCATGTGTAAAATTATTCAGAAATTATCTTCTAGGTACATATGCACAGTGACACTTCTGAATGTAAAAGAGAGAAAATGAAGCAACACAGTGGCTCAGGAGGGAACACTGCAAGTGTTGCCCACTAAATGTTCCCATGACTATGGTCCAGAGGAAAGTGACAGGGACAGGATTTTTTGGCTAACTGCTGACTTGTGGTAAAGAACTGCACGAAAGGCCTCATCTCTGTTATTTGAGTGGGTAAATGGGAATTCATCCTGAACCCAAAACCCAAACCACTTCATTTGGTCTTCCTAGCTAAAAGAAGCCAGCTTAGTTTGTTTTTCCTTTTTTTTTTCTTAGTTAGTTGCATGTGTCAGAAGGGATCATAGTACTTAATTTATAGCCACTGTGTTGGATTGCCTGATCAGCATCAAAACCGTTTACAAACTGTAGGTTCACCTAAGCATATCAACTATGCTGTGCTGTCCTCAGCCCTCCAGAGCACGCATTGATGCTCTGGGGTTTGGAAATGGTGTCGGTGCTGCTTGGCTGGTTTGCATCTTACTCCGAGAAGCTTTTAAACAACTCATCTCCTGAGATAGACAGAAAGTTAATGATTTAAGTGAAGCAATGTCTTGTCAGGTGAAGAGCTGGTTCAGGGTCTGTAAATATGATCAAATGCACTGAATATAGTTCAGCTTGGATTCACAACTCTGGGAGGAGAAATAAGCTCTTACCGGACAAGGGGATTTTATAGCCAATAATTAGGCTAAATGAAGCTGTTGCACAGAATGGTGGCAAAGAGCCTCATTTTGTTGGCATGCAATAACATCACATAATACATGAATGTGTAAGCGGTAGGTGCTGCTTTCTCCTTCCAAAATTTTTATTACAGCCCTAACCATTGACACTTCATTCCCTGCCAATTCCTCTGCTCCCTTCTCTCATGCTGGCAAAAATATAGCAGGAGACCTAAAGCTGTAGGCCTTGGCAGGATCATGTGAATCTGCTGAACACGTACATGCTGATTAATTCATTGCCTTAGCAACTGGAAAGTCTCAGATTATTCTCCCTTGTTTATTGGCCCTTTCAGAGCTAATGTGAGCAGTAATGATCATGCATGGGCAAAATACAGCATCCATTAACTGACTGCACCTGCAGGGGCCAAAAAACTCCTTTAATCCCAAAAGGTTACCTGTTTCACACAAGTCAGACAGGTATTCTTTGGAACACCAGCCCAACGGCCACATTACATATACTGACTGTACATGTCACCCAGCTAAATTTTACATGGTGCACCAGTGTCAATGTACAACAGTTTCCCTTTGCTTTGTGGGCTCAATGTGCAAGGGAGGAGGGAATCTGGCTTTTGGAAAGCAGTGTGCAGATGGAACCCTTGATTGTGCAATGTCACCTTGGTTTCTTCTCAGAAAGCTCGTGGATCTGCAGAGGAAGAAATGTCCAGGGTGTTACTGTAAGCAGGGCACGTGGGTGCCTGTCTGGGTGTATTGACCATTGGCAGCAGCCTCACAAGTCCCACACGGTGTGTAAGGTGGCAGCTGGAGCTCGGTGACACAGCCCTGTGCAGCGTGGGCCTGTGGCTGGCTGGCCATGGTGGCCGTGCAGCCTTGGCTGCTGTGCTGCAAGAGAAGCTGTGCTGACAGCTCCGTGCTCCTGTGGAAGAGCCTAATGAGGGAAGTGCAGATGGACTTGCTGGGTATTGAGTAAACACTGCAAAAGGAGCTGGTTCAATAGATGGGGATGTCTCCGTTCAAGTGCAAACATTATGTTCATGTTTCATTCTTTTGATTTAGCTTTTATAGTGCTTATTAAAACAACCTTCTTGGCTGAACCCCTGCTGCCCGATGAGTGTGTTCCTTGACTCAAAGTCCAAGAATGGCAGTCTTTCCAGCTCTGCTGTAATGGATCATGGCAGCTCTAGACTACTTTTCATAGTCTTTTGGAACTTCTACATGGTTTTCACTCTAGAGTGACCCCCTGTCCCTCATTCAGGTCATTTTGTTACTGAGGACATCTGAGAGAAGTAATTGGATTGCCTGATTCTCCAGGCTGTCTTTCATCTAGATCCAAAGGCTGTCACATGAGCACCTACACATACATCAGTCCTAATAAAAGCCCTGTCAACTGTTTCTTCAGGGAGACTTTCAAGGAAGTCTCCCTTTCTCTGACAATCCATAGTCATGGGCTCCCTGTGCAGCTGTCCTCACACATTGCATAGTGCCTTAAGACCCTGAAAATACACAGGGAGAAAGCACTCCCCCTTCTTGCTCTGGCATCTTTCAAAACCTGCCAGCCCTGAGGCAGATTCTCCAGCCTGTTTTGGGGAGCCCAAAGCAAAGGGTCCTGTCACTCCCAGAAAGTACAGGAAGGTCCCAGAGCTCATGTTGTTTTCTCTATGAGACCTACAACATTTTCACCACTTGTAAAGTAGCTGCTTCTCTGTTTTTCTATTTTTGTGCAAACACAAGCTGCCCATTGGTAAACTCAGAGCTTAAACATCTAAGTACTGTCAGGAGGAATCTACATTTGCTTCAAGGCAATTAGGTGACTCATCGCTGTGTCCTTTCCTCAGCTGCATGGAGCAAAGTCAAATCCCCCATGGTTGGATGAAGCCAGCCCCTGGCCATCCTTCTATGAATAAGCCCAATACAAATGCCTAGAAACATTTCACAGACTGAACTCAGAAATGCGCTTCTTGACACAGAGCCACCGTATTAAAGGTGTTGAAGTGCAAGTTGTGTAAGCCTGAGGGAAAGTACAGAATTAATGAAAGGAATGCTGCATACTCCAGACTTTTTAGAGTACAACATGAAGTAACATCTGGATTTCTTCACAGACTTTTTTTTCATGTCTGTGAAAACTCTGATTCCATATTTACTAATAAATAACTAAGTAACAGCCTCTTACTCCACTGAGACAATTCCCTACTGGGAGATTTTCTTTAAACTTGCAACTGCTGGCTATCAGATGTGGTTTGAGGGTATTGGTTTTGAAGGTAGGTATTTTTCCCTACATACTCCTTCCACTGCCCTTTTTAAATGATGCACCATTTCTTGTGAGTTTTCAAAGAAAAAAAGAAGAATATTTGAGTTTCAGGCTACGGTTTTTATGAAAAGAATGTAATGCATCCTGGAGCTCAGAGACCACCGGGGTTGTATTAATTGATGTCCAGAGATGAGCAAGTCTTCTATTTTAAATCAGTCCTCCTCCTGCAAGAAGAATGGAATAATAAGGGGGGCTGTCAGCAGAGTACCAGGTAAATGTTGCCGTGGGCCAAAGGGCTCTCCTTTTTCCTAGAGCTCTTTTTGGAAACAAGCAGCTATCAAATCAAAACATATTTACTTGATGCAACCAGTAGTGAAAAGACTGATGTTAGCAAATGCCACAGTACAAACAACAAATTTTGCCTCTGACAGACTGGTTTCCACGAGTATATTTTAATGTTTTTTTAATGGTTAGAATATGGGCAGGAGAAAAAGGCAATGCTTTAGAAGCTCCCCTCAGCCTGATAAAGGTGAGGAATTAATGCTATTCCAAGTCAATGCTCTTCAAACAGAACTCTGATAACAGTAGTTAGTTAATCTTTTTGTGCCTGCTTGTTTGTGGGAGATCACATTGGGTTTGTCTTCAGTCTGGTTTGCTTGAGCAGCACAGAAAGCCCAGCTCAAATACTTATTTTGGTCAAGCAACACTTCAGAAAATTACTGATGCTGCCTTTGAAAGCTCTGCCTATTTTAAAAGGGGGAAGGGGTAGAATACTTAAAAGTCAATTATATGAAACGAGCTAGATATATTTGAAATATTGATTACATATATCTTCTGAAATAGGGTAATGGGATATACCTAGATGCTATATGCATGTTTATATGTCTCTGAAATGTTTGATTAATGTGCACCTAATCTTTCTTTCTGTTAATAGACCATCGTATTTCTTACTAAGAAATGAATTATTCGACCACTGCTACAAGTGGCTGAGAGAAGACCATTTATAATGCTGCATCTTCAGCTAGTGTTTCTTCAGCAAGTAATCTTTGACCTGGAAAGCTGTTTCACTGAAAATGACTAATTTTGTCAATTTTATTTTTTGCTTTGAATATGTTTTTCTGGTGGCAGTTTAATCTATCCTAAAAGACTTACTTTATACTTTACAATATTGGTAAAACATAAATAGAAAATAGACAAAGGAAAACCTTCATGAAGTAAAACTTCAATTCCATTTGTGGAGATGTTATCCCAGAACTTTGAATTTGGAAGTGCAAAGTGATGTCTTGGTATGCAGAAAGTTAAAAACCCCAAACAAACAAAAACAAAAAAGAAAAAAGCCCCATCCCAGAACTGACTAACTCATGCTTTTCTTTGTTCATAAAATATATTGTCATTCTACACTGGTTTTGAGTTTGCTTTCCATTTTTATTTTAAGATTATCTAACATTTGAGTATTTTCATCATTTTCTATTCCACTTGTTTCGAGCAACACCACTTTTCACATCTCTCAAAATTGCTTTGTTAGGAGATTCAACAAATCACAGGTACTGATAACAACATTTGCTCTCTGCCAGCCTTTGTATCAGCCCCAATCTTGCCATTAAGACTCTATAAGCAGCACTTCTATATGTAGTGATTTTCAGAATTACAGTGCTAAACTTTCAGAAACAGGGATGTTCATCACTTTTGCACATTCGGTTGTAGGCTTGGCTGGAAACACTGAGCATTACACAGGCAAACAAAGCATGACAAGCTACAGCTGTGGGACTGGGTGAATTTTGTGGGAAGGCTGCTGAGGGTTAGTTTGCTCCTTGTCAACTTCTACAAGAGAAACTGGGCATTTGCATTTGTCGTTTTGAGAGCTCAGTAAAGATCAATAGGTAACTAATGCAAAGGTCCAAGCACTCGGAGTTTGGGTCATAGCCCCGAAGACAAGTCCTAATGTCCAAATGCTCGTTTCAACCCACAACTAAAAAGTAGTAACCTGGAATTTCCATCCACTTTAATGAATTTCATACATTTCAGCCCACCCCTCATCTGACATTCAGAGCCCTTTACAGAGTATTGAGTTGTCACTTAAAAGCAGAAGCATTTTAAAATGCAGACCTTTTGCTTTGAAAACAGGAAACACCCACTGAATCCACCTATCAGTAAAATCCAGCCTTGCACTGACTTCAGCTTCAGTCTGGGGACACTTGGGCCTTTTCTGCACTTGATTTTTCCCTGGAATGACAAGAAGTAGTAGTAGGTTGTATGGTATCTGTTAGCTTTGACGTGGAGCTTTTTTGATCCATTTTATAGATTAAAGTTCTTCCTATTGAGTCAACTCCGACTTTGTAAAGCAGAAGAGAACTTTAAATAAGGCTCTCCTACTATCCCTCTCTTCAGCTCTCTCCAGACCTTAGACCTCCCAAGGGCTTTCAGAAGCAGGGGAAGAGAAATAAAGTTTACCCTGTCTGGAGAAAGCAATAGATGTGATCAGACTCTCAATGAGATATATTTTAGCATCTCTGTTAAAAGGAAAGTGGAAGAAGGAGGAGAATGTTTCCAGAAACCAGCTGTGTTGGAAAAGCAAAAGATTATGCACAGCTGGAGCATGTGAGATAATGAACTCCTGCCCCACCCCTTCTTCTTCCTCTTCTTCCTCTTCCTTCTCTTTCCCCCATGCTGTTATCTGGGGAGGTGATAAACTCCCTGTTGGTGAAAAAGGGTTAAGGAAAGTGTTTGGTTACTTTTTGAAGATATGATTTTGTAATTCAGTGAGATACTTCTGAGCTGAGAGAGTTGGGAGGAAGCAGCTGTACCGGCCCAGTAAATGAGTAAGTACCTGTGTTTAGGGCTGATATTGATACTTTTTAGCTGTGCAAGTGCTGTAGTTAGCTATGTGTACTTAGCAAATGAAAGGTAAAACAGTCTTCTTATTGTAGCAAAAAAAAATTATGGGCCATTTGTTTTTATTCTCAAAAGCTTCTGCTGAAATAGAGAAGTATCTCTGTGAGAAGCATCTACTTCTTTCCCATCAAAAACATCCCAAAAACATTGCCATGTAAGCCAGTCTGAAAACCTGGGGTAAATCTCTGCTCTGTGTTTTGAAGTATAAGGAATGCAAGAGAAGCTGGAGAAGGTCTGACCTCCAGTGAAGCAAATTCTGCTCTGGTAAGCCATGGTCCTCCTGGTTTGCAAAGGAACCAGAGAGAAGCCTTGCCTAAGGGAGATGATGTGAGAAATGGTTTCTAGAGATTTCTAGTCCTCTCTATTTTGAAAGAGGCCTATACTTTGTTACAAAGAAAAAAAAAAAGAGCAGCCTTTATTATTTAAGAAAGATAGCTCCTAAGCATTTTTATCAAGCTCAATACTAAAAAAGGGAAAAGAAGCATTGAGCCTAGCACAGGAAGCTTTCAAAAATTGGCTATTACAGGAAATGTTATCGTAAGGTACATTTCTCTTTAGAACATGCAAAAATGTTCTCTTACCCATTTTGCTGCCTTACTGCTAAGGTCTGGCACAGGCAACTTCTAAAGTGCAGCTCCTGTACTTGAGGTGACATTAAAGCCTACTGGGAGTGTGGATGTTGGGCTGGGTGCTTTTTGGCCTGAACCGGGTACTTGCGTCCTGATGATCAAAGGGAATGAATGACACCACACGGGAAGCCTTGTCCTGAAAGCCCCAGCTCCTCCAGGCTCCTTGGAACTGTTCCTCCTGCCCTGGGCTGGCACTGAGCCGTGAGCAAGACCCTCCTTGCCAGGGTGCGAGGTGGTGTCAGCATATGCTTCAGGATGGCACGATGAGCTGCTAATTAATGGAAGGAAAAGGCAGCTGCTGAGGAAGTGCCTGATTAATCCATATTGGAGCAAGAGAGGGTGTATGAAACCTCTAAATTTAACACAACTTTAGGAAAGTATGTCTTTCTTCAGGCTTGCTTGTGAGTCAACAGCTCTTGACATCCAGTAAAGCTGAAGGAAAACCTGGAAAAGCAGTGCTAAGCCTTTGAGTGAAAAGGTGAAAAGAAAGTGAAAAGAAATGCAGATACTTTGTTTTCCTCCTTGCTCAATTGCTTGAAATTTTTCTTTTTTTGAGCTGTGATTGATATGTTCATACCCTCTCCCCCTAAGAGAAAGCCCAAGGACCACAGCTGGGCCTTGGCTCTGGGCAGGAGCGAGCGCTGATGCAGCTGAGCTGTGCTTACATTCCCAAGCATTGAGGAGACAGCAGTCCCAAACGGTGCCCATAGTCGAGGGAAACGTAATGGCATGGGAGCAGCAGGCAAATCTGCAAGATGGAGCACAACAGGGGCTTCTTGTGTGGAGTAATAGGCACCTTCTCGCAGAGGCAAGTTTTACTTCCCTGGAAATGCATTTGCCACAGTTTTTCTCTTCTATAGATTCTTGTTCTCTTGCATCCATATTGATCTGTTCCACTTGGTTTGGTTTTAGAAATAACATTTTTATGCAGCTTCTAACCCTCGGGTCCCTGCTTGTCACTCTGCAGCAGCCAAGAAAGGGCAGGCCAGGGCAGTGTCCTGTAGTTGCTCAGGCACCCCTTGGACTGATGCTGTTGGGAACACTCCACAGAAAGATTGTGAGGGGGTAGTTATACTAAGAATAATGAATATCAGCTATTCCAGAGGGAAAACTTAACTCAGTATTTAGGTACCTAGTCTGATAGTTAAATGATCTTAATTTTCCTTAATTAACTTCTGATACCTCCCCTTCCTCTCCAGTGGGTCTACAAGCAGAAAGGAGACAGGGGACTCTGTAAAGTACCCTACAGAAAGCCTCCTGTAAGGCCTTCACATGTCACAAATCAAGCTTTTGGTCCCATGCCCCTTCAGGTAGATGGTGTTTCAAATGGCAGTGAAATGTTAGAAAAGGATAGGGTTTTCCCCCTTCCTTACTGGCATCTGAAAAGTGTGATTTATAAGCTGTCAATCATTTCCAATGATCTCAGTCCAGTGTTTATTCAAAAATCATGTTTGGTGTAGCTGAAAGTGTTGTTACTAACTGATGAGCAAGTCTGAATGCTGAGAATGAGAAATGATTGACATTCTTCAAGGTAAAGGGGGAGACTCTTCATCCAGCAGAAGCTGCCACTGCAACAGATGCTGTTATAGCTTCTGACACTGATCGTGATGAGTGGTGTGTAATGTCAGTAAAAGATGAGAGGCTACAACAACAAAGTGAAAAAGAAGCCTCTGAACATGAATCCCATGGCACCCTGGTAGCAGTTAATAGCCATGACTTCCCTGGCTAGAAATATGACTTTAAAAGGTCAGGTATATATTGGTTAACTTATCACCTATTCAGTAAACAAGCACAAGAGCTTGCTAATTAGTGATCTATTACTATTTGACTCTAGGGCTTTGGTTTTTTTTTTAATAATAATTTTGGTTCCATTTTTGCCATGGCTTTTGGCAAACATTGCCTGGTTCTCTTTTTATTTCAGGTTCTCCTTTTGGTTAAATATAGTAAATACTTACAGAGAATAATTCATAGCAGAGCTGCACATGGTCCTGAATACTGTGATGCACTCAGGAGTAATGCTGCATTTTGGGCATCTTGCTAGCAATATCAAACAGCAAGTTTCTATGTGCAGTTATGAACTTTGTCCCTCAGTATGAACAGTTTTAGGTTTCATACTCCCTCCCTCATTTTCTATGGAGAGTCCCTTGCCAGGTGTACTGGAACAGCATGTGCCTGATGAAGGCTCCAGTCAGATCAGGACCCCCAGTCTCAAAGAAATCTCCTCTGAGTAAGGAACCTTGAGTTACCATGGATGAAGGTCCTTTTGGGGAGTAGCCTTTCACTAAACCCCCAAAACTGTTGATAGTGTTCACTTAATGAACTGTAATGTTATCTGCAAAATGACAGAGTGGGTGGACTTTTTTATTGTCTCTCTTTCTGGAGGGATGTTCAGGTTTAAGCCACGATCTCTTGTCCTCCCAGCTTTATTCTTAAGTGGAATTAAAGTCTTTAAATTGTTCTGTAAGTTGTACAAATATTTACACTGCTGCAATGTTTAAATCAGTCTCTTGTATATACATTAGTAGTGAACTTTGATGTGGTTATATCCTGGTCTCTTGACACGTGTGCACGTGGTAAGAATGAAGTGAGAGGAGATCCAGGGCTGAAATGTGACACCCCCTGACAGCCCACAGTGCTGTGGCCATGTTCTTGTCCCTGGGTGGAGATGTGGCCCTGGCTCCTGTGATGAGGGATGTGTGGCTTTGTTTGCTGCCTCTGGTGAGCCACCCCCATGGGCCCCCTGCTATCTGCCTCACAGGGACAGAGCCCACCGCCTTCAGTGGGGCGTGACTGGTGGCCAGGCACCCCGAGGTGCTGCTTAGGAGCCAACTCCAGCCCTTGCCTCTGCTCCCAGCAGGGAAATGCCACAAGGCAGAACAGGGTCACCTCTACTTCTGCCCTTCATTTCTCATCCTTCTCTTTTTGTTCCTTTGTGCTTCAACTTCTTTAATTGCTAAACTTGCTGTTGGACTCTGGGGTATCGTAACTGTTTTCTTTAACTGCAAGAACTCTCAGTGTTGCCTATTTGGGCACAGTGTGTTCAACAATGCAATTTTTCTTCGTAAAAGTGCTTTCTCTCACATGAAGAATTTCACATGTGTTTCTCCAGGAGCTACAGCAAATCCAGTTTGAGGGTACATGTTTTCATATGTTCAGAGTTTTAAAAAAAGCCACTATCTTCTTCCTTATTTTTCTCTTTCCCCATTTTGCTTTGTTTGGGTCTCAGATTTGTGCCTGTATTGGTCTACACTCAGGAGGTGCAGGGGATCCAGATGCATTCTGAAGGGTTGGATTACTGCTTCTTACTCTCTTCTGTTGTTGTAGTGCCCCATGAAGATAGCTGTGGAGCTGGGTGTGTTTCAAGTGGCAACTGCTGCATTATTCATGCTTAATACCTGTAATCAACAACACTATTTTTGTCTCCCAGTAGTGCGGAGGGTTTGTTGCAGTGGGGTTTTTGTGTAGGCATAGACCCCCTGAATGTCCACGAGTGAGCCAGGCAACGTAATTAATTTTCTTTCCCTCCCATTTTGGGATGCTTGGCCTCATGAGGTAGATAAGCTCAGCATTCTGCTCCCCAAGGACCACGTTGTGATTTGTAAAGCACCTTCACCGGGGTGGTAGGAGCTGGTGCAGGGAGTCTCTCCCCAGGCTGCCATTGTGCTGGTGGATGTGCTGGCCAGTCCCGTGCTCCCAGGCCGCTGACGCTGAGTGTTGAGAGCTGCCTGCTGCACAGTGCCTGCAGCTGCAGTTACTTCAGCCTGTGAATCCCACAGCCCTTCCAGCCTTCTGCACTGAGGCTGACACTGTACCTTCTCCTCCAAGGCAGGAGGCAGGGGGACAACATTTTAGTTATTTGTTAGTAAAACACAGACAAAACTTTTCAGACGGCCTCTTGCAGAAGCCTGCTAAGGCACTGTTTCTCTCCTCCCAGCCGTGATCGCTGCTAGGTGCTGTGACTTTCTGGAGTTCCTGTTGCTGTCTGCACACCAAACAAGGCTTCCCTTCCTACTCCAGCCTTCCCCCCAGGAACTGTCCCTAGTTCAAAGACTCCTCTGCAGGTCCATGGGCCTTCAAAGAAGACCTTTGCTTTGTATGGTAGCTTTGATACAAATGAACCTCCGAGGTTTAACTGCCGGATAAAAGTAGAGTGCATTAACCCCCACAATTGCTCTAATGAAGCCAGGGTGAAGTTGTGAAGTCTGGGTCACAACTAATGGATGAGCCATTAACACCTCCCAGGCACAACAGCACTTAAAAATATCAAACAGAAAATGCATTTAGTGACTTTCAGGTGCAGAGCTGGTCACGGTGTTTTGAGAGCAAGTCATCATGAAAAGATTGCAATTTCATTGCCTCTCCCCTGCTCTGCTTCCTGCCCTCCATGTGTTTACATTTCAGGTCAACTCTTCCTAGGAAGATTTTTGCTGTCATGAATCTGGCAGATGGCAGGTAACTTCTGCTTAAGTGCTTAACACTTCAAGAACTCGTGTTGATCCAGAAACTTTATTTCCAAGCTTCATTTCTGATTAACAGTTCTGTACTGGCAGGTTCTATTGCTGGCTTATTCACTGCATTTATATAAGAAAGGTTTGAGATCCTAGTCTCTATCTGAAAGGATTTCCTGCTGGATAAGGTAATTTTTTCCTTCGACACCAAAAAACTGGATTAAGATCAGTTGCTTTTCTGCATGATGCTGAATGCCCTGGGTGGACGGGCAGAGAGTCCCAGCAGAGAGTGTGATTTGTAGATGTTTTGCTACACAAGTTGCTGCTCACCCTCAGTCTACTTTCAGAGACAGAGGAGCCTGTTTAAATATTGTATGTTGATGCTGAATGATGGAAAATGTTTCAGAGGACAGCAGGCTTTTGCTGGCAGGGGTTTGCTGCCTTGGACTAGGATTCAAGCTCCAAACATGGCTTTGTGGAAGTGAAGACCTGAAAAAAAGGGGTCTCCAGAATTCTGTGGGGTTGCTTCTTCTGACAGGAACTTTTACAGAAAGCCTGGTTATGCTGCAGGCCTTGTTCTGGGCCTTTGGCACTGCCTGCAACCCGGATTATGTTCTCCATAAAACAAACTTTTTGAGCGCTTTTCTTTCCTCCCCCCCTTTTTTTTTTCTGGCAAAAAGTTACTTGAGCTGGAGCTAGCCTGTGAGCTGACCCTCTGTCTCCATGGCTGAGCCTCTGCCCTGCTCGCACTCCCCGTGTGTGGGGAGAGGCTCAGCCCTGGGTCTCCGGCCATGTCCTGAGCAGCCGTGCTGGGGCCTTGCTGAGGGGGCCTCCCTGTGACCCCACGCTCAGCCCTTAGGGCCGCTGTTCCCTTGCTGGCCTCTGGGAATTTTTCATCCCAGGCATCCCTGAAAGACATTTCTGTTGCACTTGGGAAACACTTTCAAGCTGAGGCTGAGTGCGTGTCTTATGCATGTGGCCTTGTTGCAGCTCTGAGTTAATTCTGCCCACCTGGGAGAGGAGGCGGGTCATCAGGAGCGCTGAGGGGAGCAGAAAGCTGAGGGGAGAAGCCCATGAAACTGCATCCGTGCAGACGCACCAGCCCCTGCCCCTGGCCCAAGAGCTGGATGATTGTATGAGGCTGTAAATGAGGAATTCCCTTCTAGCTCAGCAGTGCTGTGATAAGCTCTGTCACAAGTTTAAGCTTTCGCCTGCATGTGAAGAACCCCCCTTCCCCAGCTGTGCGTCTTTTGCATCTGCCTGGCACAGACAGGCTGATGCAAAAGTCCCTGTGAAACCTGGCTTTGCTGTGCTGGCATCTCTTGGAGCTGCAGATGAAGATATGTTTGCACAAAATGCTCTTTGCTACTCCCTCAGTTTACTGGAGTGTACAGGTTGGATTATGGAGTTGTAAAGGGAAGATGTATGTCTTAATTTCCTGCCAGCAGTTTGTTAGTCTATAAAAGTGAAATACAGAATTGTTATTTAAGCCTTCTTTGTATGATTGTTTTCATACTGAGCAAATAGTGCATACTAAAATTCCAAGGTGGGACAAGAAGAGAGTCAGTAGCATTCCTGTTAAAACCTCACCCTGCTTGGTAAGATGTATCTCCTGTCTATTTCTCCACTTGCCTGTCAAACTTGTACCACTATCCACAAGCAGAAGAAGGAACTGCTGCTGTAAAACTACATAGCCTTTAGACTTCCAGATGAATCCTTAGGGCATAATTTAAGGAAACAGGGTCATGTGTTGGACACTGTGTCTTGTGCGATGGTGTCATTATCTCTTATGTATTAGCAGGCTACTAATGCTGACATCTAATTAGCACCAAGAAACTGATTAACCCTCAATAGGGTCAAGAGAAAGAAGAAAAATAGATCTCAGGCAAGCAATTAGATCATTTATTTAATAAATTAAAATACTTGTGATTATAAGCTCACTCTGTCATTTTTTTTCTGTACTGCTCAGCTGAAGGCAGAAACAATGATAAAATAGTAAATGTAACGCCATGTTAATGGCAGCTTATTCAAAACACAGAATGCAAAATAAACCCACCTGTATTTTCTCTAATGGACAATTTATCATCCAAAACAGATGCATTTATTAGATGAAAAGTTGCATTCAAATACCAGTAAAATAAATGGAGTCTATTCAGATTTCTTATTCTTGTGGTTGGGCTGTTCCACAGTATGGAGGCCAAACACATAAACGATGCTTCAACCCACATTTGTTACATGTCAGACATTTATGTTCATTGTGTACCTTTTGCAAACTAATCTGAATGCTCAGAAATGGCAAATCGGATGAATATTGTGCAGGCACCAGTTGCCATCTTCTTATACATCACCTCTGCCAATTAATCATAATTTTTTTAAAAATAAGACAAGACTTTTCATTTGTTTTTGTGAAAGTAAAAAGCACCTATCTATGCTATCAGGTGGTGCATTCTGCCCACAGAACCTGGTGTTTGCTGCCCTGGCTATAGTGACCCAAAAGGGTTTGGCTTTTCATGCTGGAGTAGTCCTTTGGAGCTTTCTAATAGACAAGTTGCCCATACTCCCTTCTTGCATGCTCAGTTTAAAGCATTTCTTAATTGGGTTCATTTAAATGCTAATTTTATTGAATTCAGACTCCTCTAAATCACAAAGGTGAGTTCTTGTCAGACTCCTCCAGTAATAATAATATTTCAAAAGGTTTGGAGTTCAGATTAGGTTTGGACAAACACTATAAGGTCTGCTCACATGTCCAGCATTGACTGCAGACTGTGAGGTTTCTGGTGCCTTGCTTCCTGTGCAAGATCTCTTCTTCCCTGCTGCAGGCTCAGCTTCTTTGTCTCCTGCTTTGAAACACTCTTGCTTACAATTTAAAGATTGCCCTTTTTTCCCCCCAATAAAATCTATATGTCTGTCTGATGTACATGTACCTCAAGGGAGTGCCCAAATATTTGTAAATTGAGAACTGTACTGCCTTACATAGCCGTTTTTACAGTTTGCTGACTATAACTTTTTGCCTGAGAACTGCATTTTGGTGCGCAGTTGATGGCCCCGCGTGATTACCCTGTGCGCGTCACACGGCATTTAGCTCACTTGTGCAGGTATCTGTGGAGGCTTTTGACTGTGCTGGAGACGTGTAGAAGTGTGGTTTTCTGATCAGCGCAGAAAGTGGTGCCTGCAGTGTCTGCTGGAGAGAGCAGCCGATGGCACGCTTTCACCCCTGGCATGCTTTCACCCCTGGCCTTTCCTTCCTGGGCTCCGGCCACGTGAAGCACAGGCTCCGCTCTTGGAAGGAGCGCTTCCCCCACTTTTTTTCCAAAGATACTTTTAGAAGATCAAAAGGATAATCAGACCTTTACCAAGGCTCGAGATCAGTTTGGAGCTGTTAGGGACAGGCTTGGAGGGAACTTGCTGCTTCTTCCTAACTTGCTTCAGCTGCAGTAGGGACAGTGGCTGGGGAGGAAGCTGGTGGGGGCCAAGCTCATGCCCTCGTGAGCAGCCTCCAGAAGCTGCCCTCTCCCCAGTCCTGTCCCTGGATGAGCTTTGCTTGACTACCAGTGTCACCATGGGCACGGGGGTGGTCCTGGCTCTTGGTTAAAGGTGCTTAAACAGGCAGGGGAAATGCCTGGGGCCAGTGAAGCTGAGTCACTGCTGTGCTCCCACTAGTACTGGTCCTCCAAGGAATGGTCTGATGAGTCCCTGGAAGCAGCAGCACACTCTGAATGCCTGTGGCAGGTCCAGAGTTAATTCGGGGCTTACACAACTGTCTCTAAATATAAAAATCAACATAACAAAGGTCATTTAAAAGAGCAGGAAAATAACCTCTCAAAATGTTCTTTTCTTGTTATTAAAACAAATATATTGAGTATGAAGTAGAGTATGTAGCATCAAGCAATGAGAAATTAATCATTGGTACCTAGTCTTAAACAGTTGATTTTTTTTTTTGAGAATGTCTTGAAACAGTTGTCATAAACACCAACAAATGCAAAGCAGCTTTCAAGATGACTTTTTGTTATAGGCATATTCCTGAACTATTCATCTGTGTTAAATGCATTTTGCCTTGAATCATATGTCATGTTGCCAGAAAAGAGTTGTTTCCATGCCAACTCATTTGCAACATGGGGGAAAAAAATCAAAGCTACTAACATCTGCAAGATGTCAGTACTGATATAAGCCACTTGCAATGAAAAACACAGAACTGCGGGAGGGTTTGCCAAATAGGCACTATATATAGGGTAGAATGTCATAAACTAATCGCCGAACAGTGCATTTCCATTCCTTTTTTGGCTGTATTCTTGATCTAATTTCTTTGCCAGAAAAGGCTTGCAGCAAAAGGAGCATCAGTGTCATCCACATGCATTTCTCTTGTAAAGAAGGAATTACTCGGATTTGTTTTTCTGACTCAGGCCTCCACAAAAGCCACTTAATTTAAAACATATAAGAACTTGTACAAGAAACTGCTGCTTCACTTTCCATACTATTTCCTTTCAATTCTCTCGGCTGCAGGGTCTCCTTTTATAAAGGTCCTATTCATCAGCAAGATTAATGAGACCTGGTGTCTGAAACTGTGGATTCCATTTCACAGCTACTATTTCCTCTGCATTCTCCTTCCCACCCCCATCCCTTCTTTTTTTTTATAAAAGAAGATTGTTCGTTTATTATCTAAGTATTATGAAATGCCAGAGGCTGAGGCGCTGAAGCCTGAGCAGTTCAAATATCAAGGTATATTTAATTTTAAGATGATCCAAGCATTGCTGTATTTGGAGAGACACTGGAGGTGGCATTACCTTTCTTTTTTTTTTCTTTTTGGAGGTATTAAAACAGTTCTAATTCTCAAAAGCTGTCTTTAATACATTGCTGTAAATCCATTCTTTTTATATCTGGAGGGTATACCAGGCCACCTGTTGCACAGGTTACCAAGTCCATTGTCCCCTCTCACACGGCCGTGTCGGGGCACTTGCTCGTTGTGATACGCGAGGTTTGGTTTGTGGGGTGGGACGGGACCGAGGGCAGCCACGCCAGCAGAGGGGCCTCCACAGCCAGGTGCTCTGGTGGACGCTTTGAGTTGCCCCACGATCCCTGCAATATTTCTGTGCCCAGCCTCCTTGCTAGCCTGGGGCAGAGGGGAGGATGTTTTCCTTGGTGGACAGGCTGCCCGCCAGCCCCCTCCCTATGTGGGGTGCCGTGGCACGGTGCTGCCAAAGGGCTGTTGGCAAAGCCTGTCCCGTGGTACGGCGCTGGTGACCACACCACAAGGTTTCCAGTTAGTCATGTGTAATTGCTAAATTTCACAAAGGAATATTCATGCTTTCTGAGTATTGCTTACCCCATGAAAGCAATTACCGGAGCTGTCACGGCGGCAGTGAACAGAAAGGAGTTAATTTCATGGGAGTCATCTTTGCATAAGAGAGATTTGAAATATCAAATTGAAACATTTATGGCAAAACCTTTTGTAAAGAGAAGGTCTTGACTACCTGTACTTGTTAGTAAGATAGAGAGGGATGGGAAATAACTGATCTACTGTATTTCAGGTATTTCCATAATTTTACTTCTACTATTTTTAGAACGATAAAACTCTCATAGAGATCATTTTTATACTTTATAAAGATCTCAATCCAAATTCATATAACTTTGCTTTATTAAAATGCTTCTACTGAGACTTTTTAATAGAAGACTATCACAGGCAAGCAAAATTGAGAGCAAATGTAGGAATTGATTCCTATAGTGCATTATTTATTTCACTGAGTTTTGAAAGTTAAACCTCAAGTAAGACCACTTAAGGATATGGAAGATTACCTGGATTTTTTCTTTTTCGTTTGGAATGAGAATGAAATGCTGTGAGCTTTGCTATTACTGAGGAGAAGTTTAGGTTATATCACCAAGAGCATATAGCACAGACCTCATAGTGTTGTTTTTCCATGCAAGTTCAGTGTGTGTATGTATTTATATGTATATACATCTCTTGCATATATGTTAATATGCACATTAATATATGTAATAGGCTGGTAAACAATGTTAAATTGGCTTCCAACTGAAATACATTGTAGTTAAATTTCTGATACAACTGTAATTGAAAGAGATTAGAAAGCATTTAGCTTCTGCTTCTTAAAATGTGTGTGCTTTGTACAGTGACAACAGCATCCTTTTAACTAAGCAGTTTATTTTTTTTCCTGTATGTGTACTAACTCAGTAGAGCAGGAAAACATCTTTAGAAGAGGAAAATATGACTGTAAAATGATTTTTAAGAGTTCATTTGAAGTCAGTCAGGCACAACACCTAGAAATGCTTTAAATTGGATTTTTTCTTAAATCAGATTTCAGGCTGACAGTGTCCTATACTGTTATGCCCAGAATTATAAACTGGAATTCTGTTGCACTTTGCCTATCGCCACTCTCAAACAAGTGCTGCATCTTTTTCCCTTTGCACAAGCATTAATGCAACAAGAATAGCTCAGTTTGTGTACGCTGAGCCTTGAAGAAAATTGAGTATATTTTAAAAAGGGTTTCGGCTTCTAGAAAATTACATGACAAGACAGTTTTTATAAGGAAGGGCTGGGGTATGTTCAAATGGAGGCCAGGCTCAGCAGGGCTGTTGGGAAGAGCCTGTGAACCCCTGCCTTGCTCGTTACTCCCCAGGCGGGGGAAAGCAGCCCTTCCTCTTGTCCCCTTTTTGCCCCTGCTAACGATGGCACGGGCGAGGCGAGGTCGTGGTGAGACAAGAGCAGCACTGGCCTTTCTGCAGCAGGGCTCAAAGTGCTCCTTGTGGGATAATTGACACAGTTATGCAATTACGGACACTTAGCATGAGGGTGGATGAGCTCTTGACCAAAGGGGTTGATCGTGTCATGCTTCTCGCTTGAAATAAATATTCAATACTGCTTAGCTATATGGTTGAGAGAAAATGGCCAGCTGCAGGAACCTGAAGACATGAGTTTCCAGATTAGCATCCTGTCCGAGCACAAAATGTAGAAATGTGTCCAGGGAAATGCAGATAGGTAAAAACACATGGTCCTGAGAGACCCCAGCCTGTGCTGTAGCTTATGATACTTCCTGTAGCATCCTCCATTCTCATTCCAGGTTTGGCGTCAAATGAAGTTGACCCAAAACATAAGTACCAGTATTAAGGCACAGTAGTGCCCTAACAGACTATTCTGGTAGCTAGGATTTCTTAAGGTGAAACTCTCATTCTTTACTTTTCAGAGAGATGAATAATGGCAGACAAAGCAAATCTGCTGCTACCTGTCTCTAGCCTTTTGCTTCATCTGAACTCCTGTGGCTTCCCCTCTCTGAATGTCAGCAGTGCCATTGCCCAGGTCCTGCTCCATCTCCATGCTGAGCCTTTACCCACCATCTGATTCATCACAGCGATTTTTCATCTCAATTTGATATGTGAGCTGCTGGCTCCACTGCTGTGTCACGGCTGTCGCTAATTTGGCATGACTCGCATTGTGGTAGGTTATTCAGTCTCTGTTTTTTCTTTTTAAGAGTTTTGAACCTGAGTCCACCTCCTAGGTAGGGCATTGTCCTCACTTAACACAAGCACTTTACTGATTTTGCTGTGTTGTGATCACAGAGTTAGTTTTAAAATAACATTTGTGTCTCCTACCTGCATTTTCTAAGGCAGTAGTTGCTTGATGAAATCAAGGATTGCTGCTAGACTCTTCTGCTGGAAGTGCCTTCCTCACTCTTGCCTGTAGCAGGGAGGCTCACTTCACTAAGCTCTCCTGGATTTTTTATTTATCGAGGTTTTGTTTCTATGATTCAGTTGTCCTAAAGATCTTTTATCCATCAGTAAGAGATATTACTGAGCTTTTGAGGTTTCTCTGTGATGAGAGCATGACAATGGAGTCTGCAGGTGATGTATTCTGGTGCTCTTTTCTGTGAAGGCTGGGGGCCTGCGATCCTGGTTTGTTTTTCAGGACAGGTCAAATACACAGCTATCCTGTTCTTTGGTGTAGTCCTTAAGCATTTCTTAAAATCTTACCATGGTTAAGTTAGTTGCTTTCTGCAATCTTTTGTAGCTCTTCTTTGTAATAAGCAAGTTCCATTATGATAATTCATTATTATAATTCACCTGGTAATTTAATATTTTGATCAAATTACCTTTGAACCCTGAGCCTTTGAGTGTATTTTTCTGACTTGGATGATCTTCCATATACAGCCTTCAAGAGAATACTATTTAGAGGGTTTCAAGCTAATCATTCAAATGAGATCTTTACAAAATTGCTAATTAATCACTTGTTTGAACCTGGAGTGGCTTTTACATCAGACTGACCATTTCAACACAACTGAGCCCAGGGTGAGCATCCTGTAACTGTCCCCTTTAGTCTCCCAGTTGACTGCACACTGTAGTCTTTGTGAGCTTACATTTCTGCACGTATTTTCTATGATTCTGTGTCTTTTCTTTCCTCTTGCTTTGAGTGAAGGAGTTGTTCCTTTTTATTTAGAAAACATGCATCTTCCTCAGGCTTTCATGTTGTACTTCTTACTCTCCTTGCTAAACATACCAGCTACTGCTATCAGCACTGAATCTGAACTTCTCTGCCATTTGAGGACCCAGGGTGCCAGGTATTGTCTCAGGATGTCATTACTCCTGCTCTCAGTATTTTTGGCCAGAATTATTTCTGAGCAATTCTTTAAAAAAAAAAAAAAAAGAGAGAGAGAGACATTCAAGCATTAGCCCTTTCTTCTTTATTCCTAGTAAATCCTGTTTCTTTAAGTCTTGTTTTGCTCCTGGTGGGCTTCAGTGGGAGAAGGTTCCTGCTGTAGATTTCAGTGGGTTGCACAGGGCTCTTGCTTAGGAAGCCACCAAGACCTCTCGAATCTTTATGTTCTTTACTGATGTTAGTGTTTAAAAAAAAAAAAAGGCAGTAAATCAGGTTGGCATTAAAAATATGCCTTTTCAAGGTGACTGTAGTGAGGTTTCTATACCTGTAATTTTTCAATTAAACTTTATTTACATATAAAAAAATCAAGGAACATGTTCCTCTTGCAAGTCTTTCTCAGCATCCTGGTAATTTTGAATGAGCTTACCTACTATTTTCTTCTTCTTTTTTTTAATACAGTAAGAGCCTTGCAACTATTTTTGGACCAGCTTTTTTTCAAGTGCTCAGTCACATTTTAGCTACGTGAGGTTCATGAGGAGATACATAGTTTCAAAGAGAAAGCGAGCTCTGAACAATTTCTTGTCTGTAGGGAGATTTGTATGTATGAACTCCTTTTCTCCCTATATTCCCATGTCTAGAGTAAGATACTATTTCAACTTACAAAGCTTGTTTTGCCTCCATCTTGAGATCATTATACTTAATGATTCTCATTGCTACAGATGCATTTATACACTTTAAATTTGTTTCAGTTCTAGCAGTGCCCACAACAGGTGACAAGAATTTCCAAACACTTAAATGCAGTTCTGAGGAGTTTATAATCATCTGTCTCCAGGAATCCACATCTGATGCTTGTTCTAACTGTCTTGCTGTCCACTGAGGGGAAATATCTGTTGGAGAACCACACAAGCTCTAGGGGTACCTGTGTCCTCTCCATCTCAAATAGATTAGAAGTATCTCCTGCATGTCTGCTTGGATGGGTTTGCTTTATAAGAAAATATGATTTGATCAAACACAGTTGCTTTAGGTTGTGGTCAGGTTCCAATACTCCCTGGTTAAACAGCAAAGCACAAGACCTCCAGTTCGGAGATTCCTGCTGGAGGCATTGCCCCTCAAAGGCATTTCTGAAACACTAAACCCCAGGTCCTCTGAGGTGAATGAGTATTTACCTTGTGCCTTGATAAAATCAGTCTCACTTCCTGATGGAGCTCTGTCACAACAGAAATGATGTTGCTCTGCAGATGTTAAAATAGCACAGCTTTGCTTCCTACAAGCAAACCCAGTGTTGCTCCACCAGCCCATCTCCTGCATGTAGGGGAGCCTACATCATCAACAAGAGATGTTATGCCACTTTCTGCTTGCAAATAGAAATGTACTTGCTTCGATTTCCCTCTGTAAATGCTTTGTTCTATATTTCAGCACATTTTAAGCTTTCTATTCTGTGTTAGCAGTTAGAATTTTCAGATTGGAGCACAGGTATTACAGAGGAGGGCCAGAATTAATTCTGTGCTAAAAGAGCTGTTCTAAACAGAAATTGTGCTGATGCACTTTCCCTTTTCACCTTACAGGGGGAGATTATATATGCATCACCTTGGGTTTACTGTAGGCTGTGCAAATATCCCTTTTGCAACAACTTGAGGCTATGTATGCCATATTTAAATACTACAAATATGCAGTTATTATGAGCATGCTTTACTGACGTGAACTGCTTTGATCAAATGTTCACTAGATACTGTGACTGAGCAGCACAGGAACACACAAAGCATTAGCTGATATTGCTAGTGAAAAACAGAACCAAACAAAGCCAATGTTATGTAGCACAGTCTACTCTGGAGATAGCATTCCTATTAAGAGTGTGGTTATTAAGTTCAAAAAACCCAAATACATGTACTCATTTTTAAGGTTTAATCTCGTCCTTCAGAACCTTATATGAGCCATTAGCACTAAGAAGAAATCTACTGTCAAGAAATTGCAGTAACGGACTAAATTGAAAGCAGAATGGGAGAGTCTTTTTGCTCCACTGTGCCAATTATGTTGCCACTTTTGTTTCTGCACTGCAAGACTGATAGGGATCTACAAATGCTTAGATCCCAAGGGATTTGAGCACGTCTGGTGAAAATTGGAAATCAATAGGAGTCTATAATCGCAACCAAACTGCATCATTTTCATGGGGGTGAATGATGGCAGCTATCCAGAGATGCCAAGGACATGGGTCCATCAAGTGTATTTGTTGGAGCCTTCTGCTCAACATGAGA
Source organism: Edolisoma coerulescens (assembly GCA_013397115.1). Lineage (NCBI taxonomy): Eukaryota > Metazoa > Chordata > Aves > Passeriformes > Campephagidae > Edolisoma > Edolisoma coerulescens. Next base: position 2,052,145 of record VWZW01007169.1, read on the forward strand.
AGTACAAGGTCCTGATTTCTTGGCAAATTAAGCATATGACTTGCCTCTCAATTAGCAAGGGAAGAGAAAAATGTTCACTGACCTTTCCATTCAGATGACTATTTTGTAGCTAAAGAGGAGGATTCATTTTCTGGATGTGAATTTTAAAGGTATTGGCAGTCTTGCTGAGGAGGCAAACGTTTAGTTTTCAGTCCTGTCACTAGACTGCAAATTCGTCTCAGGTCTGGCTTGAAGCAAGTTTCATCTGCAAAGCTGGGAGGTAATTTAGTTTCCAGGGTTATTCTGTCCTGGCTTTTGCTTAAGCAAAGGCTACCAATTCAGTGTGACAATGAGAATTGCTATCCACTAGGGGCCAAACTATGCCCACCAAAGGCTTGATTTCCTTTCTGAAGCACGTTTCTTCACTAGCAGTTGAAACTGCATGCTTTCTTCTTGGTTGTTGATTTTTTTTTTTTGAGCCCACTGCTTGATGTATTCAATTCCAGACTGTCCTTGAGCTCTCCAAGTCTCAGCCTGAATCCACAAGATGCAGTTCACTTGTTCTAGAGAAATGTGCAGCAATTATGAATATTATGACTGTGTTTGTCTATAGGGCAGGCAGGCAAGATATAAAAGTCAGTCTATTGATGACAAAAGAGATGTCAGTTTTCAGAGATGGGGGAAATTATGTCTATTGAAGGCTCAAATGCAATTCTTTCAATGTGTGTAATAGCTGAAATGATCCTGCTCCCATGTTGAAGAAGGGATTGTGAAAGAGCTCAACAGGAGATGGCTCGGTAAAGGTCTGATTCAAAGCTCAGTGAAATCACTGGGCAGTCCTTCAAGCCAGACGTCCTCCTGGACCGTGTGCCCCTTGTACATCCCTCTGCTTCCTTCAGTGTTTGAGAAAACTGACAAATGGAGGAAAGCACAACTGAGACACATCAAAGCACACACCTGTTTAAACGTCAATGTTCTTTGTGGTCACTGGCAGGCAAAATCTAATGCTGCAGGCTGTTAATGGGAACTTGGCATAACCATTATCATGTATCTTTCCATAGACTCCAAACCCAAGGATTCTGAGGTTGTTCTTGAGCTTTTCTTTCTCCCACAAGGTACTAACAAATGAGCTATTGGATTAGTTACAGCTTTCATTAAAATGTAATTAAAAGATGTCATACTTTTATAGTCAGACTCAGCTGTAGCCAAACATATGGGCATGGTAAAACATTTCACAGAACTGAAAGATTTTGTGGTCCTGCTGAGAAAATGATAGCCTTACAGCTTCTCACTTAATTATTTTAAAATTAATAATAGCAATTGTTTAAGTTCCCCTCATTCTAACAGAGCAGCTTTTAATATTCCTGGCTGAAACGCTCAGTGGTGAAGGTAGTTACTCTGCTGTGGATGTGGAGAGCAGCTCAGGGTCCTCAGTCCTGCTCAGTACTTACGAAAGATGTCTTGGCACCTTGTGCACATGCATGAAACATTGCAGGTGCTCAGGGGAAGGGACCTGAAGCCCTGCCACCCCTGTCTGGGGAGGACATCCTGGCTGCCAGGTCCGACATACTTGCTGTGTTCTCCACTGCTGGAGCTGTGCCGTTGGCAGATTACTCTGAGATGGAGACAGGCTGGGATGTTGAGTATTTAGGTCACTTCCCTAGAATGGGAAGTATGTCTGTGGCTTTATTAGAGTAATTTGAAGTTGTACAAAGTCAAATAGCTGAAAGAGGAGGGAGATCTCTGCTAATAGCCTGGTCCTGGTGCAGTCGGGCACAGGAGCTGCAATTCAAGTCCTTGCTCAAGAGCAGGGATCCCAGCAGGGCCCCCTGTGTCACAAAACACTCTAGGTTATACAGTTTTCCATGCTGGGTCTGTGCCTTGGCATAAGCACCAGTGCCTGGGTGTGAGGAGGACGTTCCTGTGTGGGTGAGCCTTGCCCTGGGCTCCTGCTGGCTGCAGCTCTCCGTGCATACATAGGAGTAAGCACTGCTGCTTACAGTCCTCCACAGAGCTGGCTGTAAACAAGTGGTGGGAAATTGTTAGGGGAAACCAAGGGTCTGTGAGCCACGGGTCTCAGAGATTATGAGACACTGGCCTCCTCTGCCTGGACGGCTGGAGATGGGGAGCCAGGCTGCCACCCAGGACAGGGCTGGGCAGAGAGTGGTGCCAGCAGCGGGGGGGTGCTGAAGCTGCTGCATCTTGGAGTGCAGGGGCACTCAGTGTGATCCCCACAGCACCCCTGCTCTGCCTTCTCCTCTGCATCATCCTGAACGCCAGTCAGGGCAGGACGCCTTGAAGGGACACCTTGGGATGCAGACTTCATTCCCCTCATTTTTCAGAAGAAAATAATATTCAGCTTCTCTGAAGATGTTATCTATATGCAATGTTCTCTGTACCCCACTCTGGGAGACAGCTAGGGCACTTTGAATTATAAATGCAGAAAGAGTTCATTCTCTGAAAGTAGTCGGGGGGATGCTCATTTATTCTAAAAGGTTCACAAATTTTAACATGGATTCAAAAATTTAATTTAAATATGCATTACTTATTGTTATACACTTTTTCCACTTGCTTGTAAAACTTGTTCAGAAATGAGAAATCACATTCTGTACCCATTGCAGGAGGAAAAAATATAATAAACAACCTCACCGCAATCTATTTGCATGGATTACCTGAACATTTATAAGTAACTAATCTGTTCAGGGGAACCAGAATCAGCCCTCATACATGAAAAATGCAGAAGTTGCAAAATATAATTTGAGAAGGAATTAATGACTCTTCAGTAGAATCACATATTGCTAGACCCAGGAAAAAAAGACTTTGTCACCTTGTATGTAATGGGATATTGAGAGTACTTGCTCAGTGTAGACACTGCAGTTGTTACGTATGCAACACAAGCAGCCCTACTCTTACTGGTGTTAATTAATTATCATTAATATCTGGGTAACAAAGGGATGAAGACAAGGCAGAGAGGTTTCTCCATGTCAGCAGCTCCTGCATGTGTGCCCCTGCCAAAGTCCTGCTCAGCCAGAAGTGAGCAGCCAGGTGCTCCCACCCTGCATGCACCTGGATCATGCAAGAGCGAGACTGTCACCAATGGGGGCCAAGATAAAGATTTCTGTGGGAGAATAAGATCAGTAGCATTGGCAGGATTTGGAATCATAAGAGAAAGAAGTACATTTCTGCACTCTTGTGACTGGTACAAGGAAAATGTTTCCATTTCACAAGAGCTGTTTTCCTGGAGGAAGCTATCAAAGTATTACTTTAAACAAACTATCTCCTTCAAAGGACGGAACCAAACCTATTTCATCATGTGTGTAGTTTCCGAAAGGCCTGAGTGTGAGCCTGAGCCCTCCAAATGCTGTGAATCAGGGAAGGCTAGAACATAAAACTGGCTCAAATATTCAGAAGTTAGAAATTAAACAGGTTATAGTAAAGTCAGTTTTATTTGGGGCACGAATTCCAAATAAATGATACAGTGTGGGACTGACTGCTCAGTTATCGTGGACATCTGTCTGGAGATTATTCCTTAACAAAAGAGTCTTAGAAATCGCTCATATAGTTTGTATTCATGTCAGGTTTTGGTCACAGACAAATTCACACATTCAGCAATGTAGTTAATCTCCTAGATACCCACCACAGAAGAATAGGGATTAATACATTTATCTTGTAAAACAATGCAGTCCTCCTCTGAATTACAACCAGAAATTAGACTGGAGTTACCAAATATGCTCAGTTGAGGTTATGACTCAAGTCACTGCATTGTTAAAATTCCTATCTCTTATCACCTCACGTTTTGAAGGCTGAAGCCATTGAGTGTCAGCTGCCAACTGGGTTTGCTGGAGTCAGGGAAGTGCCTTCTCCAGCAGAGACTTTCTGCACAAGGGCTTTGCCTTGCAAGTGTTATCCGCAAGTCCAGAAAAGGTATCGGGAGACGCCCCTGGACTCAGTGATCCATAAAACCTTTATGAAAGTCAATGACTGCTCCGTCAGGGATTGAAGCCATCATTTACATGGCATGCCAGCAGTGATAAATCCGTCCCGCAGATGTGTGGAGGACTAGTGGGTGTCATGCTGTTTGCCTGCTGAAGTCTCTGTTAAGCTCAGAAAACCTTATGCTAATCTCAACCTAAAAAAAACCCAAAACAAACAAAAAACCCCCAAAACCAAAACCCAAACAAACAAAACCAACCCACAGTAGAAATCAAAAAGCCACTGCTATCTGTAAGGGAAGAAAATTTCCTAGCTTGTAGTGTTGGAGAGGGGAGAGAGGAAGGGCTCCTTCATTTCCTATTCCTTCTGAATGTATGTGGCACATATATTTATAGGTTAATGGTACCTTAGAGGAAATACAAATCTCGCAGTGATTAACAGAATTTTTATTTTCTACAAGCCGTGTTACAAAATCCATATTGTTCCTGCCTCCTAAATGATAATTAATCTGCTGGTGTGCGTTGTCCGTCTCCAGATTTCCACAGCGCGACACTGGCATTTCTCATTAAAATGAATCCTGGAGGCACTTTGTTGTTGTTTAGACTGTGAAAACCACTGGCGGGTTTTTTTCCCCCTGTATGTTTTGTAAGTGCTAAACGCAGGAGGAATTTAGCACATTCTTTAAAGGACTGCACATTAATAATACATTCTCGACCACAAAAAGAAAGTCAAACTGCTAAATGGTAGTTGTTTAAGTCAACAGCATACAGGAAAAGGCACTCTCCCTTTAATCTTTGCTACAAAGGAATGCCCTTGTAGTCGAGACAGTATCATCTACAAGTCGACCAATTCTTGCTTGATGAGTTGCTCTTGTGCCTTTTAACAGTGCTTTAGGGGGTTATTTCAACAGCATTGCAGATGACAAGGCTCAGATTAGTGAAACTTTTCAATTCCATCTTTGTTTTTGAAAAGGCTGCCTGCTGTATGAGAGCACTTGTAAGGCCTTTTTATGCATCTCAGTCTCTTGCCATAGGTAATTATTTATTAATGTAAACCCTGCAAGAAAGATTGACTGTGTCAAGAAGAGAGCAAGGAAATAATAACCTAATAAAATTCTACCCTGATGCCCTTGTCTGATCCCAGTATGAGAGTCAGTAGTTCTGTCTTTTTACCACATGGCATCAGCTAATTCCCAAATTCAAAAGCAGTTTTGTTCAGTAGTGCTAAGACTGTACCAAAACAGTCCCGCTAGTGGGGTCGTGTTCCTGCCAGCTGATCAGTGTTGATAACGTTAGTGCTGCTCTGCCTCTAAGCCTGTGGCAATGCTGCACTATTTACACAATACAGAGGATTAGGGTTCGTGCAGCCACTGGTGGTAGTCTGAAATCAGCTGTCACATGGATAAAATGAACAGGGGAATACATGCAAGGCCAGTGGGTTTACTTTGGGTTTAGGTTTTGTTTTCACTCCTAACCCCAACAGTGCTGTACGCTTCTCTCCCAAGTTGCTGTGATTTCAACTCCTTCTGCTTTGTGCTTGGACAGGCAGCGCTGCCTCTGCTGCCTGCTGGGGCTCCAGGCCCTGCCCGTAGGTGTAGAAGCTACACCCTGATACAGCAAACCTTGGGGCTCAGAGGAGGAGGCTGCAATGCTCCTCACTCCATTTGGCAGTGTGGTTACTTTCTGATTATCTATACGTTCCGTGAGCTACAGTCTTCTGTCTGGGTTCTGACACAGCTGTTTAGGGACCTTGTTGTCCATGAATGTGCTCGAACACTTCTTGCATCTGCTGACATGGTCTGCCTCCATGTTCCTGCAGCAGCACCTCCCACAGGTTTGCTGCTCCCTGTGTAAGGAAGTGCTTTCTTTCACCTCTTGTGAATTAATCTTCATATTCCACCAGATACGTCCTCATTCTCACACCACAGGGATGAATTCTGACTAAAACCAGGAGGCTGCTTTGCACTTGTTCCACTCACAAGGAGTAGACAGGCTTTATTAAAAACTAAATTTAAATCTTACAGCTCTGTGGAGAATGAAGGTAGAACGAGGTTTGCACAGGCTCCTGGCAGACAGGAAGGTTTTGAGCTGTCAGGTTTTGAACAGGCAGAAGTTTTGCAAGGGCTCTTAAATTGAACATGTAAATGTTCAGTTTCAAATGACTCTGAATATAGCTTCTTTTGGTCATTTTAGGGAGGGTTGTTCAGATCACACAAAGCATCAGCTTCCAAATTTTATTTTGTCTTAACTGACAAGTCAGCTGTCCACTTAGTCATGCTATGTGGCAGAGGGACAATGTGGCTTCATAAGGTAAAGTTTCCCTTATGCAGAAAAACTTTGGGTTAGTTACAAAGCAAAACTTCATGATCTCCTTCCTAGGTTTTTGATTTATTTTTTATTTTTTCCCCCAATGGCAAAATGCCCAGTGCAAATCAAATCCTTCAATTCAGTTTCCAAAAAAGAAGCAGCTATCCTGTATGCCTGAAATATTAATTAAAAAGAAGCAAAAAGAGAAAGCTTTGGACAGATCCCAAACCAGCTACTCAAATATAAATGTCTGCAACTGTCATATGAACTTCTCAGTAAATGAAACTATAATCCCTCCTTCCTAACGTGGAAATACTACTTGATTAGCCCAATTAAGAGCAGATTTCTGACAGAATATTACTTTAGGGTGTAGTTTCCTTAAGGATGAAAAGATGCCAATTTAGAAACAACTGTATGCTACTCTTGTTAATAAAAAATAGAAACAAGGAATGACATAGTAAATTAACCATTGGAATTACACATTGGCCTGAGTTTCCTTTCAAAGCAATATAAAAGATGTAGAGCAATTAGGCTATTTTTACATGGAGTGATTTGGTAAATCAATATCCTCCATTAAACTTTTAATTTGCACAAGTAGAGCACTGATGTATTTTGGTTTGTTTGGTGGTGCGTTGATTGGTTGGGTTGGTTTTTACTGCTCCATTTTAAGGAACAGTTCCCTTGAACGAACCCCCTTATTTGACCCTGATAACCTCTATTTTTTTGATATTATTCTGGTTTGCTGTCCTAGTGGTCTGTTTGTTGACGAGAGTTGTTTTAAGAGGCCTGTCTGTGTTTAATTCTGCTGCCCATGCATGTGAGCATCTCTGAGCTGCCCTCCTATGCAGTTAACTGCGTGTGGTAGCCTGGGACCCTCACTGCTCCAAGCTGCCTGGGTTTTGGTTTATTTTAAACACTCTTCTTTGCTGCCCCATTCCCAGGTTAGCCTGAGATCTCCTTGCAATTTGTGAATTTGTGAATTTGTGAATTCTGCATACAGCATAGAGAGAGCCTGTTGGGAAGCCGTGCCCCTTGAAATGCCCGTGGGCAGTGCTGCAGGGCTGCGAGGGCTCCCTTTGGGGTGAGCAGGAGCATGTGCCAGCAGGATGTGCCAGCAGGATGTGCCAGCAGGATGTGCCAGGCGGTGCCAGCAGCCTGGGAAGTGCCTGGTAGCCGTGGGGTGAGCGCTGATGGGACGCACTCTGCTCTCGCCCCAGGCACGGCCAAGCTCCCCTTGCCATGTGCAACGTGGGGAGCCAGTTTCAAAACCTTTATTGTTTTGTACAATATAGTGTAAATATTTAACAGGGTTGCTTAAAGTTCTTTGTGTTTGCTTAACTGAATCAAGGCAAGGAACATCAATTTTCTGGGAAGATTTCTGCTCTGCACGATCAACAGAATTTCATATTGAAAGATAGTTTATCCATGCAGTCACGCTTATTTTCCAGTTGCCCAAATTAAGACAATCTATAAAGAAATGTTCATTTATTAGCAACTGGTGTTTGACAGTTTATTTCATGTAAGCCTCCAGCTTTCCTTGGCAAGCTTATTTGCATAATGTGTTATTATGTCTAAATGGAAAACTAAATGCCTCCATGTGGTCTTTAAATGACAAGTGCTTGTCAGCTTCATGCAATATTCAGAAGTAATAGATCCAAATCACAACAGCACTCACTATGATGTACAAGGAGAAAAAGAAACAAAGCCCAAAAAACCTGTTGCGTATCCTTCCCTGACAAATTTACACTTTGGTACAGAATTGTCAATTAGAGTTTTCATTTGTTAAACAGTTGAGTTCAACTGTGAAGGCGTTTACTGAAGCTTTATTCTGCACTGCTTTTGAGTAATTACAATTCACGCTGCTGTTTTTTTGTTTCCTTCTTTTTTTTTTTCACCCCTTTCAAACAATGCAGCTCAGGGAATAAGCTTCAGAAAACCTTGGCAAGGTATACCCAAGAATTTCTGCCTTAATTACTTCTTAATTACTTCTGAAAACATGAATGCTCCCTGACAATGGTTACAATAGCTTTGGAAGATCTATTATGAAGTTCATATTTGAAATAGTCCTTGGGTCTTAAATTTGCACAGTTCTGCATTAATAATTTTTTAAAAACAGAAAAGTGGTGTGTTTGTTTGTGTTTCCAGGTTATTAGAGGACTCAGTGACGATGAAAAGTTGCAGTGCTCATGTGAACATTGTCTTTATGCCCTTTCCTTGCCTGTGTCTGGTATGCCACTCTGTCCCTCACGGCCCCTCTACCCTGAGCACACCAGAAACATCAGAGTGGCTTCCACCGAAGAAGGAAAAGTCTAAACTTTGCTTTTACACCAGAGTGGGATGTGGTGTGTGGGCACAATGAAGGGCTGGGGTTCAGCCAGGAAAAAAACCTGCTAGCAATTAATGCTACAACATGATACTGTCAAGGGCAGTTCTGACCTTTAGCAGTGCCACATCTCCTTTTTGATAAATGCTATTATTTCCATCTCATGTTAAAGGTTAGAAAAGGTACACAGTATTTTACAAACAAGATTAATTTTTAACTTTTAAAATAGATTGTTATCTTGTTTCCTATTCATTGTGCTGCATGGAGTGTTTTCAGTTGGATTTGACATTAGCAAGTTCTTTTTAAGCTGGCATTAACTGAATCAAATGGTTTGGAGCAGACGTTTGGGGGGTTTTTTGTGTTACACAATGCAAGTCCAGAAAGAAGATAGGGAGGAAACAGAAAATATTAGAAGGAATATGCTGTCTCTTGGGTAAATCTGGTGCAGGGAGAGAAAGAAAAATGGCCAGATACTGCATGCAATTTTAGCTCTAGTCTAAAACCCAGGAAAATTGTTATTAATGTTGGACTGTTGAGTTTGTTGCTTCTGCCTGTGCTTTCTGGTTGCTCAGTGTTGCAGGGCAAGGAGATGAGGAGATGTGGCTAAGGAGGACAGAAGGAAGAGAGAGGAGATATAAGCTGACAGAAGGAAAATATCATGAGGGGCAGGACAAGTAGCAAGGACTCGTGTCACAACTCGTAGGCTGGCTTTGGGGCCAGACCACTTTTGGGTACTGTCAGTCACCACCATCTGGTCATTTTGCCTCTTAGTAGCTGAACAATGAAGGCTCAGAGAAATGCCTGATGGTGCGGGTTTTAGGGTTTGGGAAGTGATGGAGATAGTAAGCAGGCAAGCAAAAATTAACACCCGTTCTTCTCGTGTACTATCCTTTCTAGCTACCACTAAGCACCGTGGCCAAACAAGTCATCATCAGCCATGCACCATTAACATTGGTTACTAAAAAGATATTTGGGGTTTTGTGCCTGTCCTCTGTGCACGTGCTAGGTTACCTTTGTGCATTGTATTCAATAAGAAGGGACCAAATTCTGGTTTCAGAAGCCAAGAGAGGCTGGAAGCACTCTGGGTTCATGCCTGACATTGGATGCCTGGCAGTGGTGAGCTGCCAGGGGCTGGCAGGCTCCTGAGCGAGCCCTCATTAGGGGAGCAGCAAGAGGAGCTGCAGTTAATGAGGAGGTGGGAGCTCCTGGCTCGGCAGTGTGTCTGCTGTGAAAGAAGGTGCTGTGCTGGTAATTCCCTCTGGGAGGTCAGGGTCAGACATAAAGTGAGGGAACAGTTCATCAGTGTTATTAAACGATGTTTCAATCCCAGGCCATGGCTCCCCTCGATGATTTCAGCAGCACCTCTGCTCGGTGCAGTCGGTGTAATTAAAGTGGTTGTATCACTTGCAGCAGGCGTGGTGTCAGCGGGACAGGAGGCGTTTCCAGCAGTGGTGACCTGTGCCTTGTGCTGCCTCTGGCTGCCGGAGCTGAGCTGGGGCTGGCGGAAGCTGATGTGACTCTGCTCGCTGGGTTTCGGCACGAAGCCGCTCACGCAGGCGGCTCTGGTGACCTGCCTTGATGAGGACGCTCTGTCATTTCCTCCTCCTCAGGGTCAAGCTTTCACTCACCCCGTGAAGGGAAAGCGCAGACAGCAGTCGCAGACAGCGGGAAGGTTACGTTGGCTTTGACCCGTCCTGCACCTGGCTCTCTCACTAAGCCCGGGCAGTGCCTCCCCAGGGCAGGCCCCAGAGGAGAGGGAAGGCTCCTGCCAGGGGCTCCCTGTGGGCTGGGGCAAAGTGGGGCTCCCCTGGCTGCCCCAAATGTGTCCCAGGTGCTGGGCAGGTAAAGCAGGCAGATGATTGGCACTTTGACCAATAGGAACCGTTAGGGGAATGCTCAGATATTCTGAATAGCACGTAAGTTATCTAGGAAAGTCCAAAGATTTGCTCACAAATAAGTAAAAAGTAGCCAAAAAGGTATTAAAAATGAATAATTTCATTTGCTGCATGACCACGCAAATAACACTACTGCTGTAAAAATTAGGGGTGGATTGCACAGACTTGCCAGCAGGTGAGTTGCATGCTCCATCTCCAATTGCTCTTTTAGAACTTTGGCTCAAAACGCTGTGCAGCATCATGTCTTCTGCATCTTATAACCAGGTACTTTCAGGGTACTTTCAACAGTTATTTTAAACAGTAACATAAGAGTTACCACCTCATCTCAGCATGAATGATACTGGTAGGTGCATGAAAATAAGGATATACTCTACATCAGTATGTACTTTTTTCCTGCCAAAAGAACAGGTAAAATTATCTGAAGGAAATGGCAATCAGACTGGATCTCAGAATAAAGTGTCCAACAGGGTGAACTTTTCCAAGTACCACCTCTGATTTTACAGCTATTAAAACCCAAGGGCATTTCTTTAAAAATCCTCACCTTTTTTATGGTACCCTTATTTGAGATTAATTATGTATGTAAAATTCTCAATGAAGAATGCAGCATTCAAGGAACTCATGTTGAGTTTCAGCAGTTAGTCCAGCGATATTAAAATGAAACAGGACCAACTTTGTAGGGGGCAATTATAACACATTACGGTGTGAATTGCACACTGTGATTAAACTCATAGGAGGTACTCAGCAGCAGTGTTTGCTTTGAAAGGGGCACTGATTACCATTTGTACTATGCATTTTGGTAATCAGAAATCATTATGGAAAATATTACATCAACTAAACAAATACCCCCTTAGCAGCATGAAATATACAGATTTTTTTTTTCTTTAAGTAGCCTTATGCATGTAAATAAATACTTTTTTTCTGCATGGGACTAGCACTTGATCAGCACATCAGATCAGTATGCTGTCAGGCTACAGCAGGACCATGAGCTGCAGAATGAATGGTTTAAAGTTAAAACACCTCCTGAGGTTGGGTTTGTCTTCATGACTTAACTTCAGGCTGCTTGCAATGACACTCTAAACCATCATTTACTTGTGATTTATAAAAATAGCCTTGTGAAAGAATTAAACTAGCAAGAGGTGTTAACATTTACTTTGGAAGTCCTGAGTTATTTCTATTAAATGGCTTTCCCTGAGATTTAAGATAGGGGAGTCTTAAGGCTTATACTACCTATAAAATACAAATGGTCCTGTGTTGCAAAGGTACTATATTTTTCTGGCATGTTTTGACACCTAATATTTTACGGGATTTGAAGAGAGCTCTTGTCTAATGGCATTAACCAGTTTTATTAAGGATTTTTGCCACTGACTTCGGAGGGTGCTTCAGATGTTCACATGCAGCAGCACGGGGCTTTTGCATCCCCCTGTGAGCCTCCTGAGCCAGGGCTACGTCTTCCCAAACGCGAGGGTTTCAGGGCACAGCAGAAGAGAGGGGTCAGGCTGGCAACAGATCCCACCCACAATGACTCAAAGCAAAACTTTTTCACAAGCTGACAAACCAAACAGCTGCGCGCTCAGGGATCTTTCCTTCTTTCCTTCTTTCCTTCTTTCCTTCTTTCCTCCTTTCCTTCTTTCCTTCTTTCCTTCTTTCCTTCTTTCCTTCTTCTTTCCTTCTTTCCTTCCTTCACAGGAGGTAATAGAGATAAAGTGTAATGCTAATCCTGTAACTTTCAGGCAGCTGGGGACTGTGTGATTGGTTTAAAGATGTAAACTCATCTTCACTGTATCTTGATCATTTTCCCTCCTCTTTCTGCCATACCATTTTGATTGCTTAACATAAGGTCCAATGTCAAGTAATAATAAAGCAATTACAAGAAATACAATTCATTCTAAAGTGCATTAAGCAAGAACTAAATTAAAGCACATAATTAACAACAACCAAAAAAAAAGAAAGATAACATTAAGGACAAAATGTTTTAACCCCTATATTTCTTCCAGCATTAACTACCTTGGCATTAACTCAAAACTGGTAGGGAAAAAAATATAGATTATATGCACAGACACAGTAAGGCTTTTACTGATTTATGAAGGGAGATTCACAGATCTGTCAGGCATGATCCTTTCTTTATAGTAATAGACTCCGTTTAAACTGTCATGCTAATTTTTTTTCCTTGTCCATCTGGTCCAATTATTAGAAAATTGTACTCAAGAAGGCTCCAATAACAAACATGAAACAGCTCAATATTTCAAGTTGCCAGTATTTTTCTCATATTTGTTCTTTTTAATTAGAGAGCATACCAAGTTCCAACCACAGGACCCAGGCATTTATTAAGTGATAGAGAAGCAGCACTATTTTATTGACTGATTCCCCAGGCTTTTATTATGTTTCCTAGCAAAATGTGATTTATAGGAAAGTTAATAAAGGTATCTTCACCTACTGCACCTGGAGACAGGACATCTACAAGGGGCAGACATTCAGACTAATAAGTGCAATCACAAATCTGGAAGCTGAAATTGGATTTTATTTCTGTGAGTGCAGCAAAGAACTGATGCAGGCTTGAGCATTTAACATCTGTATTCTTAACTGGCTTTGCCTACAAAATGAATGTAATAGTTTTTCTGGATTTTCAGAAACATTATGCTAACTAACTATGGTACTTAAATTTTTTAAAGTTTTAATGACAAAAAAAATCATTAAAGTTTTGTTTCCTCTATAACGCTATCCATTTCTTCCTCACAAATGTCTGAGACTTTTTTTAGTGACTTCATTTGTGAATTGAAAGTAACAACTTGAAAAGTGTGTTGTTCCCAATTTCTTGTCACACACACGTGATTTTTTCCCCCTTTTATATAATTTCCTTTGTGATTTGTGCATGAAGGGAGCTTTGTGCCATGGGGGCATTCTGTGGGCTCTGCTGATGCCTGAAGGGTGGCATCAGGACAGAGGCACGCTGGGAAGCTTGGCCCCAGTACATACATCAGTTCCAAACCCAGCTATAAAAAAAAAAAAATAGTACAAATTGGACAAAGGCAATATAAAATAAATGCATTGATTCTGATTCTTAATAAGGTTAGTCATGCAATTGTGTGAGGACTAATTTGTGTGCCTAATTACCATGATTGTATGTGCAAATCAAGTAATTATGGAAGTAAATAACCATAATCATTTATTTTCATGGGTAATTATTCAATTTTATGCACAATGGCAATAATTGGGTGTGCAAATTAAGCATGCAATTGTGCATGCATATTCAACACACACTTGTGTGTCTAATCTTTTCATAAATAATTTTTTTTGTGATGATTTTTCTTGTTTTCTATCCTTTACTCTGGTGTAGCATTACTGGGACACTCTTGCTCGAGGTAAGGATTTGAAAACTCTTCTATTCCAAGCCTTCCTGACTTTTCAGTGGTTAATTGTTCTCCACTGCAAATGGACTGATCTCTTGAAAGATGGCTTTTCATTCTTGGTCTTAGTGCAGGTGTGCTCTTTTCCTAATTAGGCAGGGAATTTCTAAGCAGGAGACTGAAATAGATACATTCAATAATTTCCTAAAATTTTGAATACGTCATTTTGTAACCTATTAAGGACATTTCATAGAAAAGGGTTTTTTTGCACACATATACACAATTACCTTGGGGTTTCAGACATAATAGTGCCTTTGCCACGAAGAGGGACTTCATACTGCACTGCATTGGAGGAGATGTCCCTAAGCTGCCATTAAAGGCGAGGAAAACACTGCAACTCTTTGCTTACCACACAGGTCTGATTTACAAAAGCACTTTGGCACTGACCTAATTCAGTTCCCACTTAAGACACGTAGTAAGAAATCCCATTGACCTCAATACAAGCGAAGTTTATCACTGCTGAGCGCTTCTAAAAATGTCACCCCACTTTTCTGTCTTAAGACCTGAATTTGTAGGCACATAATTATCTTTAAGCATATATACTCAAATTCTTGCAGCTTCAGGAGCCCGAGCAGCGTTGCTGTCAGCAACGTGCTGGTCCCCGGGCACCAGTTGGTTATTCCAGTGCCGCTCCAGGGAAGGGAGGTCTGTCCCAGACAGAGCTGCCGGGCTGTTCCCACCTCATGCCTGTGGTCAAGGTACAGCACATGCAGCTCAGCCCAGTCCGAGCGGCTGTTCAGGGGCCTGTCTGTACAGTACCCCATGCCATAGGGGCTGGAGTTTGTCGCTCTCTTTCCTCCCCACCTCTTCCTGCAGCAGGGAGGCAGGGAAAGCACCCTGGCTTCACTCTGCCTCGGGAGGAGTGGCCCATCCCTCTGTTTAACCAAGGAATTTAATTTCCATTGTCTTTTGTGTCCCCTTTCATTCAGATAGATTTCCCCAGCCTCATTGATGCTAATCTCATTGCTCAGGAATCAGCAAAGGGTAATTAGTCTCTGCAATAATGATCTATCTGTCACAAGATCACGGCTTTTCATCACACGCCATCTCAGATGTTTTGTAAGCCCAGGCAAAAAGGAGCAGAACTGTTTCATGGTGTTCAGGGTCAGCTGCGGAGGTCTGAACAGTGCATGGGAGCAAGTCCCACCACCCAGACTGGGGCATCCAGCCAGCAAAGCCTTCCAGTCCCAGCCCCACTTGTCAGCACACCAGAAAGGATTTCCTAGTGGTCAGAACCTGACCTTCTTGGTGGGTTAAAAAAAAAAAAGTGACAAGAAGAACTAACCCCCCCATTCTCAACCTGTTTTGACATTTCAAAGGAGAAATTAATTTTATTTTTAGCTATGAAGTTATTTTTCTCAGCGTGTTATGGTTTCCTATGGCAAGAGGTTATAAAGGTCAAAACCAGAATACTGCTTGTTTTTACTGAGATAAAACATCTTGCTCATGTGCAAAGCATTTCTCCCAGCTGTTTCGTTTCACAGGGAATT
This sequence comes from Edolisoma coerulescens, assembly GCA_013397115.1. Classification (NCBI taxonomy): domain Eukaryota; kingdom Metazoa; phylum Chordata; class Aves; order Passeriformes; family Campephagidae; genus Edolisoma; species Edolisoma coerulescens. Next base: position 2,067,475 of record VWZW01007169.1, read on the forward strand.
TTTAAATTTTAGGGTTTAAAGCATTCTGAAGTGAAAAAAAATGAAAGACTCAAAAGCAGAGCTTTGTATAAAACAAAGCTGTTTTGCTGAGTATTCTCCTGGCAGCAGTGTCAGACCTTTGTCACAACTGGGCTTCCCGGCTTGGGATGGAACCTGCTGCCTTGTGCAGGGGTGTTGCACATTGAGCCCCTGTCTCTGGGGCTGAGCCACCTCAGCTTGACACGGTGTCACACTCTAACATGCCTGTTTCTCCCATAACCATGATCTCTCTCTGAGCTCTTTCTCTTTGCCAAAGAGGTCCAGATGTTTCTCCGTGTGTAGACTTTAATTACCAGACTAACCCGGCCTTCTACTGGAGCCCATCAGAAGGCTGCATGCTCAGTTCTGCACTTCACATCACTGAGAAGCCATGTAATCTATTCTTTAAAAATACAAAGAACAAGAAACTTTCATTCCAGAAAAAGTTTAGTTACACCTTTAGGGAAGGGCTGTTGTTATTAAATTTTATGTATCCTATCCATAATATTACCACCTTTAAATATAAATATACACACACAAAGCCATTTTTGAATTATAATGTCTAGGAGAAGATAGTTTTCAAAATATCTATAAATGAGGATAATTGAGCTGGGTTCCTACATAGTAATATGGCCACTGAAGTCGAAGTGGAGAGATAAGTCACTAATTATAAACAATAAACACTGAATGTTGTCATTTTACAATTCTGCTGACTTCACAGGGCTGCAGCTGCCTTATGGAAAAGTCTCACTAAATGTTTCTTTGTGTAAGAACAATTCTGCTTATATAGCCTATATTTTCCATATTTCCCTATCCTTATTCTGAGTTACTGGAAACATTTGCATTAAAAAAGTATCTTTGTTTCTTAAGAGTTCATCTGCTTTCCTGCTTATCATGCACATGCAGAGAAAATGAGCGCAGCAGCAACAAGAAATGCCTGTTTCCCCAGGTCAGGAATCCTTCTGCCATAATGAACAGGAGTGACTTGGAGACAACACCTGACCTGGTGCCCTGCCTCCTGCTTTTTCAGACAGATTCAGTCAGAGATACTGCTCCAGCCTGACAGTATGTGACCTTGGAGAACTTTGGAGAATACAGGACAAACTGAAATTCCAAGTTATTTATTTGGAGTTCAAAAATTCCTCTAGCCATTCACAGAAATATTTCTGCTGAAGAGGTATTGATGTCCAAAAATGGCAGAATAAACAGCCAAAAAAGAATCCTAGAAAGCCAGTTGGTGGCTTGGCAGGGTTGAACACCAAAGAGCTCCAGGAGCATCTACATCTGCAAAAAGGCTCAAAATAATGCAGTTGCATTAGTTACTTCTTCCTGTTAAGGAAGAAGTGCTTGAACAGAAGATGGCTTTGTGGTGAACTGAACAGCAAAGGCAGGTGATTTCTTCTGGTGAGATTGGAACCTTTTGTTTCTCCATAGCTTAACCAAGAGGAAACAAGTATTTGCTGGAGAATCAAGGGTGTTGCCCTGCGTGTTTGGAAACAGAAATACAAAAGAGACCATTCACTAGGAAACCAAACGAATGTTAATTTAGTAAAAATATTTTAAAACGCCTTTTTATGAGAGGCAGCTAAACCCACTAACAGTCATATGTCTTGAAAATTACCACTAATCAAAGCTTGCCCTTCTTTTCCCCAGTAAAATGCTTTGTGCCCTGCTGTTTGTCACACTTGTCTTGTTACTCCTGATTATACCTGTTTGAGACTTATTCTTTGACTTAAATAGAACAATGCTGTTGTCTCAGTGAGGCTGTTACTTGTTTCTTATGACCATTTAATGCCATCCTGCGGTGCAAGATCATTCCTTTGTTTGTACTTTGCTCACCTTGGCTCATGTGGTACTGGAATTTGAATAATAAGTGATGAATTTGGCATCCTGTTTCAGATCAGCCTTGTGCTGTCCTCACAGCAATGGTAAGAGCATTCATAAGGTGAAAGTAGGGCTTGGTTGATAACAGTGTTTTGGGCAGCAGAGAGGAGGGTGACCACTGACAGAGCCCAGCCAAGACCAGTTGCCACACTTATAGACAGTGGGTTTCTACTTCCTGTGCATTTGAGAAGCTCCCCTCTGCCAGCAGCTAACTGCGATACCTACTTCTTGTTTTGTGTGAATGAGCTCTCCCCTTGCAGTGGCTGTATTTCACGAGCGTCTCCTGCACTCCTGCACATGCAGAGTGACAGAGGCTGTGCAGCTGGGCTGCAGGTCTCCAGGAGATGCCACAAAACAGCAATGGGAGCAAGTACAGTGCAGGGGAGGACAGCTGCAGAACTCTGCCTCCTGCTTTGCCAGGCTCCCGTTTGTTTCCTCGGAGTGCCTTGGAGAAGACCCTGGCTCTTTAGTGTAGAAAGCCAGAGCATCTTCCTCTTGTTCCCTACCTCTACAGTAAATTCAGAATGCTGCTTGCATAGTAGTACTGTGTTGGTAAGGCAATGAGAAGACTCTGTGGCCATTTGCTTGAGGGCAAGATTTGCATCTGTATTTGTCTTGCTATCATTTAGCTATAAAACACAGGAAGTAATCTTTTCCTATGTCATAGGCATGATATAGGCAGCTCAATTAAAGTTTATGAAGCATGATGTGAGATCCTTTTTAACTCAGAGCTTTACAGAGCAAGCAAGACTTTCAGTTATTCATTACTGTTAAGGTAGTTCACATCTTATCTTTTTCAAGCAGAACAGTACCTTGATCAGGAAATAAGTCTGATTTCATGGGAAGGAACATGATTTGAGGAGGAGACAAATATGGTAATTATTAATTACATATTATAGCTTCCCTAGCACACAGTTTCATCCATATACATGGAATACACTACATGGACTGGATGGTAGGACTTTCTGCTATGACTTGTCTTTCAAAATAAATAATGTTCATGTATGCTAGTCTGTGGAAATATGCTCAGAAATATTTTGGGATGTAGCATCTGATTTTTCTGTTGACAGTTATCTACTTGTGGTCATATAAAATACCTCCTAGCTTAGATCTGACAATGAACACTGAGGATTTGTTTGCAAATGGTTTAGAAAAGAAGATTTACTTTGCTTTGAGGGCAGCTGGGAAGACTCATTTTATTGGATTACAGAAAGTGAGAGCAGTAAATAAAACCTGATCCCCAATATTTAATATATGAGTGTCATGAAAGAAGTAAAGATTAACTGTCATGTCAAGATGCAGTAACTGTAAGTCTGCTGGTTAGCTCTTTAACTGATAGAATTAAAGGAGGAGCAAACAGAACCCATCTGCCCACCCTTTGTTTTTCAGGAGACCCAGAAATGGAAGCTTTGAATTTTAACAAAAGGCAAAAGGTTTCCTGATCATTTGCCAGCTCTTTCTCATCTCACTGATTTGAGTGATCCTGCCAAGTTACATGAAAACAGTACCTTAAAAGTGTCTCAAGACACTCTGTTAGATCATTGTAGCTCAAATATTTTAACAAAAGCATGTAATTTTCATCATCAGAGCACTGTTTTTCTTCATTTATGCTCACCATTAAACCAGGAAATCCTTATCTAACGAATTTGGTTGCATAGCACTCATGGCATTATTAGGAGCAGGTGAAGCATCTCCAGTCTAACTCTCATCCTCTAAATTGAATCTGAGTTTTTTGGTTCATACTTTGTACAGATTGAAATGCTAAAGCTTTTTTTCTAGTCTCATTTGAGCCTCTATCACAGCCCTGAATCAGTTGTGGAGCCCCTGTATCAATGAATAAGGTAAATTATGTACATGGACTAAAAATAACAGGGTGATACACTGTGACGTGCCACAGACTCTTTCTGCATTTATATGAACCAAAATACATTAGCAGTGAATAACATCCTGTTATGGAGTCCTTAGAAGTGATATAAAACCAGTTTTGTTGGCGCATCACAGTAAGAACTGGGGTCACGACAGCCTATTTGATGGAACAGCAGATACAGTGGAAAAGTTCAGCATTGTGCCTCAGAACCTACTGTTGTTTTCCTGAGATAACCTAACATCTGTGGCTTGAAAAACCCTCAACATTTCAATCTGCCTTTGGCTTATATCAGCAAGTCCTGTTAATGAATGTATATTTGTTATTTTACTTAAATATCAGGCATTTACAAAAAGCGTGGGAGCACGGTCATAATTACATTACAACTACATTTTTTCTGTCATCTTTTCTTGGACTCTGTCAACAGTCTCCATACAAAAGAACTGCTAAAGGCACTTTGGTTGTAGGCTCAGTGCTGCCACTTCAGATTTCTGGCTTTTGAGCTAAGATTTAACCACAAAGCCTCAGCTGAACTTTGTGGCTATGTACTTAAAAGATGAGCTGGCACCTTTAAATCAGTTCAGCCCATGGGCCCAGAGGAGAGAAAAGTCAGCTCCAGAGTGCACACAGATGCACTGAAGCTTTTTCATCCACATGTGGGCAAACTTTTATGTTGAAGCTATATTAAATTGCTAAAGGCAAACAAAACTACTTTGCTAGGTAGTCTTAAAGTTTATTTTTACCTGATGATGACATTTGCATTGGGAGTGAGGTACAGCAGCAGAAAGCCCACAAGGGCAGCATCAATGGAACAGATATTGAAAAGAACAAAAAAAACCCTGTTTCTTTTCAAGTCCTCCATACTTGTAAATGTGAGACCTATTGCTGTGATAAATGAAAGGGTCATGAGCCAATGCACTAGAGGAGGATGAAATAGCACATCTGTGTGAAATACAATACTGACTTTTCAAAGTTTGTTTAAAATCAGGGCAGCCGGTCCAGTCCAGGCTGGCTCTGCCCAGGGTTTACCAAGGGGTGGGTGCACATAGCACTGCCCTGGGCAGCTCTGTGGGTCTTGCTGTCTGGTGCTATTTTCATAATCAGCAGTGTGTCACTAACTATGTATCTCACAGCCTGCCCTTCCCTGGCACCTGAAGCTCTGGCTCCCCACCCCTTCCCATCCTTTCCCACCAGGTCTGGCTGCTATGGAAGATGGAGCAGGTTCTCCTTCCTTCTCTCAGGCCCAGATGGTGCTCACAGCCCAGTGCAAAACCCTGACCTGGATCCTGCTGTTCAGGGCTGTCCGTGGGCTGAGGGAGCCTGCGCTGCTCCTCTGCACTCCAGGGGCACTTCTGGAGAGGGGGACTGGGAAAAACTGGGAGCAGCAATGGAGGATTAGCTGCACCTACAGGGCTGCTACCAAAGTATCTGAAAAGCTTGTTTTAAAAACCAATCTTATTGCATGTAGGAGTAATTTCAGTAGTCTGCACTTCTTAGCTCTTATTTTGTGTATGGCAGTATGTGTCAGTGAGCAGAACTTAATAATACTTCACCCATATGAACCTTGGTGATTGCGTGCAGCTTCAGCAGAATAACAAAATTAATTCTCTGATGACTTCACAGTAGTTTTGGGGAATAATAAGCTGACCTTTTGCATTTATTTTGAACATAGAAAACACTACAAATTTATTAAAACAGGGACCTGCAGATTAATATTTCAAGTGTTATTGAAAACAACAAATTTCTTTATTTATAAAGATTTAAAATTCTACCTACTTGAACCTGTTAGAGCACATAATGTAAAACACAAGTATAAAAATGTCATGTAAGATTCAAATATTATAGGCTTCTAAAACATACATGCTCTGAATAGCAACCCCAAATAATGTCAGTGAAGAATACAGGTGATGTAAACCTTTACTGGTTTCTATTCTGACAATAAATCACTGTAAGTCTATTGCCTCATTTAAAACTTAGTTATGTAGTTGAATCATGCTCACTTTTAGGTCATTCTTTTAATGAGTAATTTCGCTGGTGTATCACCATACAATGTCAAAGTATTATAATCAATTAAAATAATAAACAACTAGATTATTTAGTAGCTAAACATAACAATTATTGTTCTGTGTGTATCAAAACTTCATTTCCACCGGAACTACAGTAGAGCCCTGTCCTAAGAGCCAATACAGTTTCTCATTTTCACTATTATAGAATTGTTATAGCTTGAGAGAGAAATTTATACAGATGTGAGTTCCATCACTTGTTACAATCAGCTGCACAGTCTGCTCTGGAATGTTTTGGTCCTCGGAGTGGGGATTATGGCCAGTGCTTGTACTATGATCTCCATTGCTTGAATTTTCTGGCCCACTCTTTCTATTAGTAAAAGGTCCAAGTACAAAAAAGAACAGTCCGTTTGTAACTCAGACAGGGAAACTTGTCAAGAGGTTTGCTGACAGCAAATTTCGTTTAGCTAGTTATACTATAAGCAACTTACTCTACAGGTGCATTTTGCATTCAAATTATTTTTTATCAAGATCTTTTCCTAATAATATTAAAATGTGTTTATAAAGCCTGTAAGTGGTTTGTATAATAAGATTTTTAATAAGCTGGCATATTAAATTAAGTTTTGTAGAAGTGCTTCAGGTGTTGATAGAACTAACACACGGTACATCATTAACTTTATCATAAACTTCAGCTTCTCTTCATGCAAAAATACACAGCTCTGCAGCAGTAACTATCAGCTGCTTTGCACTGCAAACTGTGTTTTGTTGACTGTTTATCAGGATTGTCTGTGGCTGTGGTACCTAAGCCCTGCTGCCAGAGTCATCCAGCTGCTCAGTCAGCCCAGGCTGGTTCTCAGGCCCTGTGCTCTTTGCTGCAAGACACAAATGAGAGCAGCCCAGTGGCACCACAGGCTGGTCTGCTGAAGCCCAGCTGAGATCAGCTCTCTGTCCTTGAAAGGAAAACTGTGGAAATGACCCTCCACGTTTGCTGTCTGAATGGCCAGGGCACACCAGATGAAGCATATCTTAACCTTACCATACATGTCTTAACTTTGATTTACCTTGTTTGTAAATCAGAATGAGAGATAGGATTGCACAGGAAGCAGAAAGCCAGAGTTCTGCATTCTGTAGTTAATGTTGAAGTGTCTGACATTACATGGATAAGTCAGATTGTCCTTTCATTACCATCTACTGGTTTTATAGGAAACTTATGCTCCTGACTTTCAAAAAGCAGAGGTTTCCCTGCTCAGGGGAAACCTACCTCAGGGTTTTCCAGAGCACCTAATCTTCCTTGTGAGTTGCTGCTCTCTTTGCTGCTGGCAAAAACCCATGTGTTGGTGGCACGATGATCTCACACCTGGTCATGTAACTAGGACTTTGTGTATGCCTTATGTGACAAAATTGTCTTCCCCATAATGGGGAATATTTCTCTTTACCTGGTGGATGACGGTATGGGGTGTGCTCCAGTGTTTGGATAAGAGGCCAACAGGGGATCAGTGAAACAATCCTCCTCATACCTAATTTGGATGCCAGAAGTTGTCTAAAACAAATGATGCGAGTATGAGTACCTTTTTTAGAGGTCTCCTAATTAATTTGTAAATCTATGGTCATATTCTCCTTGTTGTCCACATTTTTCTTCACTTCATATACTCTTCATTTGCCTTCTCACATTTTGTTCTTCTGTGTGAGGTTTGTCATATCTCAAAGTGGCAGGTCACTGAAAAATCTCCCAGTGAGTTGGAAGTATAACATGTTTTGTCTTGATTCTGATTTTGGCTTCAAGAAACTTGAGGTGGTATGAGAAAAGCTCAATTTCTCCAACCCCCTTTGCTGGGCCAGTCACCATAGCTTACCCTGTCTCAACTCCTTGAGCCACCAAATGATGTTAATGATAAGTACCTCTGTCAGGTGCTGGAAGAACAGCAGCATTATAAATAAAAACAAAGCAATGAAGTGATCCATCACACAGATTCAGCACCTGGCATTAGCTGAAGTTTCTTACCCTGAGGAAGTGAGGAGCTGCTGGCTATGCAGGCTCAGAAGTGTAACACTGTGTGTCAGTTACCCTGGCAAGATCCATGTCCCAAAACGATGCTTTGTGCCCTAGGGGTGATAATGGCAATCTCACCCCAAACAAAAAAGAAAATAAAATACTTTTTTTCTTGATAACATTTGGTTAAGGTATATGGTTATTGCCATTCACTCTTAATTAAAAGATATTAAATGCTGTCAGTGAATTGATGGTGCTGAGGAGCACAGAGCCGCTGCTGAATATTCAGCAAGGTTAAGTGCAGCTATTGAGGCACCTACCATTGCAGCAAATGGGCTGCAACATCAGATTTTAATATATAGGGCCAATGCTCTCAAACTGTGGTGTAGCTCAGCTGTACTGCCTCCCTTCATGAGATTGATGGGGATTCTGCTGTGCTTGCCACACTCCAGTGCAGAGCACTGGAGGGCATTCAGCATGTTGAGAAAGGTCAAAACAAGACTACATCAGCTTCTGAACCTAAAAACTCTGAACTCTTTGCTACCTATTAGGATGAACGAACAAAAGCTGTGTTTTGATGTGTGACATCCCAAAGAATTGCTTGAGGCAGATGAGAAAGTTACTGCTACTTAAAGGAAGGAGCAGTTGTCTGCAAGCTTCATCTCTCAAAGCAAGCACCGCAGCACAGCTCCAGCAAGCTTCAAACAAATCTGTGTCCTCACTGAACTGGCTGTAGGTTTGGTAATGAAGTGCTCGTCTCAACAGTCATTAAAATTTTGGCATCCTTTAATTTGGTTAACAGGAAAATATTAATTGTTTATTTTCAGGTACTATGGAAGCTGGAATAAACAATGCTTAAAGAAATACACCATAGCCTGGCATGTGCTACCAGTAAATCACAGTTTCGGCATTTTCAAAGCTTGTAATATGCCCTGTTCCAGCCTGTTGAGAGATATGGGAATCTCTCTTGGCAGAACATTGAAATAAACCTAAAATAAAGATGGCTTGGTGTGCAAAACCTCAGTCACAGAGCAGGAGCAGCAGCAGGAGGGAAGGCAGCGTCTCCCAGGCCTGGGCTGGGTCACACAGCAGCTGCAGGGAGGTTCTCCTCTGTTTGGGGAAAATACTAATTAAGTAGCTTGTTTACTCCTAGCCAAACACCTTCTCTTCTCCTCAGAGCTGAGTGTCACCGCAGGGCTCCAGTCTAGCCTGTGTTACCACTTGCTGGATGAGTCACTTCACTCTCCAGCCCTGGCTGGTTCTTTCCTGTGCCAGGGGCTCTGGAAGGGACCCCTCCTTGACTGTGAGCCTGGACTGCACACAGTTCTGGCACTGCAGTTTCAGCTTCTGTCTCTGTGCAAAGATGGGTAATATACAGTCTTGACCTATGCTTACTTGTAAATATTTTAATTTTTTGAAGGTCACTTACTGCCCTCTTTGACTTTGAAAAAATATTTTTCGTGTATTTCTTCCTGACATAAAAATGATATTTTAGACCCTGGCTTCTAATATTCTGACTATTATATTATCAGCACTGATGGATTTTAAACTATGGATTAAAAAAGCAAAAAAAAAATTTAGCTTTTTGCCTATGTCCTCATTCATGCACACTTATTAATTCAAATACAGTATTTATACAAGTTATTTTTTTTCTATTTATATCACAATAAATGAAGGGTGCTCAGAGGAAAAGAAAGACCTGTGCTGGTCTGGGAGGAATGTGATGCACAATAAGCAAGGGACTGACCCTCTTAATGTCATGCTGCTATTGATGATGTGCTTAAGTACTGCTTCTTTCTTTATATGGATGTAGGCTGAGGCAAGGCAGCCAGACCGACACGGAGGGTGACTCAGGGAACAAGTATGTAACTAAAAGCTCGCTGCACCGCTATGGTCAGCATTACTTCCGCCAGGAATTTCTTCTGGCAGCTCTACCAGCTTGTGAAAGAAATATTGTGGAAAGTTTCTGTTCCTCAGCTTTTCCTCTCATCAGATCAGAAGTTCCATTGCATAAATGTAACAGTTTCATAGAAGGGTTTCTATGGCTGCTTTTCTTCTTGGTCTTTTCAGGAGCGCAGTTTTCTAGTTTTTGTTAAAATTTTAATCAAGGGTGAATTAATACAGTGTATAATGTTTTTCAGTTACAAGTCATGTTAGAATTTATCTTTGTTTAATTGCTTTTAGATTAGGTAAAAACCTGGACATAGGAGCAGCTCTCCCCATCTTCAGACTAGATTTACTCTTGTGACGTTTAATAAAGGTCCTATATACCCAGAATTAAAAACAACTTAAATTCTGCAGCAAGATCTGTGGAGTCAAGTGCTGCCTTGCTGAAACTTCTACATCACTTTCAGCTTAATTAAAATCTGCCTGCTTTTATTAATTGACAATTGCAAGTGTAGAGACTAGACCAGAATGTAGTTATTTTCTGGCACTCGGCTCTCTCCTTTCTGCATGTTCTGCTGTCTGTGTGGCTCACGCAGGCCATCCAAGGGAACTTCTTGCGTCACCATCGCCGAAATTGTGCAGCTAATACAATACCAGATGCTTAATGCTTTCAATACCTAGAGAAATGGAGAGTGGGCACTCCAAAAGGGTTCCAGTAAGCTGGATTTATGGATCATTACAGCTACAGAGATGGAATGGTGTGAATTTATCCACTAACCTTGGAATCTTGCCCTTAACAGAAACCATGTTAAAGTGAAGCATTTCTTTACAAAACCCAAAATAGACCAAGTTACAATGGCAAATACAGAAAGATAAGTACATTGTCTGAAAATCAAACTTAATAGCTTGTCCTTCTTCTCCTCTCTGTATGCAGCTGACAGGCTGTGGGTGGCTAATGAATCCACGCTGTAAGGCAATGCCTTCCCTCAGAGCCTGGGTAGCACAGAGCCACCAGCTGACACCGGCAAGCCAGCTTCCTTTTCTGCCCTCTTCCCTCTCTTGTGGATTGCTCAGTGGGTCATTCAAAATCACATCTTCTCTCTCTGCCTCATGTGTTATTGATTCTCAGCTAATTTAGAAGGCCATTTCAAAGCTGTTCTGGGCAATCAAGGGCCCCTACTTTTTTGGAGATGCCTATTTCCCTTTGGTAGACTTGGCACCAAAATCCCTCGTACTTCATGAGGCTGCTTAAAAATCATTGGCCATTGAGAAGTGATTTACTTTCGTGGTAAGACACTGTCCAAATCTGCACTGAATCTATACATGTATCATACTTTATACAAACCCATAATGGAGATTAATGTTTATGGCTTATTATTGACTCTTGATAGGCACCAAGCATGACAGATTGATTTTTGGATCATTTTGGGATGATAATAGATTTGGGGTGTTTCACTTCATGTCCTACATTTTAGAGATACTCTGATAGTCTCTAGATCAGTTAAAAATCTTGATACTTGTATTGCTAAGCTGATGGTTCAGATCAGTTTAGTAAGGCAGCTCACACACCTCAGACAGCTTAATACATCAGACTGGCTGCACCTCCAGGAGTGAAATGGTTTAAAAATTATCTTTCTGACCATGACCATTAAGATCATTATATTTTTCACTGAAAACTGAGCATATAGAGTATAAAATCACCACGAGGGAAGGAGCCTGTAGCTGATCAGAAACTTCTTGAATACTTGGGAATTCAAAATACAATTTTTTAAGTCCCATAAAATTTGCAATTTAATTCATTTTCTGAGTGGGGTGTTTTATTGTTGCAGATAAGAAATTCAAAGGCATGACTGTTCAGTTACCAAGGACTTCCACTGTGTGTATTACAGTTTTGAAGGTACCGTTGTGGTTACATTGGCAGTTTTGGACTCAACTCTAAACCTCTCTTTCTTCTCCAGCTACTGCACTGCTGTTCTCATGACTTGAAAGAATTAGTTTGTCCAACAATAAGAATATATAATAATAATAAAACGTATTATATGTCTTACACAGGACAAGTGAGACTTAATTTATACTGGTATGGCATTTGTGATCTTTGGATGAAAGGCTGTGTGTCAGTGAAACTTCTCATCTTGTTTCAAACCTCTCCAAAATAGTGCTTCAGTCAAGCCTGCTTGGTTTCCTTGTGTCCTTACAGAGAAAAACAGTGAAAAGAAAACAGAAGACTGTGAAAATCAGTCCTGAAGTTTTTGTAGGCTTATGCAATTAATGCATTGTCCAGCTGAGTATGGTTTCAACGAGGCACTACATAGGGTGTCACATCTAGTTCCAAAATGACAGACTGGGGAAGCATGCTTCAAGTAAGAAGCAAGCTGAGGAGTAGACATTCCTTGGATACTATAATGACAGTGCTTCACTGTTTACTGGTAATAAAAATATGTGGTGTCTGAATAAGAATCGTTGTGCACCAAAATTTTCCTTTTAACTGAGCATGAGTGACTGCTGGTTCCCTACCATTAAGAACTTGCCTTTAGCACTGTTAGACAATCAAAATCCAGAGTTTTTAAGGTTTAGATCTGGTGGTCCCTAAGCTTAAAGTCTGAGATTATCTCAGCAACATTTTGACTGCAACTAAGAGGGAAAATCAGTGGAGGGCAATTTCTGCCTGAACTAAAATAACAAGACAGAGCTGAAAAAAGGAGTGTGGAGATAGGTAAGCAGAGTCTCTACAGCTTTTAGAACCATGTTTGTGCAGAGCCTTATTTTGTTCAGCACCGAATGCCTTAATCGGAGCGAGCTGCATTGCCTCAGGTTGGGCTGGAGCTGGGAGATCTTTTGTGCCTCCAAATACCCAGTTCATCCTGACTAGCACTTGTATGTGTCAGTGGCCTTGATCCCTTCTCATTCCTGTCAGTGAGTTCCTGTGCCCCGAGGCCAAGGCTTAACTCTGCCTGCCCTTGTGCAGAAAACAGGAGGGATATGACTACCCTGACTCCAATCCCCTAGAAAACCTGCACCAGCACTGCAGCAGTATTTTGATTACTTACTACAGGATGATGACTTCTACTTTACATGCTCTGTGCCTACAATGGTTGTAAATTATCAATTTTGCCCTTTTAAAATCATATTTTACATCTGCTAAGTCACCACATTAGACAGCAGGCACAATATTGGACTGATAGCTGAACTAAGAAATGAATTAAGAAATATAGACGTAAATTTGACACAAAGATGATTGCTTGCCCAAGCTGTGAGGAATCAGCATATCACTGGACTGCATCTCACACTGCTCATGGTATTTGTTAAAAGTTGCTGCTGTTCATAGTGGAAGTTGAGATGATAGCTGCTGTTTATTCTGAAAATGCAGATATCTTTGTTGGGTTCAGATATTGCAAAAGGTTAATGAGATACTATGTCACATGTGGCCAGAAATTCTCTGGAATTCGCAAGCAGACGGTCAGTAATGCAGTGTGACAAGCTCCTCTTGTTCTCCAGCTACATCAGCACTCCTAAAGGACAGTAGACTACACAGAAGATTACTCTTGAAATTATAAAGTAAATTAGTTTTGGTGATGGCAAAGTAATTTTTTTTTTTTTAAATAGTATCCATTCTGTATACATAATGAATTTAAGAACAGAATTATTTCTGACTTCCATCTCTAATCTGTTGCTCTTCTCAGCATCCATTTTCAAATTTGCTGTGAGTTGATGTGCCTTTTACCACTCATCATTTCTGTAACTGTTTACAGTACATATGAAAGAAAACTATATCTGCTTTGTATGGTCGATAGAGCAAATTACAATTTTTAAATGGAAAATATCATTTAGTCTAGCGAGGAATATTTGGAACCTCAGAAACATTTAGATTTTTCTATTATTTCCATATTAAAAAGACAAGAGTTAGGTTTGACAAAGATAATTACTGAGGTGCCTTGATCTGTTGCCCCTACTCCACCATAAGTGAGATTTTTGTTTGCTGTAGCAGGTCAACTCTAAATTACAGCTAACATACTATGAAATTCCTGTGGAGTATGAGGAATAGAAAAAAAACCTGCAAAACATTAGTTTATGGATTGCTTGCTGGTTCTTTTTTAGCCTTGCAGCCTAAGGCATGACAGAAGTCACTAATTCTACTTGTGATAGTGACATCTCGGTTTCTGATTATTCAGGCACTCATGTGCCACACCAGAGCTGCAGGGGCATGCACCTCTCCAAAAATCTTATTTGGAGGGTGAGAGTACATGTACCAGTCCCAGCCTGAGCAAGAGTCTGGGAAAGGGCTTTGGTGTTTTCTCAAGGATTGATGGAAGGCTCTGGCTACGCTGCTGGGAGAGTTTTAGACACGGAAAAGCTCAAGAGTGCCTGCAGTTTAGGTGCCAGCCTAAGGCAGCTCAGGGGGCTGTGTGTTGGCTGCAGGGGTGGCAGAAGGGAGAGCACTGCGGTGTCCCCAGCATGGGCTGCTTTGCTTCACTGCCATGAAGGCCAGGCCCTGCATCTGCTCTGGCTTCGTGGCTGGCAGGGAACATCTGCAGCCTGCTTCAGGAGTTTTGGTGTTTTGAGAGGCAGTGCTACAGAAAGGTTTTTATGTGCAGCTTATTTGGGCAGATTGTCTTCAAATAGTCTCACAAGGTATTTGTAGCTTTTACTTAAATTCTCTGAGCATTGCCAGCTGCATTGACTGCCTGTATTCAGTGAGTGAAAAGACTGTAACAGCAACTGAACACAGTAATTGGTCCTTGCAACCTGGATTTCTTTTCTGCTATTAGCAAAACCACTATTCACATCTACCTCTTAGCATGCAAGCAACTTCTGCTTTTTGTGGTTGTCTTTTTATTTTTTCTAAAATGCAAACCCACATCCCAGTTGTAAGCTATTATTAAAGAACTTTGTTGTATAGGCTATGTCAGTTGGGTCAAATTTGCCTCCTGTGTATACCTATTGAACGTCCCAGTACTGCACACTACAGAAATCACAGGTCTGTGAAATTAATATGCTAAAAACTATTTCAGCTGAGTAGATCTGAAAGAGTAATGTTATCTATAATATTTAATACAGATAGATGCTTACGTGATCTCAGTTAAATTTGCTGCTAGACAAACAGACCAGTGGGAAAAGTATGTAGAGTAAAGCAATTAAAAACCAGAGTGTCACAATGCATCCCCTTAGCTACATTTTCCTAGGGATGCTTATGATACCCAGATCCTGAAGTGAGGAGTATGTGAGGACAGCATGAAGAGATAATAAGGGAGAGTGGAGGAGACACTTCATTGTTGAGTATTTTTGAGCATAGGAACGGTGAAGGTGGTGGTACCATTGTAGGTTCACACAATCAGGAGTAGGAGATGACAAAAATGTTGCTTCCCTGAGTCTCGTGGGTAAGAGAGAAAGTGGCCACTCAGGCAATACGTATTTTATCTTCTAATTTCTGAGTACATATTTTATCTGCTAATTCCTGAATTTCTTGATTCAAAAAAGACTGTGTGTCCCCAGGATGCTTTAAACTCCAGTGCCTTGCCCTCCAAATAATTCTGGCTTGCCCTTGGCTTTGGGTCAGCTGGAGTTCACTCACAGTCCAACAGCTTGTCTAGTGCCCCAGCAGTCAGCCTCTTTAAATGATACTACAGATCTATCTCCCTGCATTGCTCAAGGAAATGCTTCAACAGCAGTCATCTTCAAGGCCATGACGTTTCAGTGTGGCAAAATGAACAAATTGTCTTTTCATTGTTTCCTTTCTAAGCTATATAGAGGCTATTTACTTTGCTTGTCACAACTTTGCTTCTGTATCACTTCCCTGTAAAGCTTTTTACCAGCAAGCACTCTATGGAATGTGCTAGTTGGAAAATATCTGAACGTGGATTTCCATCCTGTAGGAATAGTCCAGATTCCAAAAATCATACTATTCTTAAATGGAAAAATATACTGCAAAGCTGCCATTTCCTATCTTTTAAGAAAAAAAAAGTAATTCCATGGGAAAATCATTCACAGAAATATTTCCAACAAGCTCCACTCCATGGACTTTCTTACTTACATCTTTAAAAATGAAAAAGTTTTTTTTACGTCAGCAACTGCCTGCCCAGTGATGAAAGAGTGTGCTGCCACCAATACTATTTATTGATTAAAATATTGTAATAATGTATTTTAATAACTTTGGGGAGATGAAAAGGATTTTAAATAATACTTATTCCTCTTGTAAGAGAAGAAGCATTGATCACTGCTAGAGTTAGCGATGGTGCAGTTCTCTCTTTAGGAACACCCTATACTCTCCCAAGGAAATACTACTTTCAGTTTTAGGAATGGTTTATTGCTTTCAAAGTTTTCAGATCATTTTAAGAGATTTCATTTTCAAAGATTCTCACTCTGGAGGAATGCCCCTTTGAGGATTTCCTCACAGAAAGAGGTGTCTGCTTTGAAGATTTAAATTTCTTTAACAGCAGTCACATTTCTGGGGTGTCCTGTTTGAACACATTTTTCTGTATCACTTTAAATGTTTCCATTGTAAATATCTTTTGCCACCATGGACAGCATTCACTTGAAAATATTTTTCCTCTGTGATTCCTTTTGATAATTTGTACAGTCTTGTAGGAGTCCATAAAATAATCCCTATCAAAAAAGCCCAGGAACATAATGCTATTCCTAAATAAGGTGCAAAAGCATGTGGAAGAACTTCTCTAGGATAGGATGTTATGAGAGCACAGTTTTGGAAAAACTGTACAAAAATAATTCCATTTTCTAACATCAAATAGTAAAGTGGAAAGGTGAGCTAATCTGTCACTTATACGGCCTTTTAAAAATTACTGTGAGACACTTCCTACTCCTTTTAAATTATTTGAGTTCAGAGTTCAAGTTCTGGTATTCCTGAAATCAATAGCTAAAGTCCCATTTCAGTCCAGCTGTGCAAAGAATGTTCTTTGAAATTGCTATGAGTTTTCTTTCTTTGTTTGAGAATGTATTGCTTTAATTTACTACTATCTTATTGGAGATTTGGAATCTTTTCCTTGCTGGTGTTGATTTTTTTTAAAAATGTGCTCTCTATTTCTTTTTTGGTCATCAGTTTAGTAATCAAAATTATCATATCTGTAAAACTAGGCAACCTCAGAGCTTGTGCAAGACTGGGCTCATTGTTTATGTTACATAAAGTCTTCTGTCTGATGTTGGTCTGTGAGTTAGATAGAGGGCAGGTCATAATTCACCTTAATACACCCTTAAGTTTGCATCTAAGCCAAGTTTGGGGATATTTACTCAGGATGTGGCTGAATCCTCTGGCCTGCACTTGCTCCTGCCTGCAGGGCATAGAGCAGGAAAGGCTCCTGGACTGCAAATGAGCAGCTGGAGGCAAGAGGGCTGGGGTCTTGGGGGCTCTCCTCTGACAAAAATGACTGAGTCTGCCAGATCACTTCAGTGTAAAGTCAAACGAGAAGAGTTTAGATCACCTGCAGCCGACCTACTTGGATCAAGTGGATCTACTTGATTTTGCACAGGAACAGAGGAAAGTCCCCCCCACCAAAGCAGGCTTATGGGATGAGGGGTTAAAGTTTGTCCCCGCTCAGACACCACTTCCCACATACTTGTTGGGACAGACTGGGCTCCAATTCCCACAAAGCAACAGATTGCCAGGGCATCACTGGACTAAATGCTTCAGATCAGTTAAGTTAGTCATACCCTTATATGTGTATCATTAGCCAAAATTTAGGCAGGTTCACTTCAGCTCAAAAATAAAAATCATCTTGAAGTCCCTAAATTTAGTCTTTGTCTGATCCTCAAATGGAGAACCTTTGTTGCATGGGATACTGATTGGCAAAAGCTATTGTAGTAATGAAGGACTCGCTAAGAACTAAAGCCAGTCTTTTTTGATTATGGGTATTTCATGTAACCCACTCATGAAAATAAGCATTAAATACTGATTTTGAAAGTACAGTGCTTTGAGATTTTTTCCTGGATTTTGTGACTGCCTGGTAATCTGCTGTCTGCAATGTAAAGGCTGGTAAAAGCACCACCATTAAGGGAGCAGTCCTCATCAGAACTGAGGTCAGCCACACTGCAGTCAGGGGTAAATTAGGTTCTCATTGCGCATTGACTAAATTACTTTACTAAGGTACTTGGAGAACAATCATAATTTTGGTGTCGGAATATTTCACCTGTGTCATGTAGGGAGCCAGGCTAGCACCTAGACACCTGTTTGGGACAACAGAAAGATCTTTACATTTTTTTAGATCAAGAAGCAGAGAAGTTCTAACCTTTGTTTTATAACATCAACAGACACCTTTGTGTTCAGAAAAAAAAAAAAAAGAAAGAAAAAGATTCATTTCACTTCTTTCCCTTGACAGAAAACAGCTGCAGCCATGGCTGTACATGACCCACAACATGATCTTTACTCCACCACCACTCCAAGACAAAAACCAAGGAAGCCCTATGGAATGAAAGACATTTGCAATCACTGCTGGCATATATTGTTTGTAATAAAAAGAAAAACTGATCTCCAGTCTTGAAGAATGTAAATGTACATGTTTTTAATCACAGTGATAGAAAAAAGTGAATTTGCTGTGGAAAATAAATTTCCAGGTGGATATAGTAGAAGCAAGAGAGGGAAAGTAGGCAGACAGATAATAATCTAGTTGTCAAGAACAGACCTTTGGACCCATATGAATGTTCAGTGAAGTACAGGATGAGCTATGTCACATGTTTCAGTGTTTGAGATGGTAGAGAGCAGTAACACTCCCAGCCTGCCCAAGATGAGCTGTCTTTCCAGCAAGGATGCTGGAAATAAAATGCTGGAGAGCAGCCTGTGGGATTCAGGCCAGCAAGACGAGTTCTGACCTGAACTTGAAAAAGAGACATTTATTTAGGGCACTGTGCTTGTAAGAGCTACACAATAGCTTCAAAACTTAGTTTAAGAAAACAAAGTAAATCAACACAGACTGCTGGGAAGAAATGTTGATGAAGGACATTGTTTACAGGAGCACAAAAAGATGAATAGCTACTAATAAATGTTGGGACTTTGCTCAAAGGCATCTGGGGAATTTATGAACATGATAAGGACTGGCTTAAGATAGAATAATGTGGTTTAATATAACAAAGACTGGTAAACCAAATGATCAACCCTTCCCGTAATATCCCGAGGATCTGTTGTTCTAAGCAACACCATCTAATGACACTACCGTTAACAATTCGGGGAAACTAAAGGGAAGGGGCTATTTGGAGATAAGGACAAATGAAGAGTTTTTACTGTGTAAGTGCATCTAATAGCAAGAAGCATCATATTCTTTGAAGGAGTCACTGAGTTTTAGCATAGTCTGACTGAAACAACATGATAAATTTTTTTTTTAAAAAAGAATTTGTTGAAATTCTCTGCCCAAAGCTCTTGAGAGAAACTAAGCTGACACAGGTACTTTCTTTGATATATTAATAAATTGTTAATTATTAGTTATTAATACTAGATTAATAAAAGATATTAAATGAAGGACAAGAAAAATGCTCTTTTTTTTTTACAGTACAGGGAGGTCATTGATAGTGTACCACAGGGACCTGTGTTGTTCAGCATATTCTTAAATGATCTGGAAAAAAGAGTGATTATCGAGGCGACCAAGTTTGCTGATGATGCTGAATTATTCATGGTAATAAAAACAAAAGCTGACCGTGAAGAATTGTGGAAAGCTCTCATGATACTGTGTGACTGAATGATAAAATGGCAAGTTAAATTCTGTGCTGAAAAATGGAAGTAATATGTGAGAGAGAAAACAAGCCAAAATATACGTGCAAAATCCTAGAATCTAAATAAATGCCTTTCACACAGCAAAGAGTGCTTGGGTTGTGGGGGGTTTGTGAAAACACCAGCTCATGGCTCAGTAGGATTCAAACATACAAACAAAATTGGTATTATAAGAAAGAAAAATAATATGAAACCAGAAAGCATTTATTATGCACCTATATAAAGCCACTGAGTGTGTAACTTGAATAATGAGGACCATTATGGTCTTCTAGAATAGGATTATGAAAGGTGTAAAAAAAACCAAAACAAACCATTGAAAACAGGGAATGACTTCTAATAGACGAAACATTAAATTTACTAGAACTCCTGAAAGAGAACTGAAGACAATATGATGGAGGTATACACATTCAAGAACAGCATGTGTGGGTACACAGGAAAAATGATCCATCTGTTTTTTTAAAGAAAAGAACTAGTGGACATCAAAGGAAATTATCAGGCAATGAGCCAGACACAAACAAAAGAAAATATTTTTCAGGCAATGATTTCCTAAACTGCAAGACTTGTTGCCCTAGAATGCTGGGAATGTCAAAAAGTGCTCAGGCAAATTCTTAGACAAGCTCGTTCTCTGAGAGTGTCGATGCTGTTTTTTTCCCCAGCAACTCCAGAGACTCCGTCTGGGACAACGTACAGCAGAAAATATCTTTGTGTGCTTTCTAGTTCCTACGGTCTTTCATGAAGCAAACGTTATTAACTACTCATACTACTACTGAACTACACAGATGGTTATTTATTAGCTGTTCTTGAAATAAAATGGAAACAACCAATCGAAGTGAAACATCTAAGTGTATCAGTGATCAAAGGAAATTATTGTGGAAAACAAAATATTGCTGCAGCAGTAAGATTGCTGTGATTTTAAAGGTATGTAGCTTTTAAACAGCTGATAGTAGTATCTACACTTAAATTTTGGTTAGAATAAAATGGATAGGGGATATAAGACCTTGTGTTTTGTAATGTAACAACTGAATGTGGAGGGCTTTGCTCGAGGTGTTTTACTTAAGGGTTGTCTCTTACTGGACATTTCAGCTGCCTTCTGAAACATCTGATGCAGGACTTCAGCAGTAAGTTGACAGGTCCTAAGGACAAGAGGGTGTTTTCTGGCAACAATTTTTTTTCTGACCTTCTGAAACATGAGAAAGACAAAGCAAATAGTTAATCTAGCAACAGAAAAAACAGATGACCAGATAAACAGATGATGCTATCACAACGTTCCAAATATGGCAGACATTTCATAAGGCATCCAAAAGTGTACTAAAAATGATCTGATGGTGTAAAAAGGCAAAGTTACGCAAAGAGGAAAGTGGAATACCACACTGCATGAACAACTGACCAAGAGGGTGCCATGGCATTTTATTAGAAACACACTGAACTCTCATATCTTTTTTATCCCTTCTATAATTAAATGCTCTAGGTAAAATCCTGATTGATTATTTTTGACTTTATTGATGGTTTGGGGGGGGACCAGAGTTTTGCTCTATAAAGTTACATCCATTATTTCAACTCAGTTCCACTGTCTTTTCTGCTATAAATACTTAACAGGTGCTCCTCAACCTCCTTTATATGGAAGGGCATCTAACTCAGACAATAAACTGAATGAGTATTAGCTCACTTAATTAGATAGATTTAGGTAAGTGTCATGAAAGAAGGAGACAAAAGAAATATTGCAGAAGAGAAAAACAGGTTTGAAGATGGCATTACTAGAAAGGCAAAGAAGGTAAGCAAGTCAGGCAGTGAGACAGAGAAATCAGATGGAAATCAGATTTTCTACTAATTGCTAAGAAGTAGATGGATTCTACCAATACAAAACTGCACAAGATGTATTTAGATTTGTAAGGGGGAAAAAAGACAAAAAGATTCCCAGTACAATGTGGCAACAAACAGGATTGAAAGCAATGGAAAATGAGAGAAACCAGCTATAAACCCAACCTCCAATGGTGCAAAGCCTACTAAGTACGCCTGAATCTACAGGAATTATACATATATATATATAGAGAGAGTGTAAATATATAGAAATGCCCTGGAATTACAGAGATTGTTATATGCACATCTACGTCTCCAATGTCTTCAACGTTACTTTTGATCATAGTACTTTATCACATGTAATCAGTAAAGAATGCTAAAACCACAGACTTCAAAAAGAACCCAAACTAAACATAACAATGTGGAAGGCAAAACCCTAAAACATAGCATTTGGCATGATGAACTTTATATACAAATTAGCAAATCAAATATTTAAGAGGGATTTTCTAAGAAAGTGAATAATAAGTAATTTAGTCTAGTGGTCAGTGATGGGTGCTGAAGACAATTTCTGAAAGAGGACGTCGCTGCAGATGTCCAAGTGATAATGGCATTTAGGAGAAGCATTATCAGTAAACTGCTGCAGAGAATCAGAGTGGCTTTTCCAGAACAGAACAACAAAAAGTTGCAGAGTAGAATGAGAATTTGTACACACTCCTAATCGTTAATCCAGTTACTGAGCTATTTGTGCGATCAGTTAGAGGAGGAGGATACTGGCGTATTAAAACATACTGAAAATTTTCTAGTTATGGTTGTATGTGTAGTTTTTGGTTCCTAAATTCTTTATCAGGCTTCATTGCAATAGTTTTGATGACAGACCCCAACGAACTTACATTAACCTGAAAAAATTGTAAGTGTAATCAAGTAATGGGCTACCTTCTCTAAACATATTTTTGAAAACAGTATTGCTAGATCAAAATATAGAAATCTCAGAAGAAGTTTTGAATACTTTGTAACATTCTTCCAGATCTGGGATCTTACAGGAACATTTGGATCACATTTTCAAATTTTCTTTCATAGGTATAAAATCTTTAGTTTGACTTTTTGTTTGAATGCAATCCAGGGTTTTCTCACACACAGCTCTGTCTTCTAGGAAATCTGTATCAGACATTTTAAGATCTGTGATGAAATACTGAGACGTAGCAAAAAATAATGAGGAGGAAATGCGTATTTCTTAATAGCCATGTATTTTGTACTTGACGTGGTAGTTTACAGAGGACCACAGAGACACTGATTTCTGTGAAGAAACAACCAAATCCACTGCAGTAGTTCCTTTGTACGTTCCTCTTTATTATTTTTATATAGTGTTAGTGATTAGTTATGTAGTCAACAGGTTGTTTTCTGGGAAGTGACTGGGTAGCGGAGGGCAGCGAGCGACGGGGACAGGGCTCCCTGTCGGGNCCGGGCAGCTGAGGGCAAAAGCTTCACCGGCGCGCACGGCGCATGCGCGTTTTGCCGGCGCGTGCGTGGTAGCGGAGGGGGACGCGGAGCGGAGCCCGGCACTCGGCAACGCTCGGCGGTTTCCGTGCAGGCCAGGCCGCCATTTTCTCTCAGCCTCCCTGTGCGCGGCTCCTGTCCCGCTGCCCGCGCTCTGTCCTGCTCGGCGATGGACGGGTGAGTGGGCACCGGGGCGCTGGGAGCGAGCGCACCGCCGCGCTTGTGCTGCCGGTCGGTGGTGGGACCTGTCCCGGTGCCGAGCGCNGAGGATACTGGCGTATTAAAACATACTGAAAATTTTCTAGTTATGGTTGTATGTGTAGTTTTTGGTTCCTAAATTCTTTATCAGGCTTCATTGCAATAGTTTTGATGACAGACCCCAACGAACTTACATTAACCTGAAAAAATTGTAAGTGTAATCAAGTAATGGGCTACCTTCTCTAAACATATTTTTGAAAACAGTATTGCTAGATCAAAATATAGAAATCTCAGAAGAAGTTTTGAATACTTTGTAACATTCTTCCAGATCTGGGATCTTACAGGAACATTTGGATCACATTTTCAAATTTTCTTTCATAGGTATAAAATCTTTAGTTTGACTTTTTGTTTGAATGCAATCCAGGGTTTTCTCACACACAGCTCTGTCTTCTAGGAAATCTGTATCAGACATTTTAAGATCTGTGATGAAATACTGAGACGTAGCAAAAAATAATGAGGAGGAAATGCGTATTTCTTAATAGCCATGTATTTTGTACTTGACGTGGTAGTTTACAGAGGACCACAGAGACACTGATTTCTGTGAAGAAACAACCAAATCCACTGCAGTAGTTCCTTTGTACGTTCCTCTTTATTATTTTTATATAGTGTTAGTGATTAGTTATGTAGTCAACAGGTTGTTTTCTGGGAAGTGACTGGGTAGCGGAGGGCAGCGAGCGACGGGGACAGGGCTCCCTGTCGGGGCCGGACCCCGGCAGGGCGGGGTGCGCAGGGGTGCCCGGGCCCCTCTGAACATTTTCCCTGAGGAGAAGGGCCGGGTTCCCGGCGCTGGGAATCGCTGGCACCAAGCGCGGAAACTCTCTCCTTTCAACAAGTGGGGTCCGGCGGCTCAGCCGCGGCCCGGGCGGGGCGGAATGCCGATGGACTGAGGAGCCCCCGCTGCCAGTCTGTCCTGGCCGCCCCCAGCTGCCGGGGCGCTGCCGTGCGTCCGCCCCCCGCGCACTCCCGCAGCAGCGCTGGGGCCGGAGGGGCGGGACCGGGACCCGCGGCGCGTGTGGGGAC